>VXBZ01002766.1:0-133599 GCA_013399135.1 Heliornis fulica
CTTCTGGTGTGTCAGCTACCCCTTTCCAGCTTGAATTGTACTGGTCCTAGTACCAACCCTTGAGGAACTCCACTAGTTACAGGCCTCCAGCCAGACTCTGCCCCGTTAATGACAGCTCTCTGGCTTCTTCCCTTCAACCAGCTCTCAATCCATCTCACTCCTCTACCCTCCAGGCCNGTAGTTACCCGGCTCCTTCTTCTTGCCCTTTTTGAAGACTGGAGTGACGTTTGCTTTCCCCCAGTCCTCAGGCACCAATCCTAGTTCCCAGGACTTCCCATGGATGGTGGACAGTAGCCTAGCAATGACTTCCTCCAGCTCCCTGAACACCTTTGGGTGCATCCCATCAGGACCCATGTATTTATGGATGTGTAGAAGGCTTATTTGTTCCCTGACCCAATTCTCATTAAGTGAAGCAGACTCCTTATTTATCCTGGCTTCCTCTAGGACTTAAGCCATCCTGCAAACAATCTCCAACAGTATAGACAGAGGCAAAGAAGGCATTCAGTAACTCCACCTTCTTACTGTCCTCAGTCACCAGGGCATCTACCTCATCCATCAGCAGTCCTATATCACTGGTAACATTAGTTTTGGTAGCTCAGTATCTGAGGAAACCCTTCCCGTTATCCTTAACTTCCCCTGCAAGGCTTAATTCCAAGGAGGCCTCAGCTTTCACAGTTGTCACGCTACATTCTTGGGCAACAGTCGTATATTCCTCCCACGTAGCCATCCACTCCTTCCATAACCTCTAGACTCTCTTCTTTCACTTGAGTTTTCCCAACAGTCCCCTGTTTATCTACACAGGTCTCCTGGCTCCTATTCTCCTATTTTTTTTTCTTATTGGAACGCTCTAATCTTGAACTTGGAAGAAGTGGTCCTTGAATGTGGACCAACTTTTCTTTCCGGTACCCTGTCCCATGGGGTTTCCCCCGGTAATTGCTTAAGAGATCAAAGTCAGGCCTGCCAAGGTCCAGGATTCTGGTCCTACTTGAGGTTCTCTTCCTGCCACATAAAACCTGAACTCCACCATCTCATGGCAAATTAGGGATTAGGACTTATACGCTTTAACTGTAGACACTTGAGTTTTTGAAGTCTGAACAGTTTCCTTACCCTCCCTGTAAGTATACAGATAGGAATGCATACTGTATGGGACTAATTCACCTCAACCTAAAACAGATGTTTAAGAAAGATGAGGTGAATCTCAGTGATTATAAAAAAAGATCTTAGAGTCCCTAGGTCAGGCTTAGATCCCTAACTATTGAGCTCATAAAGGTAGAAATAAAAGAGTCCACATTCTAGAAATGCCATAAATGAGGAAGACAGAGGACTTGGAAGTATTGTGCCTGTACAAATCCGCAGAGAAAGAAGTGTTAAAGGGAATGAATGGGTTATTTATGGAGCTGAGTGATCAGGATCGTGATGATGGAGTTGACAGTGAAAGAAGAAAAAGAGGAGGGGTGAAAGCAGTGACAGGGCAGGACAGTAGATCACACATGGCCATGTAAAGCTGAAATTGGCAGCAATATAACAAGTAAATGTCAGAACTCCACATCACCTTGCTAAACTGAGCAGGGGGAGGCAAACCCAGAGTAAGGAGCTGGGTCAAGATCTAGCCATTAGATGAAGAACACAGTCATTAAGCATGTGAGTGGGTAAAACCACTTTAAAAGGTACACATAAAATGTGATAATGAAATATGCATTAACTTAATCAGGATCATCAGTGACAAATCATTCCTTTTTATGTATTTAACTGATCCATCTGAATAAAAAATGATCGAAAAAAAATTAAAAAGGTAGACTAAGGACAGCAAAAGACATTCATGTTCTAGATAGATTTCAAATTACCCAGTCAGCCTTTGATAACCGTGCTTAAGAAGACTAAAACTATATCACCATGGTGGTTTCAGTGGATACCATAAAGGTTGGAAGTATTTGTTCCTGGCAAAAATTCCCCAAATACATTTAATAGCATTACAGTGACTTTCCAGGGATTAATATTTAGAAGTGAAAAAAGGTAAAATCTATTATTTCAATTTTCAGTGATTCATGAGATTTTGTTTACTCTGCCACACTAAGACAAACACAGACAGCATTTGCTTCTCCCTCCACTCCAAGTATCAGAATACTCACAATGTTGACACTCATGTCTTATGAACACAAGTTGTTCAAACCTCTTTTCTTCTAAAAAATTTGCCTATCCACAAAGGAATGTTCAACTCTGAATGGTATCAGCCTCACCACTCCTGGATGTTTGACTCTTCTGTGTTATTTTACTCTGCCTTTGGTTCTTAATTTCCCCCTTTTGTTTCTCTTCCATCCCAAACAAATAATGCTTTTAAATTATATTAGGCTTATTCTGGGCACATTATCGTAAAGTCTTCAAAAGATATTTGGTTTAGGCTGGAGTTTTATGATTTTTACCAGTATTTTGGATTGGGATTCAGAGGAACAGCTCTATTTGTGGGACCACAACCTTCAAGAGAGCAGGAGAATCAAATGTAAGGAAGTTATGTGTAAACTGCTTGGCACAAATGTGGAAAAACACCAGAGAGAAAGGAGCACTGATACATTTTGTGTCATATTATCCAGTTAAAAAATCATCAATGCAAGCATTTATCAATATAAACAATACCATTGTCTAAGAAGACTGCCCATGTTTAAGGTAACACATTATTTATCACTGTGTTAATCAAGACATGTTCATTAAACTAAATATTCTGTATCCAACAACAGGCAATCCTGTAGACTCCAGAGGAAATTACCAGTGCACTGGTTTGTGCCCTACTGCACACCAAGCAGAGATCTATGTTGTGGCTTTTAGTATAATTTTATTAAAACTGAAAATTTAAAGCACTACATACATAGCCTACTTATTTGCTGAATTCACTACAAACTGTTTATTATTCTTTGAGGATTTTTTTCATCATGGGAAGGAAGATGCCCTGAAGGGTTGAAGAGAATGAGTATACATATGTAGAACCTAGAAACATTCGATCTCATTAAGCAATGAAAATTGTCAGTGTAGTGCAGGAACGAAAGAATATGACACTGCTAGTCTTATTTACACAGATGATTAGAAAGAGATAAAATAGCCGACTCAGACAGCTAATAAATACAGCATTACAAACACAGCAATTCCTACTTTATTTTTTTGACCTATTTTTCTTTCCCATAATTGTCTTATGGTTATATCCTGAGATCACATATTGGTTGCATCCATTATTCTGGCTTCAGTATCTCCTAGTTATTTGTTAAATTTAGTAAGAATTTGTTTGATTAGATTTGATTTAGTTCCTCTTGGGAGCCCTGAAGGACTGAGAAAGATAAGCAAATCTACAAGTAGGACCTACACAAGTTCTCTATCTCATTAAGGAGTAAAAAGTGCTGGGTTAAGGGAAGAAAGAAGAAGGGTTATTCTTATTTACACTGATCTTTCAAAAGCCAGGGCATGTTTCTCTACATTGTTAAATTGGTTTTATTCTGGTTTAACTCTTTAAATATAACTAAACTCAACAAACCTGGGAGCTCATAGAAACCACAAGAATTAGATATTTCTCAGTATATGAACATTCATCCTTAATGAAATTTAAAATAATGACTGTACAGGATCTGCTCGCTTTTTTTTTTCTTCTAGAATTCTGTTTTTTCACATTAATTGGCTATAATAAGAAGGCCCCACTAATGAGCAGTTCAGATCTGGATTTTCAAAATACTAAGATACGGCCTTAAAAAAACCCCCTATACCTTAATTTAAGGAACAGAGAGATATTTTTGACCATTAACTTAAAAAGTAGCATTTGGCCCTCTGTCCAATTACCAGAGTTAGCTAGGGTTCTTGCAAGCAATACAGCAGATAGAAATTAATCCAAAAAATTGAGCCTTTTTTTCTTTTGGTTACCATTTTAGGATTGCAGTATTTGAATTATTAGATTTTTCTATGCACTCTATAAGCAAAACTGACCACCTCCAGATTGTGTGTCATGCCAACCCTTCCAAAACTAGCAAAGAATCCTTCTGCCAGAGTGTTCATGTTTCTGTTGTGTTTTTTTAAAAGGAGCTTTAATTATATTTGCAAGTCTAGTATTTGCCATTAAGAAAGAGAAATTAAAATGTATTCTTTTCAGCATTACAATTATTTTCTTCAGGTTTTTTTTTCCCCGACCTCCTGCTTTCCCATGCCCACAAGATAAGCTAGCCAAACACATTGAGACATACATCATGGACATACTCTCTTTAAGGCTTTTTCCCTCTTTAGATATAGCATTTTAACTTCCTTGTGGATTTAAAATAAAATTCCTGTAATACATTCCCTTTTAAATGTTTGAAGTCATTTAGGTGCATATTCAGGTATAGGATTGGTTTCTAAAAGACCTCACTGAATGTAGCTGAGGATCTTCCTGAAGCAAGGACTGTCAGAACTGAAGCTCCAGTATGATGGAGATCATAGGATTTTTTCCTTCCATGCACATGGGCAGAGGTACAGAAGACCATGATGCATCTTCTGAAGAGCTGCTTCATTTCTATGAAAACAGAAAGGCCAGAGATAACACTTCTAAAAATTTATTTTTATTTCTGATGAAAACTAAGGTTCACATGTAACCCCTTTTTAAAAGCAGATTTACCTATCAGAAAAGTAGTCATCACTTGTTGTGAAAGTGGATATAAAACCAAAAAAGTTGGTAAAGCTGAGGCTTTTATCTATCCCAGCTTTCCCAAGTGTGGGACTTACTGGTTAAAATGTTATCAGTTTATGAATGCATGACAGTCTTGTTGCATCAGTAATACACTGAAGGCTTACAGAAGCATAAAATGAAATTTTCTTTGAAGGAAACCCAGCCCCTGAAGACAAGTTTAAATATCACAACTGAATTATGAGGATTTTTACAGAGGACTGGGGGAAAATCACCCCTTAATGCCACCACTTTAGAGATTGGTCAGAAGAGATCAGACCGAGAAAGGTGCAAAGGCAAGTGCCTAATCAAACAAAGAATCTTAACTGCGGTCAATAGAATAATTAATGAACTTGAAATTAGACACTCTGTGCAATCAAAATAGATGACAGAACCTTGTCCTTTAGCAATAGCAAAGAGAGTAGCTTCCACTGTTTCAAAGTCCTCCCTACCAAGTTGTTGGAAAAACCATAATGCCTCATCAAAACCTGTGCTTTGAATCCTGGCCCTGACCCCTTTCCCACAGATGCTGCACATCTCGGGTCCAGCAAGACGCCTTGATGGTCATCTGCACTGTGAGTCTGTGAAGAACCGAGACCAGCAGAGAGCAGCTGCCCAGCAGCCAGGCAGTCCTCATGGCCTGGTGTCCAGGGCCAGGATTTGTCCCTTAATTACAGGATGCACTCATTCGGGTGATGTGGTTTTCCACTGAGGCATATTGAGATATATTAACTTGGTGCCTTTTGCAGTTACTGCGAGGCAGCGTGTTTGCTAAGAACAAACAAACAAAAGATAAATAGGGGCACACTGTTAAAAACTAACCATGTGTCTGTGCTGTATGATTATTACAGTGTTTGAGATCTAATTTAGTGAAGGTTATCTGTGCTTGACTAAGAAAGGAGATCATTAAATTGGTTTTGTTTTGAAAAATGCATTGCCTCGTTTATTTTTTGATTTGCGTCTGTAGGAATTTGCATTCCATTGTCCTTACTACTGTCTGACATGTACCATAATATGATCCTATCCCTTTAGCTTTGTTCCATTTCCTTTCATGCTACCTCTTAATTACCCCTTTTGTACCTCTAGTTTGTGGTCTCTGAGCCTCTAATACATGGCTGTGCCAATTCCACCACCCCCAAGGCTTGTCAGGTTAAAGATTAATGAGTAGACTTTACCCAAAGGCTTTACAAAGGTTAAACATAATTACAAATGGGTATTTTATGCAATGTTGAATATGCGGATGCTATTAAAAAAAAAAAGAAGAAAAAAGTAAAGGGAAAAGGGAAAAGGTAATGAAACTTATGGGATTTAAGTCAACCATTTAGATCTTCTAAAAGAAAAAAAAAAAGGGGAGTAAAATTAGCATAAAAACAAACAAGTTAGGAAGTTCTACCCTTTGTTCCAAAGATGGTGATAAAAACAAAAACACCATATGGTGGAAATTAGACTGCATCTCAAACTTGCAACATCACTGCCTCCTAATTCTCCTTTTGAGTTAACTAAAATGTGTTGCACTAATAAGATTGAAAGACAAAAAGGTCTGAAGTTGTTGGCAAGTCTTCAGTTTACTTAATTGTCATATTTGACCCTTTGTAAGGAAAAATAAAATTTTTCCTTTAGGCAAAACATTGTCTCTGAGGGCATCATTACCTTAAAACATTGCTAAACCTAGCTGCCTAATGAGAGAACTATGTTGGCTAATTTTCTTAATCTTCTTTTTTCTCACCTTACAGAAATACCTTAAAATGCAAACTTAATATCTTGAATAAGTTTTCATAAGTACAATCCTAAAGTTAGGTTTGCAAAACCATGATATCATACTAAGGAAATAGTCTGATTTCCAGAAGGGCCAAACTTCACCAAATCCCATTAAAGTTAATGGAAACTACTTTGGAGCCTATTGTCAGGCAGTTTTCTTGTTTGCTGCCTTGTTTCTAGATCTTTCAGTATATTTTATAAATGGAGATGATAAAAAAAAAACCCACAAAACAACAAACCCACACAAAACCAAAACAAACAAAAAAACCCAACCACCCAACACACCAAACACAAACCCCTCTTCTTATATTCTGGTATCAACGTTCGAATAATGGACTAAAACTAAAACATCAGAAATGTCCAGAAAATGGATACCTCATGATTTGTTTCCAACTTGAGATTGTAAAACCACATATTCCAGAGATTCTTTGCTTCTTTGTTTTCACTTAAGCTAAGAGATGGTTGTAGCCCTATAGAAACACTGAAAAATTTAGTATTACTACCTTTTTGAAATCCTTCCTGGGAAAAGAACAAATCCTGATACCACAAGAAGCTTTCGTGTAAAAAGTGTAACCGTTTACTAATGATACCCTTCTTTGATAATAGCAAAGTGAACACATGAAACTTCTGAAGTCCTAGAATTGTCTCTGAAAATGATCTAAGCCCACATGTCTGTATGTTTATTTGGATTACTCAGTTAAGCATTTGTAATATAGGTGGCTCCATTTTCTCTTGTGATTTTCTTTCTTTGTCTAAAAACCTAAGAGCAATCTCTCCGAAGTCATTATTCTACTCATATACTAGTTCAGCTCTTTCAGTAAGAGCTGACAACATTTAGAGTGTTTCATTTCACCAATAAGAAACTTGGTTTCTTATTTGTTACAAAAGCTAAATTGGTGGATTTGATTGCAATCCCGATTGTTAAATGTAAAACACACTTTAGCATTATATGGTCAATGACCAGCCCCCTAAATGAGTATTAGATACACATTATAAAAGTAGTAAAACAATCCTTGGATTAGTAAACAACATATTTTAATTTATAGTAATTAACTGGTGGCTTTTATGTGGTTTTACAGCTGTTTCTGGAAAATATTTACTTTATAAATGTGAATGTCAGGATTTGGCACATATCTCAGATACTATTTTTTTTCCATGACTGAATTACTGTAATTCAAAACAAACATTAAAGCTTACAGTTTAAAATTCTCATTTCAGGATTGTCCTTTCTATTCAGTAATAATATACTTTTATAGCTGATCGCAAGCAAACGTAACATCATTATATTTTTGAGAAGGAAGCAAACACTGAGAACCTTAAGGAAAGTAAAACCACCCAGGCACCTCCCCAGAAGAGCAGTTCTTTACACTACAAAACTTACCCTGAGACAGGTTTATTTAACATTTTAATCTGAGAGCGTTGAAACTCTGAATGATGTGTGTTTCCAAGACTATATGGCACTTTGCATAAATAGCTGGTTTCTCTCTGTCTTGTAAAGTTAAGTTACTGTGAAAGCAAGGATGAAATGCTGTGAAGGTGAAAATGGGAGATCATAGAATCACAGAATCTCCTGAGTTGGAAGGGACCCATAAGGACCATCAAGTCCAACTCCTGGCTCCACACAGGACCAGCCAAATCAGAGCATGGCACTGAGTGCATCGTCCAGACGCTTCTTGAACTCAGCCAATCTGGATGCTGTGACCACTTCCCTGGGGAGCCTGTTCCAGTGCCTGACCACCCTCTCAATAAAGAACATCTTCCTAATGTCCAAACCAAATGTTAACAAAGACTCTGACCCGAGTCTTATAGCCAGAGGGCTTAACCCTGAGGAGGACCAATGTTTAACTTTATGATTCATTGTAACTTTTTGACCAAATTATTTCTTAGTGTAAGAGAAACTGTACTTTTAGGAGCAGTACACACACACTATCACTAAAAGGGAGTCAAGATCCCTTCTGCAGCATAACCAAAACTAACTTTTTTTTTCAATAAAAATATTTCTTTTCATAATCGTGAATAGGAACTCTTTACAGCATCTGTCTTTCCACTAGTAGGCAGTGACCTCTATGTCTGAGTTATAAGCACTCTTTCTTGTGGTGTACCAAATTAAGATTACTCCTACTGTTTTGGAGATGAGGGAGAGATGGGGAAGGAAAAAAAATAAAAAAGAAATCTGATGTTTGCTAGTGATTCATCCTGCTTTTCTTCCAAAGGCTATTTTAAGATTACAAAGATATAACATAATTCTTTTTCCCTGGACCTGCAGAGCCAAACCTTATCCATGCAAGTACATCTACACTGTCTTCAGGGAAGCAGCACGTAACATTTGATACACACTCATACATATATTCACATACAATCACATAATTATAGATGTGCATAACAATCTGCAGGACAGCCACCTCATGTTTATGTCTGACCTGCTTTAATTTCATTAAGCAGTGATAAAAATTCTTTCCCTCCTTCTAGGCTGACACATTTTGAACTCTGTATAAGGCTTCTAGGAAGGAAAATAAACCTACGTGTAATCTTTGGCATTCATGGGATGCTTCTGTGTTCAATTTGCTTTTACCCAAGCTAGTAGACTGGTAGAACTGTTGACAATATGAGAATGTAGACTTTCATAAAGATTCCATTTTGCATGAGAGCAAAGCATAGCATAAGCTTGTGCATTGATGCAGGGGAGCAGAGACATAAATCACATCCCTGTATTGCAGAGAAATAACTCTGCTTCTGCCTTCAGTATGTGTGAGAGACAGGTTTGAACATCCATCTGTGTTCTCCACCCCAGCTTTTGAATGCAAAGTGTAGAAAATGGAATTGTTTTGACTCTTCAGCAGCATGCTGACAAATATTTTGAAAAAAAAGTATGGAAAGATGAGTATGCGATACTGCTTTCTCTAAGGAGAACAACCAAAGTCACCAACAAAGCAATTTGTCTGGCTTCCATGTTGCCTTGGGGCACCTCTTTGCATCACCTGGGCAGCTGCAGATCCATTGTAATGTTTCACCCTTACTTCAGTATCTCTGAGTAGCAAACCACTTGTACGGACTGCAAAGGGCCCATGACATAGTGGCTGTGCTACATTTCCTTTAAAGTCTGCTCTTTTGATTTGGTGGTTTGACTGCTTAAGTGTGTTTGTATCTTGATGTCCTGGATATCTCCAATAAATTGACACAGAAACCAAGAGACAGGCTATTTATTTTAATTATAAATCCTTTTAACTTATACTATATTCGCTCCAGTTTTCAGCTGCCTATAGCACCAGAACAGTGAATGAGTCTACTACTTGTGCATGTAAAGAAAACTGAAGCCTTTCTTCATCTGAATCTTACCAAAGCCTGTCATTTGGTGAATTCAATTTCATGAAAATTGTCTCAATAGGCAACATGTAATAGTGCCCTCAAGCCTTGGATCTAGGGGTATCACTGCACTTACATATGTATCCATCAGCAAGTAATTTTGGCTGGACAAAATCATAGACTTTGAAGGACAATAAAAGCAAAATAATAAGCACTACTCCTTTTTAACTCCATAGCAGTTTTATTCAGGTTGCACTGTAACAAGACTGATGGTTTATAATATCTTATATTAATATAAATTAATATAATCTACCACTTCCATTCTAGTTTTAATACTGTTCTTTGTTCCCCAAAAAAACTTTGCTGTTCACTGGAAATATACATATGGAACAAATGATTGCTATTCTCTGTGGCAGAAACAAGAAGAGATTTTGGCTATATTTGAGTCTAGATTGATTTCCCAAACATAAAATATAAACAGAATATTCCCCTATTTAATGAACAGTGCATTTTTAGCACCAGAAAAAGGGAAAATATGCATCATGCAACCATTTACCACAGTGATATAATTGTTGTGTTTAGTCTGAATGATTGGAGGTGGAAAACTTACATAGCAAAGCCAAAAAATCTAATATGATGGTAGCCCTAAAGAATATATATGAATTATCAGAGAAATGGGGACTACAAGAATGATAAACTGGGTTAAACCAAATGCCCAACACTTCATTGTTAACAATGGCCAACAACAGATGCCAATAGGAAGGAGTAAAATAGGTCAAGCATACAATGACACTTTTTCAGCCTCCATCAAGCTGTGGCTCTCAGATTTCCTGAGCCAGAAATGTCATTTTTGTGGGATATTTGGGACCAGAATATTAAAAATGTGGGGGAAGCCAAAACTCTCCAAAATTTAATGTTTGCATTGATCCCACTCTAAAGCTAAATGTTCAAGATAGTGCTGTAATTAGGTTTTCCTGTCATTTGCTTGCTCAAAAAAGCTATTGGAGTGAGGGGCCCCAAACTGCAAGCTACTTCTTATACACCTGTACTGATGTACTTAATCTCAAATGCTATTAAGAATTAAAAAGCAATGAAAAATATCCTGAAAAATCATAGATATCTCAGTTTTAGAGCATTAAAGACCACAAAGCATTTAATGTGGAAGAAAACCCAAATCAAATCCACAACAACAAAAAAAACAAACCCAAAAGCAAACTGAAACAAACAAAATTACATAACCTCCAAAACACAACTACTGTGGAGTGAGATGAAATAAAGTCATGCACTGTCATGTAACACATTTTTCCAGTTCCTACTTCCTCTCACACTGTTTCCCTTCTGAAGTTGTATTCCAGCTTACAACTCAACCGCTGCAAACTCATTGGAGGCAACATGTGATTTCAGTGCAGAATCAGACCCAAAGCCAAATCCACAAAACAGCCAAACCAATCAATATGGTATATATTCAATTGATTTAAACTGACTGATAAAAAAAAAAAAAAATTGTTAACTAGTAATCATTGTTTAACAGGAATGTTTTTACTCATATCCCAGCATGATATATTCTTGCCTCCACACAACTCAATATTGTTATCAATGATCTGGAAGAAACTATCGTAGCTGGTAAGGTCTGTAGATTACACAAAATCAGTGAAGTGGTAAATTAGGATAAGGACAGGTCAGTTCTACAGAGCAATCAAGTTCACTTAGCAAGATGAGACAATCTGAGCATCTTGCTTTACAAAACAAATTTAAGGATAAGCGTCTGTGGAAACAGAATTTAGGTCAGAGTTGCAGGAAGGGAAGAAAAAGGTATTCGAAAAAGTTCTGTTTCTGAAGTGATAAATAGATGATGATTCAAATATGAGATTCTGGTATGATGGAATACATAACAAACCAAGAAATAGTCATGTTCAGAAATAAAAAATTCTACTGAGAGTAAGCACAAACTGTGTATTCCACTGCATACACCTATACCGTTAATAAAATAACAAAAGTCTCTGTTCTGCAAAAGAAAATATTTAAAAATTGGAAATGACAAATGAAGACACAAAAGAGCTACCTGAGACCTGTGAAATCTGACTTTTTAAAGGAGCCCAGTGCTCAGCCCTGTTAATTAATGTATATGGAAAGGTTATGAATTTGATCACTGTGTATTGCGGAGAAAGATTTCTGGCTAACATACAATGACAAAGCATCTTCCACTGGCTAGGGAAATGAAACTAAACAAATTTAGGCTAGCAATAAGGGATTATAACAATGAAAGCAGTCAATGGGTGGAAGAATTTATTTTGTGACGTGGTGGAACCTCTGTTACTTGAGAGCCCTACATTTTATAAAAGGTATTCTTCAATCCACCAAAGCTTATAGATGCATGAATGACTACTTACATTTTTTTGTTATATGTCATGAAGGTTGTCAGGATAGATGCTCACAAAAATCTGTAGATGTAGGATCTGAGATGTTATAAAAAGCCTGAGAGAAAAAAAAGATGCAGAAAATGAACTAAGAAAGCAGACAAGAAGATAAAGAGGAAAGTACCTTTCCTGGAACCACAGAATCACAGAACGTTAGGAGTTGGAACGGACCTTGAAAGACCATCCAGTCCAACCCCCCTGCCCAAGCAGGATCATCTAGATTAGACCACACGGGAATGTGTCCAGATTGGTCTTGAATGTCTCATTATATTAAGATGTAACTTTCTGCATTCCATTTTGGACCCGTTGCCCCTTGTCCTATCACTGGCCATCACTGAGAAGAGCCTGGATCCATCCTCCTGACACTCACCCTTAACATAAACGTTAATGAGGTCACCCCTCAGTCTCTTCTCCAAGCTGAAGAGACCCAGTTCCCTCAGCCTGTCCTCAGAAAGAAGGTGTTCCCCTCCATCTTCTTGGTTGCCCTGCACTGGAGTCTCTCAAGGAGTTCTATGTCCTTCTGGAACTGAGGGGCCCAGAAATGGATGCAATACTCCAGGTGAGATCTCACCAGGGCAGAGTAGAGGGGGAGAAGGACCTCTCTTGACCTACTAGCCACCCCCCTTCTAATACACCCCAGGATGCCGTTGGCCCTCTTGGCCACAAGGGCACATTGCTGGCTCATGGTCATCCTGCTACCTACCAGGACCCCCAGGTCCCTCTCATCACACTGCTCTACAAGAGACCAGTCCCCAACCTATACTGGTACCTGGGGTTGTTCCTCCCCAGATGCAAGACCCTACACTTGCCCTTGTTAAATCTCATTCAATTTCTCCCTTCCCAGCTCTCCAGCCTGTCTAAATCCTGTTGAATGGCAGCACAACCTTCTGGTGTGTCAGCCACCCCTCCCAGCTTTGTGTCATCAGCAAACTGGCTGACTCCGCACTCTATTCCCTCATCCAGGTCATCAATGAGTACTTTGAACAATATTGGTCTCAGTACCAACCCTTGAGGGACTCCACCAGTTACAGGCCTCCAGCCAGACTCTGCCCCATTAATGACAATTCTAATAATAATTAGAAAGATTGCCATGTTAATACTGAATAAGAAGGATTGCCATGTTAACACTGATGAAGTACTTCCAGGAAAACCACTGAAACATTTCTGAAGTTTGTAAACTTTGGTATTTATCTCTGCAATGCTAAGCAAAGCTAAGAGCAGAGGGGTTATTTTTTAAGTGCATCCTGGCCACAGAGGGTGAGAAAGCGACACATTTGCTGAAAGTTTTCTGTAAAGCTTTAGACAAGCTTTGCTGCTATGGATGGCCCAGAGAAAATGAATATCCAACAGTCACTAGTGGCTGATGACACTCAGGCAGCAGTGCAAGTGAAAAGCAACAGTGTCCCAGATTGGAGCACAAAGGGCACGAATCACATGCAGGACTGATGCCCCACAGTACACTGCGGTGGGCCTGGGTAAACATTTTGCTGAGTAAGTACATTTACTCTTTCGCACGTGTTATCCAAAGCACACTGATCTCAGCCAAGCAAGAGGATGTGGGGGGGGGTGCTCAGGTGGTAAAGACATGACCATCTGTAAAACAACACCAGTGGCTTCAGATGACTGGGTCACCCCAGTCAGAGAACAGTCATCCACCAAACACGGCACTGTCACAGAGAGGGTTGTGTATCTGATGATTTTCTCAATTCCTGTATTGTTGCTGTGCTTCTGATTCCAACTTGTGAGAACATAGAAATACTCTCATATGCCACAGACAATTTTGAATTTTTTTTTTTTTTTTTTTACTTTTGGGTTATTTGGATCTTTTTGCTTTTAATTGTAGTATCGTGCCCAGATTTAGGAAAGCTAATGAGCTCTAGTGTTATGTTTTCCCATTATTATCATCAAATCAAGAAGACTGTTTTCTGAAAGCTTACTAGTCTCACCTGTGGAATATGGAATTCCACACAAACGTCTACAAGTTTATTCCAGTATGTATTATCTTTGATGATATTTACTTAATGCATCCAATATAGGTCAAAAGTTAATAATGAGAAAGTGACCTGACTCCAAATCATATTCCAGGCAGCAGAAAATTGCACACTTCAGGCTACATTGTGAGTTTTCATAAACTTTCCCTGAAAGCCATGTATTGACCAATCAATATTTTCAGTAGCTCATAATTAGCACTATCCCAGATCATACTGCATTATTACTTTGTACTGCAGCATGATTCCATAGAGCCTGTTTTTGCGAAAGAAATGTGTTCTAAACAGAAGTGCAGACTCTGTCTGGTGAAAATTTTCAAAGTATTTGAACATCAGCATACCCATAACAAATAAAGCAGGGTGAAGATCTGTCCTGTTTATAGCTGCAATATATAAAGGTCAAGGAGGACCATGAGTCTTAGAGAAACCAGTTTGCTCATAACTGGACAAATACTACTCAGTGCAGGTGTTTTAGATAGACAATAAAACTCTCTGAGCATGACCCTATCTCTCAATGCAATAATAAGTTTGAGTATACTGCCCCAACTTCTGGCTTGATATATCCCCAGATGAGTGGCATGTCCTACCTTGCTAGCATGAGTAACGCTTTGTAAATCAGCTAATCTCAGTTAGCATCACAATCTGGATGGCAAGAAGTTTCTGCAGGACACCCAGATATATCTGTCTCTCTTTTCAGGACTGAGAAAAGTCTCCTTCATTAACAGCATCCTGCTGAAGATTTCCAGCTCAGTAGGAGTACATGCTCAGCACCCAGCCAGGGAGTGGCTGCTGCGACTGCCAGACCACAACTCAACTCGCAAGTCTCCTTGCAAAGGAATTGCCAATAGGTGACTGTCCCTTGACCCCAGAGTAAATGCATATTAACCCTTTTAAATTACAAATTTACTGTTTTGCCATGTTCAACTTTTATTTCAGACACACATAAAGGCCAATACTGGCAAGAGTCTTCTGAGATGGAGGAAGAGAAAATATCCTTGTACCATCACATAATTTCTATATGTAACTACTGGGGCTTTCTATGTGGTCTTGTTTTTTAGCAAAAACCTATCTTGAGTATCTCACTGGTATCTCTGGCAACATAATGTGAAAAATGGCATCTGCCTCTGTAACACAATAAAATTGACCTATAACCCAGTCTGTTTCTGCTAGCTGAAGGTTACTTTGCTTTGACATATCCTTGTAATGTCCTCCTCTTTAATTAATGTTGCTGCCATGTATTATGAAAGTCACTCTTTTGCACATACTATTATCTTTCCAAATTAAGCATTTTGTAAGTGCTTAATGTTTGAGCATTAAGAAATGCATAGTGTATTTTCAATCAAAAGTCCAATCTATTTACATGCACAAGAGCTGAAAGATTTTTCATGCAAGTGGTCGTACTCTTAGGCTTTTATTATTTCTGCTTGAGCAGAAAGCAATAAATATGTCTTGAGACAAGGGAGAAAGTTAATAAAAAACTGTCCTTTCCTCTTTGTGCTAGACCCTGTTTTAAAACCAGCTTGTCTTTCATGAGCAAATTAATTGGATTAGCTCTGCTTCCGCCACAAAGGACAACAGCCTGTGTCACAGGAATATTTGTATAATGAACCATCGCTGCTCTTGTATACTAAGGAGTGGATCCTCAAGTCTTTTTCAAGCAAATATTATTATTATTAACATTAACATTATGATTCAGTTTGTGGGACACAAATAAGAAAAGAAATGCATATTTGTACTTTACCTACACAAATTTTAAGAAATCCCTGTACCAGTGAATTAATGATTGAAATAAAAAAGACCTGTATGGTGAACGATGGTATAAAAAGGAGACTCACCCTCAGTGACCCAGATAGCCAGAGGGCTGGTCTTCACCGTCAAAAGATATTAAAATGGTGTCCCTGGAGATATTATCAATGAAGATTTCACTATAGTTTGAGAAGATGTCAACAAAAGGAATAGTTTACCAAAAAAAAAAAAAAAGTGACTGTTTTTCCTAGGTAGAAAGCAGAATGCGTTTTTGAAAATAAATACAAAATTGTTTTTCTTTTGAAAAAAAGGCAATAGCCATCTATTTGTCCTCATCCCTTGAAACATGCTAATACCTTTGAGACTATTTCCCAGTCACTGCTTACCCAATATGTTCATTTGTTGTGTTTTTTCATGTTTTTACCCACCTGGTAATGGTTTTTAGTCCAAGCTCTATCATTTTCAAATTTCATTGATCTTCATTCATATCTGTAAAAAGAATTTTTGTGTTTTTCTGAATGTTCATACAACACTTCAATACAGAATGTGTCTCTGTCCACTACTATAAAAATAAAGAATAAGAACCAGAGCAGTCATGCGGGAGTCTAACCTATGGAATTGAAATGGCTGTATCTTATGGGGGAATAAAAAAAAGTTGTTTCCTTTTAAAATTACAATGTTCTTTTTTTCACTGTTTCTGACTATACTAGGGCAAGTATTGATATTGAAAGGCCTGTAACTGCTTACTTTCCAGGGTATTATTTTGCTATGTCCATTTGCTATGTCCATTTGATATTTTGCTATGACCATTTGCTACAAAACCTTATTTGATGTTTTCCTTAAATGTTCAATAACCACAACGCTTAATTAGATACAATTGGAATTTTTCTTAATTGAAGTCCCAGTAAAACTGTTAAAAGTGGAACGGCTTGTCCCTTAGCGACCAACAAAAAACGACCTGCAAATTAGATTGCAGAGACAAATGTCATCTTCCAAACACACAGGCCTCCTAGCCATGGCAATCTTTCTGTTGTCTGGGAGGTTGATTTCACAGTTGTTATTACTATCAATTACTGCTATTTTACCTTTTTCCATTACAGCAAGGGTCAAAGTTATTTCTTAAAATAAAAACTACAACTTCTCATTCTGGGTGTCGTGCAAGCACCCACCAAGAGGTAAAGAGGGTCCCAAGGATCTTCCAGCTGCAGATGAAGGAGAGTTAATCACTACGCGAGGCATGCTGCAGTTACAGATTTGCAGCTGCGGCTGAGTGGGGGGGAGGCTGTTACATTTACACCTGGCATGAATAACTATTCACTGAGGGCACCACGATTCCCGACTTCTGCCTCCAAACAAACAGCTCTGGAGATGTTTGGGGTTGGGCTTGGAAGTCAAGACACTCTTCAAAGAAACTTTCTATATGTTCATAAATGCAGTTTCATATATACTTGCTTGCACAGACTCTTTCTTTCTCCTTCTTTCTCCCTATATTGTTTGTGAACAAAGTAATGGGCGATGAATTAGTAGTATCTGTAACATAAGCCTTCCCACTTGCTGAAACTAGATACACCTTTCCGTTATGAGAGGCATAAATCCTTATTAACTATTAACTACTGTTATAGGTAGCATGGAATTATTCAAGCAATAAAAGAGTTTATTTTTTCCCTCAGTTAGTTGTAAATGAGTCTAGAGGGAACCCAAGAGCTCTCAGTTAAGCTCATTTCATACCTGTAGCAATAGCTTTAAAACCTAATCCTAGATATGTTTATACATTTTTAATAGAACCCCAATTTTACATACAATATCCTCCAGTGGCTTCAGCTGCTGCAGCACCTTCCTGAACACTTTTTCACATAATAGGCTCAGCAGGTTCAATGCTTGATTATCTTTCCTCCAGTTCAATATCTTCTCTTTTCCCTTCGTTATACACCAACAAGGGGACTGTACGCAGGTTCTCTGCTGAGGATGCCTCATACGTGAACGTGCAAGCAATGTGGAATCAATGTTCTGGCTGAATCCGGTATTCAAGGAATTTAATTGAATTATTGAAATTCAGGGTGGAACCCCTGGGACATTGATCCTGTATTGTCAGCTTCAAATCCGAGGTGTACTGGCTGCTTGATAATGTGTTCATAGGATTTGCAGTAGAAGGGGTGGTGAATCAAACCCTGTGACAGTATAGCTAACTGACAGAAAACAGAGGAACTGATGCTGAATACAGTTAAGAATAAATCAATATAGACTGGCCTGATTGAACAATTCTGGCAACATGTCATGCTGGCATGGCTGCTGACTTCCCAATTTAAGAGTAGGCTCAGGACTCATGGTAGCTGGAAAGCTGGAGAGGCCTGTCGCTGGGGCGATGCATTTAGCTTCCAAGACAGAGAGTATTTGCTCATCTGTTTTCCTTGCCAGAGGCTAGAAACTATTGTTGCAGCTGCCAAATGAAACAAAGGGGGATTAAAAGAGAAACGAAACGATAAAATAATACTTGCAAAAGGCTAAAAAAAAAAAATTCCAAGGAAACGGCTTTCATTTACATTGACATGAGTTCAAAAGCTTTGCTTATTTTCCTCATATATTAAAAGAACATTTATCTTTTGGGGCTGGGGTCGTTTAAAAAATATTAAACAGAGAAAGGAGTTTAAAAACATTACTGAAAAACAATGTTCGGGCTTTACCACCTCTCCTGAGTGCTAAGTCATGTCCTTCCTCAAGTGGGACTGCCACAAAAAAGGAGACAAAGCAAAGACAGCTGCAGGACCACTCTACCCCATTGTGGGTTGTTCCTTCCATTGTTATCTCTCACCAGCCCACCTGATTTGTTCAATTTATCATTGTCTGCTTCCCTTGAAATGGGACCTGAGAACACTCAGCTGAGCTGGATTGAGCTGCTGTCACTTTAAGTTCTGCAACAGTATGGCAGCTTTGTAGCCTTTCTACAGCATTATTCCCTTTACTGGGAATAGACAATAGACAATTCTTTCTTCTAGCACCGTGATGTGCTGAAGCCCTTAGTGTGCCTGCCTTCCCTCCCCAGCATGGCCAGACTAAGTCAGCTTGAATATGAACAACTCAAAGCATTCAGGGCTGAGTTCTCTAAGGGACCTAGTACTTTCTACCCTTGTGGGGTCAATTATACTTTCCTGTAATCAGACTACTCATAGGATTTCATGCCTTGTTGTGTGTACAAGACCCTTGACTTCAGCAGGAGCCAATGTCACCCAGCAGTGAATCAGATCATTGCCTTACAAAACTGTGACACATATGTATCTACATAAGGCCAAGGCTTTGAGGAAAAGGGATCAGATCCAACATAGGTGATTCGCACCTTTCACCTTCTTAAGAGTTCTGCTGAACAAGTGTGGACTGTTGAAATGTGGACTTAGTGACCATCATTTAGAAGTACTACAAATTTTGATACCTTGTTAGCTGTGATATTCAGGTAGCCAGTCCTTAAATCTTAATTTTCAAATATGGAGGGTGCAGCAGAGCAATGGAACACTTGAATTATTTCCATTACCTCTAGGAAACCCTGAAAAATCGAGAATTGTACAACAGCCTTTTACATAGAAGCAACAACTAATTCTTCATTTAACAAATAAATCAAGTATTGCTTATCTGGTAGCCCACCTACAAGCCTTTTTCTTAGATTCTTTGTCCACCGACAAACGTACTGTCTTGACATCTGCAATCTAAATTAATGGTAACTGCCCACACCAGACCAGTGTGTACCTGCATTCTCAAAACAGAACATCTGCTGGATATAAGACTTGCAGAGGCTCTTGCATGGTTAATTTCAATGTAACTCCTAAAACTGTGAGATAATGCATGTTTTTTTTCTGCTCTGCACCTGATGTCCACTTCTCACTTAATGAAAGGAGGGGTGTGTGTGTGCATGTCCTGTATAGCAAGGCAGAGGGAAAACTGCTGTAAAGACAGAAGGAATCCTCAGCTCTGAGGTCCTCATGTTGCCTCAGACCAAAAGCCTAGTAGTTACCCCCTCTACATTAGGATGTATCATCATGTAATATAAGAGGAGTCTTGGATCAGACTCTTTCTCTCCACACTCCCGAAACTACACATCATGCAGATGCCCCTCTCCACCCATGGATTCAAAAGTTGTAAGATGTCCACAGCTATTTTATAGCATGAATTACCTTGTGTTTGTTGACAAGCTAGGGTTGTACCACTTTTCAATTAACACTACAAACAAGAGGATATTTTCAAATCCATTGACTTCAGTAGGTATTCCCAAGCATTTTTCTACATTTTTCATCTTTGTTTGTTTCTTTGTCTCTGCTTCATTCTACCCCATTCATATTTTACTTCTGTGAATTCAAAATAGCAAATTAATTTATCAGAAAAATGACACTCTACAAGTGCTTGCATAACAGCAGACTGAAGAAACAATGTTGAAAACGTTTCAAAATAAACAATCAATGTTATGTCAGGGGAGACTGCTCTGAGAAGTCCTGGCAAAGTGTTTGCTGTGTTGGCATCATTAGCGTTATGCCTGTTTAAAAACAGGCAGCAGTTTCGGTCGTAAGAATGCAGAAAAGTCATCGCGGGGTAAAGCGTTAAGTTTTCAGGACTCGTAGGCCACGTCTATACGAGTTCATTAAATGAGTCAAAGTGTCCACTCTCTGGCCATAAGCTGGAGTGGCATGGCAAAGCTGGTGTCCCCACAGCTAAGCTCGCTTTGTCCATATGGAATGCCTCATTTGTGTGCACATTCGGGTCCACTCCAGATCAGGCCTGGGCTCAGGTTCTCAACTGAACAATGTGTCAAGGAACATGTCAACTATGAAATTAGGCGCACAAGGCAGAGAAAGGACTTTGCGTCCTTCTATCTGTTCATGGGGTCCTCTTCTATCATAATCCAGGCAAAAATCCCTCTCTGGCACAGACATTACTGCAGTTCTGAGAGGAAAAAAGCGCTTTAGTTTTAAAATATTTGCACTGAAAATCAAGTAATTTCTGTTTTCTCTTTCCACATAACTCTCTGGAAGGCAAGAGTTATACTTTTTTGTTGTTAAACGTTTTAATAACATCTGTTAATGAACTTCTATCTCTTTTTTTTAAATTATTTTTATTATTTAAGGACAAGAGCTAAATCTCAGTGACATCAGTGGAAACACTCCTGAGGATCTTAATAGGAAATGGATCTAAACCTTTTGGTCTTTTGTTCTCCCTGCAGCATTTTTCTTTTTATGCTTGGTCTTCTTTTCCTCTTTTGCTATCATCCAATTACCATCTTCATTAACATAAATCAAATACTAACATACAGTCAGTGCATTCAAGTAAAAACACCAAACACACACCGATGCTAACAACTGTGAATTCAGAAAAGTAAAATATGTTGAGGTATAAAAGTTACTTTACTGAGAATTCAGTCACTTACTACTTAGAAGAAACTTTGCTTTTGTAGAATGCATTAAAACATTTCCTGCATATTTAGAATATTCTATGGTCTACATGGAATTCATTAATGCAGTCTACATACAGGAATTTGGGGGGTGGTGATGGTGGTGTTCCAGTACACCAGAGCAGTGATGTAGATCTTCAGGGAGAAAAAAAACAGCCTGAGAAAATACTTGAGACTGGGGAAGTGTTATAGTAACATGCTGTTTATTTTCACAAATACAAATACAAATTTCTTTTTTACACTCCAGGAGGGAAAAGAGAGAACAAGAAGGCAGCAAAAACCAAAAAGGATCTTTGTTTTAAGTTGGTTGTTCTCAAGTGTTGGAAATTGCAAAGGAAAATGAACTCCCTTTCCTTCCTCTGTGCCGCAGCGCAGATGGAAATTACCTAGGAATGTGAATCACTTTTTTACTGCTTTTGCTGAAATGAGAGTGATGCTGCAGGGGAGTCCGTACCAAATAGTGCTATGTGGAATATCCAAACCAGAGTTTAAAACACCCTGGACACATGCCATTGCAGTGCCTGGGACTGTAGAGGGATTGCAGTGTTCTCTTCTAACTGCTTTACCCACCGGCACTTCATCAGCACCAGGACCAGCTTTTCTGCACTTCTGTATGTCAGGGAGAGCTTGAGCGTATTGTGATGTGAAGCACTTGTGTCTTCAGTGTTTCTTACTGGTTCAGTTGCATACTCAGAAGAAATCATCTGGATTTCATTTGCTTAGATATTTTCCAGGTTGGTGTTGACAGAAGAAATCAAGTATTGGGCTTGCAGGCAGCTGCTAAAGAGAGAGCTCCAGAGTGCTCTCCAGCTGCCAGGCTTCTCTGCACATTCCACCCAGATCCAGACCTCTTCCTCAACCGTCCTCCTTCTGCTCCTCAGCACTGTGAGCAATCCTGGACTTACAGGGTGGAAAGGAAGAACAGCAAATTCCTCGAGGTCTCCGGAACAGAAAAATCTTTCCTCTCATATAATTATTATCAGATCACGAATGTAGTTCAGTGTCATGGTTGCTAAAGACAAGGCTGCTGTGCAGGGGAAGGTGAGCAAAGGCCAATGGAAGGGGACATGGATAGACAGTCATGCTATGAGCTGTCCCTCAGGCCAGGCAGTCAACCTCCAGGGTGGGAAATGATGCCCGTGAGGCCCTGAAAATCAACATAGGTAGGTAGATCAATATGGATTGATATTTACATATAGGTATCATTCATACTTATCACTAATATACACATAACAAACTTGAGTGGCTATTTTCCACTGAATATATAGTTTGGGTTTTTTTTTTCCTTTTTATTTCTTAGTCTTTTGCTAGTTTCTGTTTCATTACTGACCATTGTTTGCTGGTCTGTTCAGTTAAACGTTATTTTGATTTACCAGCAGGTTAGATCTCTATGCATAAGAAAATATAGGTGTTTTTAAGTTCAGTGTCTAGGTCATTTTTGGCTTCATTTTCCCAGCTCCAACATGAGGTGCCTTGCTTTGGGATATTTCTGCATCACTGACTCCAGCTCTCCTTCATAATAAATCACATTATCAAATCCCTTTCTCTAACAGCGTTACACATTGAAACCAATTCAGTTTCTTGCCACTGCTACTTCTATTACAAGATTTTTCTAGAACATTATTTTACAATTTCTCTGCCACATTTATTATGTCTTATTTATGTCAAAATTGTCCCATATTTTTAACAAGCCTTCCTTTTCTTTTTTCACCTAATTTTATCATATCTTTATACAAATAGACCAAAAGTACTCTTGTGTTTTATTTTGTTACATTAAACCAATTTGTAAGCTTTGGCCACAAAACAAACTTTCTGTTCCTATAGGCATACTATTAACTCTTTTCCTCTCTCCACCTGCTTCATTAAGAGTTTAACTTGTTGAGATTTTATCACTGGAATTCTAAACTCTATACCAGATAATGTCTCACCAGTGCAACTTTTAATTAATACTTAATGCTTTCGTTTTGTAAAAGCCTCACTGGATACATCTGAGAATTGTATTTCCATTTTTCACTGCTACATGCACCTAGGTGGTGCATAATAATTCTTTGACTGACGAATACCCCTAAGTCTTCTCGTTTCAACCAGTGGGCCTTCAGATGATTGCAGAAGTTCCGACTGGAGAAATTCTCATCACTCCCTACATTCATTACCCTGCATTTCAAACTAATTAAACCACAAATATTGTCCCAGCTCTCAAGACTATCCATTTCTTCCCATGTGGTATTCTGATCATCTTCCATATTGTTAATGTCTTCTACATTTGTATTTCTTAAGAAAAAATTATTAACATGCTACTGGTTTTTGCACTTGAGATACTGCTGATATTTTCCATAGCATTGGGTCTCATCCTTGAGGAATTACAGCCAAAAATTATTTTTTATTTAAGCACAAGTTTTTGTAGTTTCCACACTGTGATCTTGCGCTAATCCTCCTTTTATTCCAAGTATGAAATAATTTTCCATGTGCATTGAATCCAAGCAGATTAAGCACTAAATTAATCTCTTCACACAAGCTCAATTACAAAAGTTCAGTTAGATGCCATCCACTTGCTAATTCAGTGGCCAGTTTCCTCCTTTTTCTTTCATCTCCATATATTTAAATATCATTCAGAAGTTGTACTTAAGCCTCATATACAACTAATGTAAGATTACTGGGTTTTATTGGGAGTCTTCTAATCCTTTTCTCAGACACACCAAGTACAGTTTAGGTCTAGCTGTGCATTGTAGCTCTATTAAAGGCTGAGGTCACTGCTTCCAGATTCTTCCAAACTTTTTGGGCCATCCTCTCTTCTGAGTGGTCCTCTGGCCCAAGCCCACGATGCTCAGCCATCCCAGCAGGCTGTTCTGAGCAACAAGATTTGCCACAAAAGCATCCCCAGCAGTGCTCACAGGGTGAGCTGCATGTGAGCAGGTCTTGTTGGTTCAGTGAGGGAACAGGATTTCCAAACAGGCTGAGACACCCTTACTGCTCCCGACTGAATCTCCTAGGAAACAGCAAACTGAAGCTGCATTATTTCTTTTTTTTCCTGGAGCCTGCCCCACCTCCAGTCCTACAAGCAGACACAAACAGGCAGCCACAATCATGCAGACACTTGCGTGCATCGTGCTGCCTGAAGAAATGCTGGGAGCGCTGCGTAGGGTGACCCCAGCTAGATGCTGATCCTATAGATATGGGGTTTGCCTCTGGAGGGGGTGATCTAGCCCTGTGCTGTCAGTGCAGACAGGGAAGATAAATGCAGAGCGGAGAATAACTGATGAAAGGCAGGTCCTGGGAGTAAAGCTCTGCGGGAGGTAACACAGCTGTGTGGAAGTAGACTGAAAACTCCAAAGATTTCTTTCCCATTTGCAGAGAAATGAAACTCTGCTGAAGCTTTTACTTTGCCGTTTGGATAAACCCCATCTCTTCCAAAGAGGTTATTGAAAATATGGGATTATTTATTAATGATATGGCTTTTTCAATTCAGGGATGTCATTTTATCATGAATGATAGAATGAAATAAACAGAAAAAGCATTTTAATCATATTTTTGTAGATTACATTAAATCCAAAACATAATTTACATATACCATAAACACTAGATAGAATTTATATGATATTATGAACAGGCAATGCTATTTGTTAATCTTAATTTTAAAAACACTTGTCTTGTTGATAAACACCAATGCAACTGTCACAGACACAGATTTTTACTCTCTAGTCATGAACAACAACAGGGCCAAATGAGAATTCTCCAGTTATTTTACTTTCCATGCATTCACCCATGATTTCTGAATTTGTTCTAATAACCCCTCTGCTCTTTAGGTGGCTCACAATCCAAACACTCCTGGTGCCAGCTGACTTGGCTCCTTAGGAAGGTGTGCTCAACCGTGTACTGGGTGAACATTTATGAACTGGGACAAGAAGTGTGTTCAGTAAGGTGGAGGACACTGGTTAGGAGCTGTAAAAACCATCCATAATACCTAGCCCCTAATGGAAAAACCTAAATCCTTCTTGATGCAAACAGTTTGGCACTTACGTAGAATAACTGTCAGAGTATGTCTCAAGGATCTATCCCAGTCCATAAAATTATCCATGTGCATAACTGCTGATGGGTTTAGAACAGCAGAGGCAAATGACTTCTAAATGGATCTCACAGATGGCAAAACTCTTTGAAGAAGATACCTCTTCTCCACTGCTGTGAAGTTGACTCTGAGGTATATAACTGCTGAACCCTGAGACAGGGCCAGAGAGCAGTAAAAAAAATTAAAATGTAAAAAATTTTCATTCTTAATAAATAAATAGATAATAAAAATAAGATTTGATGTTCATTAATCACATCCTGAGTCTGGAGGAGCCAAAAGCACCAGCTCCTCTGGCAGCATACGGTACCCTGTAGCCAGAGTTTACGCAGTCAGTATAGACTCCAAAATTGAAAACATGCAGAGTTTGGAGGCATTCAGAGTTGGAGCCTTTATGGTATTATGCTCCACCTTTTGCATTTAATTTCAGCAGCTTAATGCAACTTCTGTAGTGAGTTCTGCCTAAGAAAGGCCATTATGGGGTCCTCCAAAACAATGAAATTGTTCAGAAATTGAGGCTGCCATGGGGGGTGGTGGAGTCTCCTTCTCTGGAGATATTCAAGACCCGTCTGGATGCCAACCTGTGTGACCTGCTCTGGAGAACCTGCTTTGGCAGGAGGGTTGGACTCGATGATCTCTCGAGGTCCCTTACAACCCCTACAATTGTGTGATTCTGTGAATTCTCCGAATCTGTGTATATTTATATATAGGTATCTATATATGTAGAGAGAGTATGTATACATCTACAGCATTGCTTATTAGAGAGTAAGGAATAGCTGTTCTTAGTTTTGCAACAGTGTACCACAACCACTTTCCTGAAAATACAGCTACCACAAAGAAAAATAACACAAAGATACACAGAGATTTACAAATGCTTTTGTATTTGATTAGATTTACTATGAATTCCCCAAGGCTCCTCTTTGCTTTCTGGTCTCCTTAGTTTCAAAGATAAACCGATTGAATTGATAATTTAACAATCCACAAGATTTTCTTTTCAGAAGAAGTAATGTCACATGTAGCAAACTGAGGCTTCGTGACATTTAAAATTATTAATAAATAAAATAAGATTTAGAAAACAGAGAAAGCAATGTCCATGAACTCTTCTTCATTACCATAAACCTTTATGTTAAAAAATAATAAATCGCAGTGTGCAACACTGGAAAGATTTCTGCACTTTCAGTTCAAGTCACAAAATATATATTTCCTCATTTATCCTCACTATCTTAACAAACAAAATCTCAGTAATATGTGGAGAGCATTCATGCATGAGCAGTGCAAACATAGCACAAAATAGCAAGATTCGCAATGTTCCAGGCAAGTATTTTGTCAGCTTCTTCAGTTTGCATGTTGCTTGGAGTGTTAGGTGTTTAGATTGTGTGATAATAGGCGCTACACTGAAAGAAAAGCTAAAATGCTATCTAGCTAGCTTGCTGAGAGATGGATAGATAAGGCTTCTGTTTATTTAGGTTTTCAAATACTCTTTTTTTTGCCTTTCAGGCCTTTGCTGACTGTTCAGCTAAGAGCAGGATTTATCAGCCTTCCCCATTTCCACGATGTGTTATGTCACAGATTTTTTTATTTTGGTAACTAGTAGATATCTGTATATTATATATATGGTAAAGAGGTCATATCCTTTGACCCTGGAACATGGATCAAGACTTAATTATGACTTCTGGAATGTTTTTGGCTTGCTATCGTATACTGCATATTTTTTAGTCTGGACATTCTTTTGCTACAGCTAAGTAGTCATGGGATAAAGATAGAATAAATCCTTTTCTATAGCCAAGTATCCATAGGATAAAGGTAAAAGATAACCAGAGAACTCAATGGTACGTTTACTTACACATGTCTTAATGGGCCTAAAGATGATTTTGTTCCTAGACCAAGTATTAAACACCGACTATTAAGCAGCAATGTAATCTGTAGTAAATATGCTATAAATACAAGACTTTTTGCCTCTTGTAGAGATTACAGCAATTCAACAGGCTGTTCTGAATATGTGTTACTTCTCATCAGCACCTTTGGACTGCATCTTCGTTGAAAAATAGTGGCCATTTCTGTCAGCAGGATATCTGCTAACTAGAGTAGCCACCCTACTCTCAAATCACGCAAGAAGAGTCTCTCCTATCTTTGCAGTACTCGTACTGTGAGACAGCTAAACGAGGCCACCCCCTGGCCACGGCTCACCTCCTGACAAAAACTTCGATTTTTGTGCTCAGCTTCAATTTTACAGGGACATAGGTAAGGCATGGCAAGTGAAGCCTTTGGTCGGTTTGCTCAAGGCAGCCATTAGGGTGGCATATATAGCAACCAGGATGTCCTAAGGGCACAAGTAAAGCACGTTTTGTATGGAGGCAGTATATTTTACTACAAACTGGTACACTTTAAAAAACACAACACAGCAAACCACCAAATAAGAAATAGACTCACGAGCCTGAAGTGACCTGAAGAAAGACCATTGTGCCAGGTAAGCTGCCTGTTTTGTTGGCCTGATAAAAGATATTCTCCCTTCCCAAAAGCTTTGTGTTAGCTATAAATAGTCCCGTTAGCTCAGAAGGCTTCCCAGTCCTCCCAGTACAGGCACAGCTGTAGAATGGTGCCGGGTTTTGCTTGTACCAAAGACACTGCCTTATCTTTTGTCTAATGCTGCACAGTACATCTTGCTGCTCGTCTAGGCAAGATGTTTTTCTGTCTCTTCTGGAAATTATTCATATCCAAAACCCACAGATCTTACATCCTCCTTCTGATATAAACTTATGCTAAGCAATGTCTCCACACTTCCCAAAATTACCTGTGCCTGTATCTTTATGTATTCTTTGATCATGTTGAAAGGATGAATCCATTGTGCTTGTTTATTAGCCCCAACAACTGCGTTCAGTACATGGGTGGAAACATCCCCTTCAGCATGTTAATTACAAATTCACACTAGGGGTTCCTTTGTGTTCTGAGAGAATACAGTTCTTTGATTACACAAGACCTAAGTGGCATTTCAGAATATCAGCATTAATAACTCATTCTTACAGATCCACCAGGTAGAATTAAAATTAGGAAGAAGGGTTATAACTTGTCAAACTAGATTTCTAATTAATGGAGTTACTTGTGTTGCAACTACTTGCTCCTTCATAGACTGTGCCATTTTCCTAAATACTGTAGTTCTGATGTTACATGATGAAAACCTCCGGTTTTGAAAATCTACCATTATGAATTTACAGCTGAACATAAGACAATCTGTTAAAAATTCTCAAAACAGCAAAAAATGCTGGGTTTACTACACAAATATTTTTAATATTTTTCTGCACAACTTTCATAACTATTCATGATTTCAGGGCCTTCTATATAATGCAGTAGAAATAACACTTTTCTTCTGTAAAAGCATTTTTTTCCTTTGTGTTCACTTCTTACGGGGACAGAACAGTGAGCTGAAGCTTTCAAAGCTTATTAAGAAAAAAAAAAAAGCATTTCCTTTCATTATCATTTACCCGATTTTATGAGTGATGGTGGGTAATATAATACCTCCACAGGTGGGATTGATCTTGCCTAAATTAGGCATCTAAAATTTAGTTTTCTGAATACAGTCTAACTCTCTTGTCCTTCCCTCAGATTTAACAGAGAGCAGTAGATACCTCCTGGCTGGTACATCAGCCTCAGACAGAAATCTAGCAAAGACCAGATAAATTCCTCTTTGCAGATGTTTGTGTCTATTAACTATAAAAAGACCTTTGGGTGATGAGCTCAGGCTCTAACTTGCCACCTTCAATATGCACGGCAAACATTCCTTCACAAATCCACATAATTACTGTCAAATCACTATTTACAATGTGTCTCCCCTGTGAAACCTACAGGGCTCGCAGACAATGGACAAGCTGTTAGCGAGCTCAGACTTCTTGTGTGATAATTTGTTTATTTTGTTGTTATTCTATCCCCCCCTTTCTCCCTGGTCGATGCTTATACACATGTGTGTGTCCTGCCAATCCAAAGGCAAAATCCCCACTATGCTAAAGATGGCAGGGCCAGGATTTCTCGGCCTCCATTAAATATCATAAAATGCACAAAACTGTTAGGTCCCAGCACTTAACATAATGCATTAACCTCTACATATTATCTCTAATGTCACAGTCCTCCAAAAGAAGCTAAAACAAAAATAAAACCCAACTGTGAAGGACAAACAAACAGAATGATCAAATATCTACAACAATAAGATCAGCTTGTTCTGCTCCTAGGAAGGAGCGGGGAACAAAACACAAAAGAAAAACAACAACAAGGCAACACAAACCCATACATTGTAAAATGATCCTTTCAATGAAAATTGAGTTTTTATGGTTCCTTATTAGAGACTCCCCTTACAACTAATTATATTAAACTTCTACATTCTCTGCTTTTTCTCATCAGTAATCTCACAATCTCTGAATCTGTGAAAGTAAATGCTTAGTCAGTGTGTAAATTGAGGACAATTACCATTATGACCACACAGTAATACGAAAATAATTAGACCGTTGCTAGCAGCAAAAATATAAATCAAATCAGTTTGTAATAGGAACATTAATAATTTGTTAAAGATACAATCTATTGCACATGAAGACTGGAAAGCAGCTGAGCTGAGTGCTTTGCTGAAGACAGTGCTTGTTTTGAAATAAAGAGCACAAAGTTCAGTGTATGTGCATCAGTGATAATCTATGGGTGATTGTGTTCAAGAGAATTTACAACCTATTCCAAATGCGTGAACTCAGTGGAACCGGGAAATTGAATGGCTGAGTGGTATTTATTATGCTACCCTTATCTTTGCCAATGTGGAGGGAAAGACTGGGACAGTTCACTTTGCCTCCAGGCATCCAGTAATGAGCCAACTGGTGGTGCATTAGGAAGTAGTGGGCAAGTGGCATTATCATCAGGTGCATTTTTAGTAGCGGAGTCAAGTAGCACTGGGAGCATATAAGCAGCGCAGTTGAGTGCTAGAGCATTGGTTATTATAGCACGGAATGTACAATGGCAGGAAAGCTTTGGGAAATATAACAAGCAGAGTTAGGCCTGAAACATCCACTTTAAATACCACCAAACTTTGAAGAACAGCAGCTCTAAACTCGGACTTTCCCTTTGGCACCTGGGGATCACTCTAACAGGCAAAACCTGATTCTCAAATTCAAACTCTCTCAAATCCTAGAAAATCCTGGATACGTTTCTGACGACAAGTAACAGCCCAGATTCTTTCAGACCACAACAGGTAGTGCAGCTGAATGCCACAGTGAACTCTGCAAAAAGGAGCTGTTTCCATAAAAAGTGCATTAATCAGGGGGGGCAAAGTAATAACAATGTGCAATCTGATAATTATAAAGGAATTGTAAGTGATGGGCGGTATTATTCAAGTCTTTCCAGGCAGTGATACCCGGAAAGACTCTTGACAATGTCAGGGGCCGCTGTAAACCTTTAGGCAAAGGGCTCTGTAGTGTGTTGAAAGGCTCTGGAGGTGTGAGGGTCTACTGCCCCACAGTAAATGGCAGTCAAGTCACGCAGCCAAGACCTGTCCTGAAGGAAATGAATGCTAGTGTGAAAGTCACAGCACAAGGACTGCCTCACAGTCAGGGAGGTTTGCCTTCCCCACATACTCTCTTCCTGGAATCAACTGGCCTAATGGTCATGCTCCAGCATTTCACTGGGGTGGGGTAAGTTTTGTGAGTCAGGAGGTTGGGGAGGAGCTGTTCCTAATCTATCTCCTTCTTTAGAGAGGTGATGAAAGATACTGAGGTGAGAGGACAAACACATTGTGAGATAGCACAGAGCAGAGATGGTCTGGTCTGTTACGTACAGGATGGAGCAAAGCAGGGAATAAATCTGATAACATGGACTTTGGGACAGTATTGAAACATTCAGAGCTGGTAGCTACCTCATGTGTTTGGACTCAGGATATTTCTAAATGATCAGTGCATTATTAACAGAAGCAACAAGTAATTGATATGAAAGCTGGATTCTCGTCTTCTTCCAGCTCTAGATCAGGAATGAATTAATAGTAATGCTGTGAAACATTGACATATTTTGAATGGGAGATGTGGCAAAGCCTTAGTATCTTTTGCAGTCCTCATTTCTAAGTCCATTTTTAAACCTTCAGAATGTTTTTGGTTCTGCATCCCTGACCTATCCAGATTGGAAGACAGCTTAAGGTCAGAGTGAAGGGTAGATCAAACATCTGTATAAAGTAATCAACAGAAAAGGCTGTGAAGACTGTGAAGAGTGTACTGTCCTCTGTCTGAGGTGGTCACAGCATGGAGCAGCAGAAAGACTAAACGGAAGTTACACCTCGTGAAATATTACCAAAGCATATGCGGGAAGTGTTTTCCTGCACATTCTCTGACAATAGCAGGTGTCTTGCACTGAGTGTAGCTCATACCTGCATCAAGACCCTGCAAAAAAGTAATGAATACTGAGTGTGTATACCAATAGATCCAGACCAGGTAATTGAGACCTTTGACTCTGTTCTTATTAAAAATTCTCCCTGCGGATGGTGACAGTAAAACAGACTGTTATAATGTTATAACAGACAATGAAAACACAGCCAGTATATTCAGTTAGCTACATGGGAGAAGGACTTGGAGGTCCGGCAACAGACGTAGAAATAAATGCCAAGATAACTTATGTTCTTCTCACAGGGAACTATCATTTATGAGGTACGTGTTATTTCTTTTTCAGGTATAGGTCAGAAGTGATAACGTACTGCAGCTCCTGTAAAAGTGGTACACAGCAGCAGTGTCTGTGCAGATTCATGTCTGAGCTCGTGAGTGCATCTCCTCATACATCTTACATCTATTTTTATGAGATATCTTCTCTCCTGGAATTCTGGACGTTGTTCCTATTATTCAGCTCTTTTCCACATTTGTGCTGCCTGTCTACCTGTTTCTGTAGACACCAATCAATTATGACTAGCCCTTTGCTATGCAAAATGGAGATCTTCCTCCTCTGAACTTCAAAGGATGTCACTCAGAACACAAAGTGTTTGCCATTTAGAAATTCAGCATTTTCTAATAAAAAAATACATTCAGAACAAATTATATAGAGAACCAGTGCCTTGGACGTAGAAATAACTGGAGTTTATTGAGAGTTTTCTAAATGCCTGACAGAGAGTTTCAAGAGTGCTGAAGCTTTCCAATTTTCCATTAGGAAAATGAATGTCTAAGACATGAATCACTCCTTAGAAAGGTCTACAGCTTCCACTGATTAAAAAGGGAGTGCAGAGGGCTGAGACTGATAGCAAATTCCGCACGGTAGGTGTTTATACTTGGTCAGATGAGGCTCATCTATAATAACATGTTTTGGTTTGGGTCAATAAAAATATGTTTTGGGTTAATCTGATAAAAAAAAAAAAGTGTACATACCTAGGTTCAGATTTAAATATGATGTTTTAGATAAAACAAACAAGCACAATATTCAATGAAAAGTGAGTAGAATACTGAAATATGTTTCTATACATTTCTCCCCAGTCACCATCATATCATATCCACATGTTCTTTTGCAATCCCTAGCCACATCCCATGCTCCCAGTGTTTTTCCATAATAAACCTACCCATCTCTGAGATTAACCCACTTTCTCCTTACAGTGCCTTTCACTGCCTATGGATTTTTGTCCCTATTTATGGTATGCTCTGACTGATGAGTTTTGGTGATGAGCATCCTCATGGTGAAAGAGAGAAGATAATCATTTGCCTGGCAGCAACATGATCCCTCTGTGAATCACTGACATAGTCCCCCTTTCTCTACATCTCTGCTCAAGAGAATGTAGAGACTTAATTTTTTCTCTTTTTATTTATTTTTTTTTTGGGGTGGTGGTTTGGCTGTTTGTTTTGTGGTAAGATCAACATCGCAAAAAAACATTCACGGGTTATTGTGCTGGGGGAGGGCACCGAAAGATGAATGGGTAGACAGGCAATGAGCACAAATAATGTCACAAATAACATCTTTTCGTGAGAACGAAGGCTAAAAATATCTCTCCTTATCACTCCTAAATGACATATTTCTCTCTTAGTGATGCATACAAAGCTACATTTGTCCAGGCTCCTGCTGTCTCTCATGAGAGTTTTAGTGTCAGTGTCTTGTTTATTGTATTGTCTGAGATCCTCCACTAAGCTTTATCCCCCAGGAGCAGAGGGAGTGGAGAAGGCATTGCTCAAGGCAACAGCCAGAGGCCTGTCAGAACATTAGGAAGTCTATCTCATGGGAAAGAATTACACTATGAATATTAGGCACGCAAATTAACCCTTCTCAGGGGGAAGTCCAGCGAGACTGGATTATAGTACTCTACCAAATGTTTTCTGGTACTACCATCACTAAAAATAACATTGAGTCTTCAACTTTGCAGAGCACAGTTCGAAGTGAAAGAGTTTCCCATGAGATGAAAGCCACACATTATTGCCGGGCCTAAAGAATGTGAGAACTTTATGCACCCCTCAATGTGTTAGTGTAAGCCTCCAACTTCTGTAGCAGGACATGTGACCTCAGCAAAGATATGCACACTTCATCTGAGACTGTTCACGTTTTAATGTATGCTAACAGACTTTTTACTTTTTTTTAACAATATTTTTGAGATTCGTGTATTTTGATCTGATTGAGCATCACATTTTAATTCTTGCTTTTATATGTGTAGAAAAGAAAGATGCTGAAGAATTAATCTGAAGAAGGAGAGGAAAGAGAAATATAATTTCTCTATTTATTAATGGTAACATGTAAATTGTAGAGAATGTGTAAAAGTCTGTCTATATGGCTTTTATTTAGGTGGATCACAGGTAGGTGGTGAAAAAAAGTAACAGACAGACAAAAGAAAAATGCTCTACAGTCTCAGAAAAAAAAACCCAAAGCATCATAAATTTCAATTATACCCTTACATTTTAGCATTCTGGGGACTTGGTAGGTGTATTGCTTAGAAATAAATTTTACATTAGCAAAATGGAAGTATTTACACTTATTTGACTAAAAGTCTAATCCAAAATCTATTGTAATCAGAGTGTCTTCATTAACTTCAGTAAGATTTTAATCAGGCCATTTGAACGCAAGGATGAATAAACAAACTTTGTCATTTCTCTTACAGTGCAAGGTATGTGTGTTATTGCTTCGTCTTCTACTGTAAATATCCTTCCATGAAACCCTGAGATGTAAATTCAGGGACGAGCATCTTCAGTGCTTTGTTTGATCTCCAGTGCTATGCCATGATTTAAGAAGAAGCAGTTTCTAAAGTGCTCTCGCAGCTGACTCAGACAGGCCTTTATAGTATTGATTGCAGGGAATGTTTGCTTTATGTACTGTTCAGTAAGGTAATCCTAGATATATTGAAAGTGGGATCAGGGATCAGCATAAAATGATGTGACATTGTTTAGAAAAAGGATATACCCCTACCAGATCTCTGTAATTACAATGCAGGGAAGTTTGATGATGACATTACTGCATTAATTCACTCTCTATAAAGTTAAAGTTAAAAGCAGTGACAAGATCATTGCTTGTAACAGGAAGAACTTGTATTTGGATCTTAAGAGGTTTCCTTAGTAAAGATCACCAAGACTTTTCATTGATTTGTTTAGACAGATGTCTCAAATAGTTCAGAACTATTCCACTGTTCATGCATAATGAGGTCCATAGCATTAATTATGTATGTAATTTCATTATAAGAAACGTTCTCTTACAGCCATATGCAGCATGTTGCATTCACTCACACTATGAAAGATGCCACTTTTAAATCTATCAACACTTGTCACTATCATAGCTGAATATTGCACCGTGAGAACCTCAACCTCCAGAATAAATCTGCCTTCTCTCCATCAAAGTCAGGAGTCTTTCATACCAGCAATACTTCTGATGCATCTATTTGCACTCAAGTTGTCATAGATAATATAAATTAACAGCTGCCAATATAGGGTGGATTTCTTCTATTTTCATCCAAAACTACGTTTAAAGCAAGGACTCTGGGTTAGAAATTTAAGAGCTCAGGCAGTCAGTAAAATTGTCAAGAGACAGGGTATCAACAATATGTCTGTATAAAACTGGCCCCTGCTTTCCCCGTCAGAGCTGGAACAGGATGGACCCAGCACCTTCATCCGTCACGTGCAACCAGGTGCCCACACAACGTGGTTGGTACCCAGTCCATGAATGGGGTGGGATGGCTGGAGCTTCCCACAATGCACATCCCTTTGTTGTGAGCCTGCCAGTGGGGACAGCAGTAACGAATAGCACCTCTCTGTTAGTGCTATTAAAAAAAGCTAATATGGTTGGAGAATGTGCAGTGGATGTGTATAACACTTACAGAGTGGGTTTTAGTGTAAGATTATTCAACTGTTCTGGGATTTATAACCATTCAACTACAAATATTCCCCACTGTAGACAGAGTTGTGTCAATATACCAATTCATTTGGGAGATTTTAAAATCATTAGGGAAGGTTTGCAATTGATATACCCTCAGGAATCACTGTGTTTTACCAGTGTGATTTATAGCACAAGGTGCTTTTGCATGGGATAATCCAAATGTTGTTTAAAGCTCAATCACTTGAAATTAACTAACCTGTTAATTCCTGACTGATCTATGCCTTACCCTTTCACATTGCCCAGGATGGTTTGACTTCAAGATCAAGAAATACAGGCTGAAATCCTATACTCAAAGGAACAAAACACTGGTGCGGCTGTTAAAAAAGCCCAAACGCTTTAAAAAATATTAAAAAAAGGCCTTGATTACAATGCAGTAAGTTGTGCTGTGAAATCATGGAGCTATATATAGTAAAAGGCAAGTACTTTTTCGTGAATGTGACATTCTTATAAACAAAATTTCAATGTAAAAGTGAGAGAATGTATTTTTTCTGAGTTCAGTTATACTGAAATGATTGATTGAAAGTCTTATGTTCTCTCTGCTTTATCTTAGCCATTTTTAACACACCCACACCCCACACCCCACACCCCCCAGACTTCCTATTAAAAAGTGTTTATGTGACTTGATTTTACTGTGCAAATTCCAAAAGTTGTATAAAACCAAGGTTGTGTTGGAATGCATTTTGATTAAGCAGCTCTTACTGCTTAAAGTTTCAGCAGTTTCAGGAGAGAGTGCAAACCAAGTACAATAGGTTACAAATGACATTTTATGATGGGGGTGGGGTGTCTTTGCTCCGTCAACAGCTCTGGGCTACAGTCCTGCTCCCACACTGATGGAAGGTTTGGGGTGGTTTCCAGCTTCTGATGTCATTCATTTCCAGCCTGAATATATCTGTGCTACTCTTGCCAGAGATGGCCTGATGTGCTCCTGGCATCCTGCCATAAGTGTCCATGATACAGTATGAAATATTTAAGATGTGCTCTACATAAAACAGCCACTGCAATTAAAAAAATAAATAAATAAAAAACCTAAAATAAAAAGAAAACTATCCAAAACTCCAAAAACAACCTCCCCCATGCATGTACACTAACCCCTAGACCATACCACAGTGACCTTTTTTGTGCTTCCTGGCCCATGGGATCCCGTCATCTTCTGCAGCCCAATACCATAGCTTCGAGAAAGAAGACTGGACTCACTTCAGAGTGGAAGTCCATACCCTGGAAATGTGAGGTTTGTGTACAAGGTAGATGCACAAATGCCAGTCTCAGCCCTTTTGTGCTCCAGCCACCTGGGTATTTGATAGTTGTGGGGATGTTGGGTTTGTGTCAGCATCTGCACTTTTGATGCACACAAAGTTCATCTTTTCCCCAGGTCTCCGAGGAAGAAGAGGAAAAGGTTTGGTTTCAGGATCCTGCCTTGCTGTCTGTACCTAGATGTTCAAATGCACCTGCAATACAGCCTTCAGGATCAGAAAACAGAGGATGAACTGTACTGACAGAAGCTAAGCAACAGCATGAGTGCAGTACCCTATAACTCATTTTGGGAAAGACAGCGATGCACACCCTGTGCTGTTAATCTGGCAGTAAGTCCCAGACCTCTGGGAAAACAACCGGCTTATCAGTTCCTCAATCACCCTCCCACTTCACTATGCAGAGACGCTCAAAGAGCTGCTGCCTGACAGACCCTTCACAGTGTTTCTGCTGCGAGCTCTCACTGGGGACACCGCAGCTGTTCCAAGAGACCAGAGGTTTGCCTCAATCCTTCCCTTCTTCGAGGTTGCCTTCTGCACTGTCATAAGGCAGCAGAGAGATGCAAAGATGTCTAGAAATCCCCTGTATCCAAGGAGACACAGAAGATTCCTTGCATCCAAGGGATGCTTCACAGGGGACCCACTCACAGGGCAGAAATACCCTTATATATTGGCAAATCTGGCTTTTCCCATCAGATCGCTTGCCAAGTTCCTTTCTATGCTTTGAAAGGATTTTTTTTTTTTGTTCAAATGGGTAAATAAACAAGTGTATGTGCCATCCCCTCCTCCCTTCAAAGGCGTGTTGATTTGGAAAACGGATTTTATTGCAAGCTACAGGGTACAATTTTGTGGCATCCCCCACGTTAATCTGTTGGCAGTGTATCACTAAAGTGTTCTTAAAATTAGGCTCTGCTCTGAAATGCCCTGTTGCTGTTTAAGCACTGCCAGCACACTTCCCGTTGCCCTGAATGTAAAGACAATCTCTGCCCCAAAGTGATTACAGAAAGAGCATTCAAGAACCAACCACTACAGGACCAGTACCACATCCCTGCAGTCCCATAGTGTTACAGAAATGATGGGTTATGCACAATACCTCGGGGTTTTTTGCCCCACCTTTCTTACTCAGAGATTTATCCACCCCTACAACACCTCTAAGCCAACTGTGAAGGGAGCTGCAGACTGAAAGCAAGTCAGCGACTGAGTACCGCCCTGCCAGTCACACACGCACACACAAGATGTAGTATCTTGGGACGACGGTGCAAGATCCCGCAGACAGCTTCTCCCTCCATCCCTTCACCAAACGCTGCTGCTTACAAGAACCATTTATTTCCCTTCCCCATCAAGGCCTCCAGCTCCATTTGCCAGCGGGAGTCGAGGATGCGGCAAGGGTCTTCTTGCCTCCATCATCATTTTTCAAGCTGGCCGTTTCTCCTGCTTGTTTTTACATGTCTCTCGGTTGTGACTGCCGCAGCCCCAGCTCCGGTGCCACTCGGGAGCCAACTGTGAGTGGGCTGTGCCATCTAGTGGCTTTTGGGCAAAAACCTCTATAAATGAAAATCTCTCATAAATATCAACTTGTTAAACTTTGACATCAGTTTTAAAAGGCAGAAAATTAAAATGTATACCTCCATCTCCAAAATGTGGTAATTAAACATAAACCACAGGTGCTATCTTAACGATGCCAGTTCTTCAGACTCGCGGGCTAAGCAAATGTGGTTTGTTGTTAACTAATTACATTGTCTTAATTTGCTGATTTAAAAACCTTAAATGTCCTGAACAAATAAAATCATTAGCTTGGTTTTCTTCACCGTACCTTGTGCCTGGCACCATCTGATGCCCAGCATCGTGGGTTTTGCTGCAGAGAGCAGCATTCAGCAAGACTCCGGCAGCCCTCCTTGCACCAGATCACAATTTGGTTTGCAAATCCCCTCCCCAGCAAACCAGGAATGCTCACACAATCCTTGCTAACAATATAGTGACTTTAAAAGGCTTGAGCTTGTCTCCCTGTATTACCTTTTCAAAATGTATCTTAATTAACCAGGGAGAAAGCATCACTCGGTGTCTCTTATTGAACGCTGCCGAGCTAATTTCCCCCCTCACTCTAAGCACGCAGGCAGGAAAGGCATTTCCCCTTTGAAGGGGAAAACTGAAACACTTCACATCTGTCAGCGACACCGCGGCCAATGCAAAACTTTCATCTAACTTTCTCCTCTCAAAAACATGAAGTAAGAAAACAAAACCTATGCATCATTTAAAGATGCCCCAGGACAGCTTTGAATTATGCAATCCACAGTTATGTGAGCTGCTGCTTAAGGGGTTCATTGGCTCTTTTGTGACACTGATCAATCCCCTCTTGGTTTTATTTAAAAGACCCAGTCACTGAAGCATTCAAACCACATTATTCATATCATTCGTTCACACGCCTGGAAAACAATGCAAATAAACACATAAGGAAGAATGAAATATACAGTAACTAGCTACACTTTCCACAGGTTGACCCCTCTGATTAGAAATCATTCTGGGGAGAAATAAGGAGAGGATTTAAACCAGCTTTCAGTCTATTTTAAGTCAGGTTCAGGTCATTGCCCTTGCCACTCAAAGGTTCCGTTCCTCAGGTGCAATCAAACGGCACAGGTTGAGGCTTTTGAGCCAAAGGTCTGTCACTATGTGGAAGGCATTCCCATGGCCTGTGTTCGAGCAGTCCACAGGCTGTTTTAAATTACACCAGCCTTTAATATCACAAGGTGCTCAGGAAAGAGATCAAGCAAACGTTTAACGGGGCACAGCAGCCACCACACCATTTCCTGGGTCATATCTCTGTCTACCAGCAGAGTCTGGCAGCTAGGCTCAGGGGTGGCATGCCCAAACTATTTCAGTGTGATCAAGGCACTCCCAGCCCTCTGGGGGCTAATTATCCTTGTGTGATTTAACGTGATCCCCCGGAGAATCTGCTCCCAACAATGATGCGTGTCAAGGCCTGACAGGTCAAGCAATTTTCGAACGATCACAGCTGGGGTATTTGTACAGGGAAATTTCAGAGCCATATTAAATTACCTGCCCAGAAAATCCTGGTGCTGAATACAGACGTACATTATTGATTTTGGAGGACTCCAAACTCTACAGCCTGTCCTCAGTTAGTGTCCTCCCCTGGGACCAGACATGGAAAATGATGCTGTAAACTTGCTGCCCACCCCTCCCAGAATCAGCTTTAGCCCTTTGTCTCCCTCCTCTCCCAGCAGCAATATGACTTTTCCCCAGCACATCCTGCAAGGTTATTTACCACTGTTGGAAGGACAAGCAAGGAGCAAATCCTAAGTGGGACACTGTGTCCTAAAATCCACACCCAGCTCCCCAACCAGCAAATTCTGAGCATGCTGGAAGGATAAATGCCTTCTCACAGGCATAACGGAGGCAAATATGTGGCAATGTAGCCTAGAGGATGCTGCCTTGGGCTGGTACTGCACAGACCTGGATGGTAGCCTTGTCCTGCCTCTGGCTTACTTGGTATGCATTCTCATCCACCCCGCACTCAATTTTACAGTAGGTTCTAGCTCAGGCACTTAGGCATCTGAACTGCCAAATGAGGTTTTGAAAGGTATGTTCACATTTGCATATATTTTCCAAGAACATGTCTTTATTTATGCCTCTCTCTAGTAGTAAATTTTAATCCTGCTAACAGCAGGAATAAATGTAGTGGGCAGAATAAAGCAGACTCTTGGAGCTTAACTTATTTTTCTTATTCTCTTCAAACAACATGTAGCCTTTCAAGCTTGCCTTTAAAGGACAAAAAAAAAAAAAATCTCTACATTGAAAAAAGGCTTTTTTTGGGTTTGCTTGGGTTTTTTTTGGTTTTTTTTTCCTAATCTGTAGACAAACTTATGTGCCTCTGTAGAAAGGGAAAAGGAGATTGAAACAGCCTTAAGACAACTGAAGAATCTTTTATTTCCTATACTATTTAACGATGGTTCCTATTACTTTCAGAATCTAGTATTTTGCAGGTAATAAAAAGAGTGAAAATCAATCAAAACAACAGAGCACACCTCCCAGGGGACAAAAAAAAATCCTCAATATATAACTGACTGCCAGAAAGCAAGTGTTAAAATAACCTGCATCAGGTAGAAGTGCTGCAATAAGAAATGGAGACAAAACACAGAACTATAAAAGAGACAGCTCACATTTTAATTGAAGAATTGAGCAGCGGCTGACGAGCCGGTGTTCTCTGTTTCCATAGGTGCTTCCGAAAAGCCAAGCCGCAATGCACAACGCCCAACCCAGGCTGGAAACGTTCCAGGGAGGGTTCAGGGACACAAACTGCTTTTATTATTGTTAGTTAGGCATCACCAATCCACTGAAAGTGAAAATCGGGCTTGCCCCACAGGGAACGCTTTGGGAAGCTGACACAGAAATCTTACTGAGAGAGGTGTAGGAAGGAAAAATAAGCAGGAGGCTTTACAGAGTCTTAGTTTGAAATTACTGTCATCACTCCTCAAAGAGAATGAGGCTGTACATAGGGCCTCAATACTAATGCCATTGAAGTCAGTGGAAGTTTTAAAGATACTTGAATAGCAAAACCGTTTTTTTTTTTTATTTTTTTTTCTCCCTTTCGGTTTTCTTCCCAAATCCAATTAATACAAAAAGGAATTGACCAATTCACCTATTGTTCAGGTCTTGCTTGCCTTGTCATATCTAATGCTTGCTCATAAGGTCTGCAGAGCCATGTAGCATCTATCACACTTCTGAGCACTCCGTAAATAAATAGTACCAACTGTAATGAGAATACTAATGAAATGTGTAGCTTTGTGATTGAAAACTCTCCCCTCTCAAGCTGTATTTTTTAAAAGGAAAATTAAAAGGATGAATTGTAGCACCTGATGTCATAAAGCCTTCAGAGTTAATGTATTGGTTGCCATGCCACGATATTACAGAAACACTGATATTTTATACGTGGTACAGTCTTGTAATTTGAGAGCTATTCCACTGCCAATTAGAGATCTAACAGCTGCCACTGGCCAGGTAAAATTGTACTAAAATTAAAAAAAAAAAGAAGTGGAAAGGAAAAATGCACTAGACAGGCAGAGATACTTTCAACATGCTTCACAAGAGCATGCAGGGGATCCAGCAGGGCACACGCTGCTGACAGAGGCTGGCAGAGGGGGGAAGGTAAAGGGCTAAAAGATCTGCCGAGCCCCTAACGTTACCTTCAAACTGAAAGCCTGAATTGCCAGGTTGCATATGCAGTAAATGAGGCTCAGAGGATTAAAGCATCACATCTAAGGCTCTGCAAAGAGCTATGACAGGTGGAATTAATGCCCGTGCTTCTGACTCTTTTCAGTGCCCTGCCTTATCACTGCCTAGGGTAGCGATGAAAAGGGTTAAAAAAGAACGTAGAAGCGAGTGACTTCAACAGATGTCTGACCTACTGCAGAGACTGCTGCAAAGACCTGCCTTGGGAAACTATATCAGGGCTCAGATGAGGCTAATTACTCCACGAGGGACAGAAACTAGGAAATACACACACACCCCCTCCAAAAAAAAAGAAAAAAAAAAAAAGAATTTTATTACTTTCTCACACTCTAAATTTGGACAGACCCAAGGGCCAGAGCTTCCCTGGGAAGAAGGAAAAGGAGTCTGCAGAAAACCCTTTTGCCTTCCATTAGTTTGAACTCTGATTTCAAGAAGCTTTTTGCCTCCCTTTGAATGCAGGCTGCATTAATAAGTACTTTGACTAACATTTAGGCAGGTGGTTGGTAGAGATGCTGACATATTTAATGTCCCTTGTTTCATATGTAATCACCACTTTTTAAACATAAGCTTATGAAACTCTGTGAGCAACTATTTTGCGTGCCTACACCTGTAAGGTCTTATTATCCCTAGCTTCCATTGCAGTCTCTCCTTTTCATGATGATGCTGTGCTTTTTGGTTATATTAGAAAAAAAAAAAATAAAGCAGGGACATCCGTGCTACATGTACTGCTAGGCTTTGCAACACAGTGTATCTCTGATCCCACTGTTCCCACTGTATTGTCGGGACAGCTTTCGGCATACACACGTTGACAGGTGCTGCTCTTGCCCTGTTGAGTCATAGCCACAGAACAGTTACCCAGCTCTAAACCAGCTGGATGCTGATGATAATCCATGCTTTCCCAAAGCGTTTTTTGGAATGCAAGTTTAAATTATGAGTTTAATAACATGCTATGGCACAGAACTTCTGTTAGTTAAACAACACAGTGGAGGAATTAAATGTAGCCCTTTCAATCAGCCCTACACAGACAAAAGGCATTTTGTATTCAAGTTTTAAACAACCTACAGAAATTATCAGGGGATTCTATTAGACTTGGTCATGAAAAAAATATTCACTTGATAAAAAAGTCTACAAAAGCAAACTAAACAGATTTTATTATTTCACCTCTTCCTCTAAAACACATGTTATTTAGCCCCTTTTGATGCCAACATAAAAACCCCTTCTATTTTCATGAAACCATGAAAAAATTAATTGTCACAATTTCCTGTTGAAATTTTCATGTTCACAAAAATGCAGATTTTGGTATAATAAATATTCTGGATGACTCAACACGTTAGTTTTTTATATCTGAATAACCCTTCTGTAAAACTGTCCTTAATTTCTCTTAAATATTATTTCTCCTATTTACACTGTTCCCGCATGGGCATTCCTTTCCCTAGTGCAATCTATTAATTCTTTAAAAAGATCAAACAGTAAAGAGAGTGACTGAAATAAAGCAGCTGTCATAGTTTTCCATTTTTTCCCTTTGAGTAGGTGTGTTCCTTCCACTCTAGCACAAATTTTTTTCCATCACCATGTTCTTGATTTCACCTCCATTGAAATCCATGCTGTCATTTTAGTGGCTTCAACCCTAATTTCATGGTGGCTTCCTGTCTAAGAATCCTTCCATTCAGTAAAGCTTCTTGGACATTAACTGCCAGAAGTGCAGAAATGGCAAGAAATTTATCAGGAAAATAATCAGAACTAAGCCCATGCTTCATAAAATTAGGACTTTATCCTGTAAATAAATCTGTAAAATGCGATTAAGAAAAGGGCATTTCTCACAGACATAATGCAAAGGAAAGTAAGAAAGAAACTATTTAAATGGCCAAATATTTTACTGCAATAGTATCTGTATGGGATTATATCTGTGTACAATTGCTCACTGGTGTAAATTTTATTTGGGTTAAAGCTTCATATTATTCTTGATCATGTCTCATTTTTTCTTCCATTTAGAAATCTCTTTTCGAGACTCATTTCAATGATCAATCTTTTTATTATAAAAATTAAAGTATTTGCTGTAACATTAATTAATTTTTCCCTGCTGTAATTATTAGAACTGAGCAAATAATTCACAATGAATAATTCATCTGCTGAATGTAATCTCATTTTCTGCTTGCTGAATATCTGCTAGCAAATCTACTTTCTAGTTTATTTGTTAATCAAAATCACCATGACCATTCACCACTCTTGGTGAATACTTTTAACTGTGGATTGAGCCTGAACAGTTCCCTCTGAGGTTTTTATATACAGTGCATGCTACATGATCTGCTTTGGTACATTGTAATTGGTCTAGTAAAGCATTTGACTTGATTTAATTTTCCCAGTTTGGTGAGTGTTTACATACTCTGTGCATGAGTACATCTGTATGTGAATTTCAATATTGTTTTTGCAACTTCAGAATTTGTTTTCCTGCCAGTAGAACTCAATTATTTAAATGTCTTTGGAGGAAAAACCCACTGAAGAAAATGTGTATATGTGAATCTATCAAATGCTAGTTCAATATTTTCAACAACTTGCTTACAGCTTTCACTCAGTTTTAAGCAACTATTACATTTTTGAAGGAGGATATCACTGGTATCCACCTCTTCAGCCATATTTTCTGACTTTTCCAGTTAAAATTCAAAGTGTTTTAACATCATGGTGGATATTAGAAAACCCTTATTTTGTGTGTCTGAGAAGTCCTTGCTTATCACAATAAAAGAAATTTTGCAGATGATGGATAGTAAATCTGTAAAGATTTTCTGCATAAATTGGAAAGACAGGATACAATTTTGCCAGAAATCAGGCAAAAAATTAAGAGATGACTTCTACATAAAGCAACCCAGATGATGGAAAGGCTGTGAAGATTGTCTACCTGGTCTTTAGTAAAAGCCTTTGACACTGTTTCCAATAGCATTCTCCTGTCAAGACTGGTTGCTGGTGGCATACTCTTCCCTGGGTAAAAATCTGGATGGATGTCTGGACCCAAAGTCCAGACTTTGTGAATGGAGATAAATCCAGTTGTCAGCCACTTACAACGGGTGTTCCCCAGGGCTTAGTGCTGGGGCCAGTTCTCTGTAATATCTTTATCAATGATCTAGACAAGGGGATTGAGTGTATCCACAGTCAGTTTGAAGGCAACACTAATTTGGATGGGATTGTTGAACTGCTTGAGACGCTACATAGGAATCTGGACAGGTTGAATCAATGGGCTGAGGCCAATTGTATAAAGAGCAAACAGACCAAGTGCTTGGTCATCCACTTGTGTCACAACAGCCCCATACAATGCTACAGGCTTGTGGGAGAGTGGCTGGCAAGTTGCCTGGCAGAAAAGGACATGGGGGTGTTGGTAGACAACTGGCTGAACATGAACATGAACAGCAACGTGCCCAGGTGGCCAAGAAGGCCAATGGCATCCTGTCCTGTATCAGAAATAATATGGCCAGCAGGACTAGCAGAGTGATAGTCTCCCTGTGCTCACCTCAAATACTGTGTTTAGTTTTGGGCTCCTCACTACAAGAAAGGCACTGAGGTGCTGGGGAATGTCAAAAGAAGGGCAACAAAACTGGTGAAGGGTCTAGAGCACAAATCTTATGAGGAAAGCCTGAGATAACTTGGGTTATTCAGCCTGGAGAAAAGGAAGTTGAGAGGAGACCTTATTGCTCTACATGTCAAAGGAGATTGCAGTGAGATGGGTGTTGGTCTCTTCTCCCTAGTAACAACACAAGAGGAAATGGCCTCAAGTTTGCCTGGGGATGTTTAGACTGGGTATTAGGAAACATTTCTTCAGGGAAACAGTTGACAAACAATGGACCAGGCTTCCCAGGGAAGTGTTTGAGTTACCAACCCTGGGGGTATTTAAAAGATATGTAGGTGTGTTGCTTAGAGATATGCTTTAGTTGTCATTGTGATATTGGACAGATGGTGGGGCTTGATGATCTTAGTGGTCTTCTACAACCTGGAAGATTCGATGTTTCTATGATTCACACACACTCCCCCACAACAGATACACCATCCTCAGCCATACCCTCCTGGTCAGAATGGCTGGTCTCCCTGCAACCTTTGATCCTTTGACATGGCTCACTGTTTTTTCTTTTCTTGAAACAGACATATTTGTGCCCACAGAATGCAGATGCACCATGTGAAATACTTCGAAGGCCTTTTTCTTCACTGTTAAGCAATGAGACAGGAGCAGGTCCTGAGAAAAATACTTATGAAATTAATTAAGGAAACGTTATACAAAGATGAGCTATATGCTCTGCACAAGAAAAGGCAGGAGACATTGGACTAATGGACAGTGTGCAGCAGAGTTCTGCTTACTTGATTCCACAAGAAAAGCTGTTGTTATGCTTGTTAACTGGATTAATGAGTTTTTCTTGATTGGCATAGGGTTCTGGTAAAGAAAGAATTAAAAAGGAAGTTGAAATGAACATTACCATTGCTTTAATGCAATTGAAACAATTGCCTTCTCATTCTCCCAATAACCCCTGAATATTAGCTTTAATAAAGTAAGGCTCCAAAATTTTAAATAGTGTTGTATTACATTCCCCTTTTAATAAAATAACTTGGCATATAACTCAACGGAAACAAGGGAGAGAATATAACACCAGCAGGGCTCCTTGTTCATTAAAGAATTGACTTTTTAAACTCAAGAGCTGATAAATTTAGGGTTTCTCAGCAATAAAGCAAAATGGTACATTTTGTGCGTCAAGATTATTATTTCTCTATAATCTTAAATCACATAATAGGACATTTTACACAGCTGACTGTTTATTGCCCTTTCTATTTTCTTCTCTTTCTTCTCATTTTTTCTTTTTTGCATTATCTTAGAGTTTCTCCGAATCAATGCCCTATAAAGCAAACTCTTCCCCAGCCTTGTTAGTCTTCTATGCCCTGACCTGGCAAAAATAAAGGAGGTAAAATTGATGTATCATCCTGATACCTACAATACAAAGAGACTATAAGAATGATGGCTCAGTAGTGCCAGGAAAACATCTTATGTTGACATTCTGACATTCTTATGTAATAAACCAATATTAATTAAAATGGGTCCTGCAGTACTGATGCCTACATTTGAGCTGAGATCAAACATTTCCTTCAGAGTCTCTTCCAGTACAAAATCTATGTCAACATGTTAGATAATAAAACACCATAAATCTTCCAGAAATACCTTTATATTTTATCTTAAAGTAGTCTCTATGAATGGCTCAAATATAGGCTTCTACATGGTAGGTGTCTAAAATATGTGATAAAAAAGTTTCAGGTAGGTGAGTGGCTTGTAGTACTTTCTAGACCTATAGTCCTGTTCACTTTCTCAAACATAAACTATCCATCAAATTTAAGATGTTTTTTTCTCTTAATTTTAATCTGATAGGGACCTCTGATGTTTCTTCCTTCCTCTGAAGGCCAGGATAAAGCTGTCCTAATGTCCCTAAAAAAGCAAAATATCAGTAAAGGCCTGTGGAATGTTGCGCCTGTAACCTGGGTCTTTAGTTAGTAGGGTGTTGGGAAGCATTTTTGGATAAAAAGATGCATGAGGTAGGCGTTCTCTGGACCTGTCCTCAGTAGCATAATTTCATGATTCAACATGACTGCTAGTGAGTGGACTCAGTGAGACATTTAGTTTTGGTTTTTTTTTACTCCACTGGGTGTTGAATCTGTGTACTCCTAAATCTATTTTGCATCCAGTTCTTTATGCAAAATAACTGTTCAGGAGGTTGTTATCTCTCAACTTCAAAATCCTTTCCTTATTTTAGATAAAATCGCTGGTTCACATACTCAGCGTGTGTTTGGTGTGTCTTTAAAAGAATGTCTGGGATATCACTTACAGGAGCACCCAGAGTGGGAAATGCCTGTCAAACTGTCCAAATTCTCAAGACTCTTCCTTTGACATTAACTTAGAACTTCTTCTATTTTTTTCTTTGTTTTTCAGCACTTTATATCTTCAAAGTGTTTATAAGCTTTTTCTGATTATCTGTATTATTTCTATTTATAAAATACCACTGTCTCAAAGTCTAACGAGACTGAAACTGGAATATTTTTAATTTGCACACAGTTATTCACTTCTACAGAAAACCTCATCAAGCTGTACACACTGATAATTTCCTTATATAGCCTCTCCTTCACTCCACTAGCACCTCAAAAAAAAAATCCTAGCTAGCAAGTTAAATCTGAATTATGTGGGAACAGGCTGAAAGATAGACCATGTTTATAACAAACTGTGAAAAGACAACTTGTTTGTTAGGACGACTTGTTCGGCCTTGTTCTTAACAAAATTGAAACAAGGCAGCTGGGTACAAGGACTTTGGCCCAGAATATAGAGAAGTCAGCTTAAAACTTGCTAACAAGTGCAGATGCAGTAACTGCAAAGCAGGAACACAATGCTTGAGCAAAAGCCAAAAAAGTATGTAAGCAATAGCCAATCATATAACAGGTAGAGGTGCGTGCTAGCCGCGTGAACATAGCGGGATAACCAATCAAACAATGCATGATCAGCGCGTGATTGCATGGGTAGGAAATAGACAACTATAAATGTAACTGAAAGGTTGTGAATAAATGGAGATTTGTTATCATCTGCATCGTGTCGGTGCGTTTGCTCCCCTCTATCTGGCCGCAACAGAATTAGGACTGGTAGATGTATTGCTTGAGGGTGGCAGAGCACTAGGACAGGGTGCCCAGATTGTTTGTTGAGTCTCCACCTCTGGAGACAGTCAAAACCTGCCTGGATGCTGCCTGCTATAGGTGATCCTGCTCTGGCAGCAGTTTGGACTAGATGATCTCCAGATGTCCCTTCCAATCCCTATCTTGTGGTCATTCTGTGAATCTGTATGTCTCTTCACAGACACAAAGAAAATAAAAAATTCAGAGCAGCTGAAATTGTCTGTGGGTTCAGCTCAGCTTAGGCAAACATCACTGGTCAGAGAAAGCAACATTTCATAAACTTTACAAAAACAGTACAGCAGCCACACAGGAACTAAATAGGGAAGAGAGATACTGACCCACATCATGCATAAAGACCAATGAAGACACTCGTAGCTAGAGGGCAGGAGACCATTTTCTACTTCTCTGCCCTGTGTGCATCAGAACCTGAACTTGGGCTCTTCCTTATTAGCACTCTTACCATTAGGCATTCCAATATTTCCAGGAATGAGCTCTCTTTTCAAAGCCCCTGCAACCAGCAGAAGTGGTTAAACTATCTCTGAAGCAAGGACTTCAACTGACTTTCATACCTCTAAGCTAAAACGTTATAACCGGCAAGCTAAAGAACTAGGCTTTCACATTTATTTCCCTGTCTGTCAAAATGAATACTCAATTATTTACAGAAAGTGGAACAGCTTCAGCAAGCGAGACTGAAATGCACCAATAGGCATGCTACAGAGATGGAAAATCTATATTTAAAATTGGAGAGAGGGGGGGATTTGAACCTGCATCTCCCACTTCCCCAAAAGCTGCTACAAACATTGGGATTCAAGGGGAAAGAAAAAGGAGGTAAACAAGAACGCAGCATGATACATTAACTTTTTTGAATTAATTTCCCTTGTGAGTTCAGTACTTTGCCCCAAAATTTTCTCTGCATTACTAAAGCAGCATAAAATCTATCTGACATGTTATTTGGGGTCAATCCAAAACAATTTTCGGTTCTGATTCTCAGGAGCTGGGAGAGAAGCAACCAAACAAATTTTCATCTCAGGTTGACCCAAAATGACTTTTTTTTTTTGTTGTTTGAACCACTGAACCAAAAAAAGACAGTGATACATACAGCTCTGTTCTGAAGGTCAACAAATGTATGGGCTGCTAGAAAATAGAAAGGAGTGATTCTAGATGTAAAGGATCATTTTAAAGATATTGTGTGCTTCAGTCTGGGGAAGGAATATATAGGAATTATAAACCTGAGCAAATCATTTATTCTCAAGCTTTCAAGTCACAGATATATAAAAAAGTGACCTGTAGGATACTTCTAGTTTAAATGAATAAAGGTGTCATAGAGAAACAACAGCACAACGAACATCTTCCACAGCTCAACTAAATGACAGTGCACAGTATGGAGTTCTCATTAAACAATCTTCATTAGAAAATGGTATATAATGCTCATATTCCTATCTAGTCTCACTGTTAGCCCTAAATTAGGTTCTCTTCAATGAATCTACCTGACAGGTGGAAGAAGCAAGAGAAGAATGGTAAATGTATTGAGAATAGACTGCAGCTTCATAGCCAAAGATATAGGAGGGAAATAAAATCCCAGCCCTTAGCCTTCGCTGGATCACACAGAATCACAGAGAATCACAGAATTGTAGGGATTGGAAGGGACCTCGAGAGATTATGGAGTCCAACCCTCCTGACAAAACAGGCTCCCTAGAGCAGGTTGCATAGGTAGGCATCCAGGAGGGTCTTTATTATCTCCAGAGAAGGAGACTCCACAACCCCCCTGGGCAACCTGTTCCACTGCTTCATCATCCTTGCCGTGTAGAAGTTCTTTTGCACATTGGTGCGGAACTTCTTCAGGACTCATCTCCAGGCCCTTATTCGCCTTTGTGGCCTCTGCTGGACTCTTTCCAGGAGATCCCTGTCTTTTTTTGTACCAGGGAGCCCAGAACTGGACACAGGACTCCAGGTGAGGCCTGACCAGGGCAGAGTAGAGGGGGACAATCAACTCCTTCAGCCTGCTGGTTATGCTCCTCTTAATGCACCCCAGAATCCCATTGGCCTTTTTGGCCACCAGGGCACACTTCTGGCTCACAGCCAATCTGTCATCCACCAGGACCCCCAGGGCTTTTTCTGCTCCTCTCCATCAAGTCATCCCCCAGTCTGTACTGATATCCGCGTTTTTTCTTTCCCAAGTGCCAGACCCTACGCTTGCTTTTATTCAACCTCATCTGGCTCCTCACTGCCCAGCTCTCCAGCCTGTCCAGATCTTGCTGAATGGAAGTGCAGCATTCCTGCATGTCTACCACTCCAACTGATGGACCATTTGCAGCCCAATAAGATATTTTGAGAAATAGGCAGCTGAGCAGCCTTCAACTTATTAACTTTAGTAATTTTTTCTGAAAAAAGTTTCTGGTTTGGAAGCATAAATAGCCCCTTGCACTACATTCTTGCAAGTTGCTTGCCCTGGCCCGCTGATATTTCTTCCAGCAGAAGCTGAATTTCCGTCGTATACTTCTCATTTGAGGCTTAATTTTTGCTGTACACAGCCAGGACATGCAGCTGTCTCCGTAGGAGATGACTGTGAAGTCAACAGAGTGATAGTATTTACACCATATGGAAATCCAAAATACAAACTGGAGTATCACGCAGAGAGACAAACTATCCTATCCTCTTCCTAGAAAATTTACAGACATAATACAGCTATGAAGTACCCCGAGGGAAAATATTTAACATGTGTCTCAGAAGACTCATATAAGTCCAAATCACTAAAGTTGCTGCTAAATACCCATACAGATAAGGAGGCCTGGCTGTTACAGCCCCTGGCTTCATTAAAGTTGTCCAGAAAATGGCAATGTTAATATGTTATTACACTTGGGAGGCCTAGAGCAGATTAGGAGAACAGGCTGCAGTGGGACATCAGTGTAAGTAACCCCATGGTGGCTTTATTCACCATCTTTTATCTCTTTGTGGTGGGGGTGGCCTGCTCAGAGAAATTAAACTAGGAGGTCCCTGGAGGGACTACTGACTCTTCTCTTCCAGGAGCCTAGGCCATCAAAGGCAATCTGCCTTTCAGTGTGAGACAGATGTTCTACAAAGCTCAGCTGCCCTGGCTAGATGTCATTCACATGCTTAGTGATCAGCTATACCTGAGGCACTGAAGTCTGGCCCCTCCAGGTCAATCTTGCTGTCAGATCAGTAACACTATGTCTGCACTAGCAAAGGAAACTCAGGGACTGTCTCCTAACTCTACCCATGCAGAGCACCGAAAAGACACAGGGCCAAGTGCTGTGTAGCATGGGTGGTCGCACCCATGCTCAGATTATCTAGAGAGAATCATGCCAGGCAAAATCAAGATGTTTGCAGCCCTTGTTTCCTTCAAACACAGCTCTGGTCAGTGATGAGCAGCTGCAGTTTGGTTGGAAGAATTGACTTCTACCATAAGCTCATAAAATGGCCATCCCAGAATTATAGAAGATAGCCTTCCAACAAGCCTAGGAGATAATCTTCCCACTCTAGTTTTATTGCTATTATATATCTGGTGGGTTTTTTCCAACAGGTATTTGGCCTGTTTTATTTTGTTTTAAGCCCATTGTGGAGACTCCAAAGCTGCCCTGGGCACTCAGTCCCTTGTTTATCTCTGCTTAGTGTAAAGACAAACTGGTTTTCATCTTATGGAAAACACTACTCCTCTGTCATCATGAAAGTGCAATCCTGGACATGGGTGCTGGGTTATTCCTTTCATCTTTATAGCAGTTTTGTATAATTTCAGTTATGTTTCCAGGATTTCCTCTGATCTCACCTCAATCTCATTGAGCTTTCTGCACATTACCTGGCTACAGCAGATTGCACAGGAGAGTAGAAATACCAAAACCATGATCTACTGGAAGCCCTTCTTTAAAATTCTCCTATTCCTGGCAGAAAAACAATTGAAAGTTATTAAGCTACACATAAGCCAACCCTGCTGCTAATGACTGGGTGAAGTTTTGTCTCTGACTTCCCGTTTTCCCAGTCTAATTGAAATATATCAGGGGCAGAAGCTGTTGTTGCACAGTGACCATGCTGCACGCAGCAAACAGTTGCCTGCCTGCAGCTGTAGCAGTGCAAACAGCAGCCAGCAGTTTGAGGGGAAAGTAGCTTAGGAAGCTAAATCCAAGAAAAAGTCAAAGTTAGGCAGTGATCAGAAGAATTCTCCAACTGTCAGTATCCTACAGTGGTACTGCAAGGACATTTATGGCAGAGTGAGGATTACTTTGTTAATTATTTTTGATATATCTGTCCCTACAAGTTCAGTGCTCTTACTTTTTTGAGGCAATGAAAAAGATAAGAAGTTATACAAAAAAGCCACATGGTTCCTGAAAAGATAAATATGAAATATTCAGAATGTGCCTAGGTGAATGAGCAACTTGTGGCTTTTATTTTGTTAGAAGGACTTGAAGTACAACATTTCTAAAATTTACTGCACCGATTTATAATGAATCAAAGTAATCATGTTATTTTTCCTCTTTACAATCTCTTCTCCCCTTTGTGATATATGGCAGAGACAGAATGGGTGATTTCTATTTATTTATTTATTTATTTTTAATGAACTGACTGGTCTTACAGCTAATTTCTTGACAGGTGGTTTGGTTTTTTCTTCCTTCTATTAACTGAGTTAATTATAATAAAAACTAAAGTCAAGCTATGTTTCAAATGATAAAACTTTTCCCTAGTGGGAGTGAGAGCAATTCCCAGCATCCTTCAATACAACAGTTAATTTTCTATTGCCGTAGTTCTGAAAAGCTTGCAGATCTGCAAATAAGAAAACGTAAACTGCATGCCAATATAGTGCTCTGTCCTGTTTTTTTATTCCTTGATTACTTTCACTTTAGCCATAAAACAGGAAAGTAAACAAATGAAATCATGAATCTAAAGATCAGTATGTCATAAAGGAAGCACAGTAATTCAATTCAATAGACATTACCTGTTCAGCAAATGTTTCATGGATAAACTCATTACCAGAGCTGCTCAGGGACACTCCCAAAGAGCCATTTTCCATCAGAACATGCAGTACCATCAAAACCTTTGTAAAATCATGTCAGATTTCCTGGAATTTCATTTTGGAAGTGAAAAAAGAAGGAAATTATCAAGAAGATTGACTTTGATAGTGTATACAGAATAAAGATTTTATTTTTATATCTACTTTTTAAATATCTATCATGCTTTTTTCTTATTTTAATTGTGTATTGCTACATTTTGTAGTTAAAAAATTGTCAACATCAAAATTAAATCCTTCAATTTTCCTGAATCAAAATGTTTCTATAGACCTTATGCAAATTCAAAGAAAATGTCCTTCAGATAATTTTAAAATATTTTGCTTCAATCTATAAACAGTATGTAGCCAAATTTTAACATTTCTGAATCCATCATGTAGTGGAACTTCTACTTCCTTTCATGGTACTATGGACATTATTTAGTGGTAGATTTAGAATTCTTAGGTTTACAGATGCACTTAATGATCTTAAAGGTCTTTTCTAACCAGAACAAAATCCGTGATTCTGCTATTTTAACTCTTGTACTTGCTACAGTATTCTAAGCAAAACCATCCTTGTACTACTTAACATTTCATTCTTGAGAACAATTTCCTCTGGAGAGCAGTGTGGGAGCTCTGTAACATGCACTTCAAGACAGGGTAGGTCCGGTGAGCAGCTTTAGGAACTGGATTTTGAAGTGAGAAAACAGGCCTGAAATTCCCAGGTTCTGCCACTGTTCTACCATATTTTCCTGTCTTGCCTTATGTAAGATTAGGATAACTTCTCATAAGGTATACAAGCAAGCCAGGTAAAAACAAAACCACCAAACTGCATCTATAAATTGTGTTTTGCATGGTTTAGGTTGCTGCCAGCAGTGTTGATCTCCTAGGTGTCTACACTGCATATCAGGCTTAGGAATATCACTCAGATTTGATATTTAAGAGGTTCCAGTGGTCAAACAGTGCAGTACCAAGATAAGCATCTTGGTTTAATATTGTGGGTTTCTTTGTCCTGTCATTGCTACTGCCACTCTATTTTGAGGATAAACTAGCCTTTTATGGTTTCTCTTAGTACAGCCCAATTTATTTTAAGTCTCAATCTTCATTATTTCTGTCTTCCCAACAGATTTTTCACAACAAGGTCCAATCATTTCCCATCTGCTTCTCTGGGGAAAATCCACTTCAAACAAGATTAACTTCTTTCAGAGGCAGCCATGGCACACCAAGCACTACCTGATATCTTATGAAGATCAGAACATGGAAATGAACTTACAAGATGCTGCTTTCTGGAGAGAGTTGTTAATAACCCCTGTAGATGGAGTGATACAAAGATATTAATGCTGAGGTAAGGAAAGGAAAAATGTTTCAATGAAAGAGAATTTGCTTGAGAATACTTTGAAGACTACTCAGTCAGATAGAGCAATCTAAGTCCTGGAGTGAGGAAACAGTTCGCTATTGCAAATAAAAGAAAAAGATATGACGAGGAAAAGATTATTACGCAAAAAAAAACCCACAGGAACATTGTTTTTTCCTTCAAAACATATGAAATGCCTCTGCCATTAAGAAAATGCTTGGGGGTTTTCCCCTTCCACAAACAAAACAACAACAACAAAAAAAAAGAATTATGCTGTTTTGAAAATATGTATTTGTTCCTCAGCTTTTCTTGTATATTTTAAAATATGGTGATGCAATTCTTCATCTATATTCATACTTAAACAGAGTGGCTATGTTCCCTGTAGATGTGCAGGGCTGATTATATTTTCCAGTAGATGAGGCAGTTAAACATATACTACACAAACTTTGCCAAAGTCTGTAAAACTAATCACTTTATTTCATAGACAGTTTAGGATATACATGTGTATATTTTTACTTCTAGATAAAGCAGTAAAATTCTTACTCATTCCATATCTCATCTTCCTGACCAAGCCTGAGTAAATTTCAGACTTCAGTTCATACTTTTTCAAGTTCGGAAGTCCCCTTTCCTGGGTCTTTCTCTTCATAAACTCTTTGATGTACTAATTTTTTCTCTGTATTCAGTTTGCATGGCAAGCTTTTGTCAGTGGAGGGGATAGAGCTTCTTCTGAAAGACACTGCTAGAAGTTTCTCCCATGCATGATAGACCAACGCCAGCTGGCTCCAAGACAAACCCACCACTGGTCAAGGCTGAGCCAATCATTGATGGTGGTAGTGCCTCTGGGATAGAATAATTAAGGAAGGGGAAAAAAACCCAAACAAACAACAACAACAACAACAAAAACCAGGAAAAATTGTAGCTAAAGAGAGGACTGAGAAGATGTGAGAGGAACAAGTCTGTAGACACCAAGACCAGTGAAAAAGCTGGGGGAGGAGAGGCTCCCAACACCGGAGCAGAGATTCCCCTGCAGCCTGTAGAGAAGACCATAGTGAGGCAGGCTGTCCCCCTGCAGCCCATGGAGGTTATTGGTGCAGCAGAGATTCCATCTATAGCTCATGAAGGACTCCACGGTGGAACTGGTGGAGACACCTGAAGGAGGCTCTGACCTGGTGGGAAACCTGCACTGGACAAGGTTCTAGCAGGACCTGCAGCCCATGGAGAGAGAAGACTATGCTGGAGAAGGTTGTTTGGCAAGATTTGTGACCCCATGGTGAATCCCACAGTGGAGAAGTTCATGAAGAGCTGCAGTCCATAGGAAGGACCCATGTTGGAGAAGTTGGTGAAGGACTGTTTCTTGTGGGAGGGTTCCCACGCTAGAGCAGGGGAAGACTGTGAGGAGTCCTCCCCCTGAAAAGGAAGGAACAGCAGAGACAACTCATGATGAACTGACCACAACCTACTTTTTCCAACTCCCATGCAGCTTGGGGAGAGGAGGTAGAGAAATTTGGAATGAAGTTGAGCCCAGGAAGAAGGGAAGGGTAGAGGGAAGTATTTTAAGATTTGGTTTTATTTCTCATTATCTCTACTCTGATTTGATTGGTAATACAGTAAATTAATTTCCTTCAGTCTAGTTAACTCAGTCTGAAGTTAATTGGTGCGTGATCTCTCCATGACCTTATCTCAACCCGGGAGCCTTTTGTTATATTTTCTCTCCCTTGACCAGCTGTGGAGGACAGTGGCAGAGCGGCTTTGGGGGACATCTTGCCACCAGCCAGGGTCAGCCTGCCATATTCACACACATTTCCCACTCTAATCAGCTTCCCATTAAACTGAAGCTGACCTTTCTTCTCTATATATGATCAGAGCTGTTGCCAGGTGTGAAGCATTCAAACAAAGTTTGAATATAAGTTCTGGAAAAAGAAAAAAAATCTCAGATTTTTAGTATAAATCATTGATGCCATCAAGGGTTTGGTGGTTTTTTTCCACTTGAATATATCATATAGCAATGAGCTGCATCATGTGTTGTAGGTGTATCCTCCACAATGACAGTGGAAGTCTCTGTGCTTTGACTTTGAAGCGGACTACCAAGAATCCTGTGCTTTTTCCCTCCATCCTTCCATCATCTCCCAAAGTATGTTACATTTTTTACCCCGAAGAAAGATCACCACTACTACAAAATTTCAGTCTTGCAATCCCAGCACACAGTTAAGGCGCCATTTTAGCAAGACTTACAAGCATACTGCAGCAACAGATACTGCTTCTGCTGCGGGTTTCTGTTTCTAACCCAAGTGAAACAAAGAGGGGGAATAAAAAGAGTGCATAGGAGCAATGTGGCTAAGAGTAGGGACAACAAAAGGGAGAAAATTCCTTGTGATAGTCCTTTCCTGGCAAAGCCTGTCTCAAGGATGTCTCTAGGCTCAGGAAACAGAGACAGATGGATGGGAAAGGTCTTTTAACAGCAAAGGTCTTTTTAACAGCAAATTACGAAATCTTAAATCTAATAAAAAAACTTGGCCCTTTATCATTTTAAACCTGCTTTTACACCTTTGGTCTTTGTTCTTGTGCAGTGATTCAACACATATTTCCCCATTCTCATTTCCTCAGACAGCACTGTCACACCAGATTTTTCTAACTCTTTTCCTTAGCACATGTATTGTTTTACCACTTCTCAGTCCCCACTGCTAACAACCTTCCTGTGGAAGATCTGTGATGTCTTTCAGACAGGACAGGCAATATGTGTCAGGAATCTCGCCAGCTCTAGGTGACTCATCACATATGGAGGCACCAAATGAAACAGTTTTTTATAAAATTAATCAGAATTTGTAAGCCGTGCACAGCAGATTCCCCAAGTCCATTTCACATGCTCCAAACACTAATTACAATCTGCCATTTAAACCTGAGATGAAAAGAAGCTCTATATGGCAACATTTATTTTATTTGAAGAGAGATTTTTGAAGGCACAAGGGCTGTGGTATGCTCACCAACATGCAGGAGGTATTAGCTGCTGTCTGGATGAGAATTGCTTCTGTAAGTAAGGAGTTTTATTGTGTTTCATATTGCACCACAAATTTTTCATGATATTGTTTCAAATCTATAACTCTCTTCAAGTTCATTCAAAAGGCCCATGAACCTCAGCAAACCTTTTGATAAATATCTGAGTTTTAAGGTGAGTTTTATATTTCACCATCAACATTACCAACAGTTTTAATACACCTCAGCATGTTGAGTCTGTATGTGGCAGTATATGTATTACAGGCAAGTGCACAAATCTTTGCAAGTATTCATTCAGGTCTGTGAACCATTGTTATTAATGCAATAATTTTAAATGCTTTATTGCAATAATTTGGTACACTTATCACAAAAGTGTAAGTTTCTTCTGTTTTTCACTCTCAAGCATTCATCAGCTCCATTCACACAAAAACCAGAGATTTTCTTTCCTCTACTCATCACTCTTTCCATTCAAAAAGCACCTTTCTTCCAGTGAAAAAAACCCTATATAGATTGTCTCACCTCCATCTCTGGTCCTAACACATCTATTAAAAACTATTCAGATGTTTTTACATCTAGTTTTGGATGCACAACATGTACAAAACTCTTATCTGTCTTGTCAGAATTGAAGTAAATTCTTCCAATTTCAATGCCCTTCATGTCCAGATATAGGACATCACTTGTGGCACAAATAACTGATTCTTTTAATTCTCTGATTAGACCCAAATGATACAGTATGTATATGATATGTATTATGCATATGAACATTACTAATATGAGTATATAAATTATGTGTTAAAGTGAATAAAAGAGAATGTGAAGAAGGAAACCCTGTTAATTTTTTTAAGAGACTATTCCTTGCTGTTGTTTACAGTAAGTAACATGCCAGCTGTGTGAACAGAACTGATCATGAAAGAAAGGACTGGTCCACAGATCTCCGAGTTCCAGCAGATTCCAATTCAAGCAACCAGTGGGTTTCTGACATACATCATTCCCACAGCATTAGGTTGTCAGCAAAAGGAGAAAAATGCTGCTTGTCTGCACAGAAGGAATGAATACATGTAAGCTACAAAGTCAGTTTACCTTCAAAGAAGAGTTCATAGCCATTTCTTAGCCATGAAGATTATCAGCGGTCTGGAGCATCTCTCCTGTTAAAACAGACTGAGACAGATGGGCTTGTTCAGTCTTGAGAAGTGAAGACAGCAGGGAGATCTTGGAGAAGCCTTCCAATATGTGAAAAGGGTCTACGAACACACTGGAGAGGGACTGGTTACAACAGAATGTAGTGATAGGACAAGGGATAATGGGTTTAAACTGAAAGAGGGTAGATGTAGATTGGATATTACGAGGAAATTCTTCCCTGTGTGGGTGGTGCCACAGACTGCCTGGAAAAGCTGTGGCTGCCCCTCCCTGGCAGTGCTCAAGGCCAGGTTGGATGGGGCTTTGGGCAACCTGGGCTAGTGGAGGGTGTCCCTGCCCATGGCAGGGGGTTGGAACAAGGTGATCTTTAAGGTCTCTTCCAACCTAAACCAGTCTGTGATTCTATGAGTCTGTTTCTGTACTGTGTTCAAAAACAATGCTGAGATCCCATGAAAATCAACAGCTATGGTTACAGAAGTTCATATGTTTCAGCAAGAGTGCTCTCAATCTCACTAGTACAGCCATAAAGTTCCTTAGACTGATCATCTTCTACCAGCGGGAATGGTAGTGTCTAAATAAGGACAATAATTTAAAGTCTAAGAAAAAGATTTTTCCACTGAGAGCAGAAATTTTATTTTTTTAGGAATACTGTCTGTATCACATAAGACTTATCATAGTTACCAGGTTAGTTGTATCTTTTAAACCGTTTCCTGAGTTTCCTAAGAACATCTCTATTGAGAATAATTAATCTCACCCAGGAGACTATACTAACACAGCTATAAAAAAGAACCAGGGAACAAGATCAAGCATTACACCTATAGTCACCCACATTGCCCTTCTGTTATCTTCCTCATCTGCTCTTCTTTGGGCTGTTCCAGCTAGCTGCCTCCAAGACAAGGCAAGACTTGGGATATCCTTCACACCAAGGTTACTCCTGTGAGATCTGTATGGATGAGATTGTACCAGGCTTGGTTGCCTGCATCCACATTCCCCTGGAAGGGACACAATTCCCACTGTTCTGGTAGACATCATATGAGGTTCTGTATGAACAGTCAGTAGGAAAAATAAAGAGTTTCCCAGTTTTCTGTCACTTGTCTTATGGCCACTGAAATACCGAGCCTTGAAACGTGGTTTGTAAATAAAGCGTAACTAACCAAGAAGCAACACTAACAAAAACAGCTCATCAGGCTTTGCAGGCTCAGGTACAGTGAGCCCCTGTGTGTGCAGCATGCACCTATTTCATCCTATAAAGCATCACTTTTATGGGTTATAGCACAGGCCTCAGATCATTTGAGTTCCTTTGAACTGAAAAAAATCCTCAAACCCCACACAACATAACTTTTATTTTTGAAGGGCATCACATGGTCTATAGAGGAGACCAAAACCCAAGTACAACAACAGAAGAGGAGATTGAACTTCACCAATGAGGGAATGAGCCAGGCCATGCAAGTCTAGCCCTGATCCTCTTATTTATCAGTAAGAAGGCAGCTATGGGACTTCATTGCCTGCTACGACAGCCAATGATAGCAGATAATCTGATTCATAAATACATCGTCTTCCAGATTTAAATCTTTGAGCAGGGACAGGAGAGAAGAGGGAGTTTTGATGTCACTACTCCACTTGGCAGCCACTTGGAAGGATGTTCTGAAAATCATTACTCTGATCAAAAAACACTCATCTAGTTTAGAGCTCAGTTATTCACAGCCATCTCACATACACTTGTACTTATGCCAAAATTGTTCCTTAGGTTAAGTAGCTCTTCCTTTTTCCCTGCTGCTTACTCCCCTGATGCATTTGTCTGAACTAAACAAGTTAAATTTTTTAACTTCCTCTGAAAGAAGACCAGGCTTATTGTCTCCTCTGTCCTTAGTAGCTCTATAGCATCTCTTCTCCAAGCCTATTATACTTTTTATTTATCATCATTTTAAAAAATGATTGCTTAATCCAAAACATGTTCTCAATATTTCCATCTGCTCCAATTATATTAGTGGCACAGCAGAAGCTTGATTTCCAACTCTTACAGTAAGTATGCTTCCTTTATTGGTTCATAGAATAAGAATTCATACGTGACAGATGTCTTAAAAATCTGCATTTCAAGGCTTGTAATTTTCTATATTAAAAATATTGTTTATTTTTGGAGATGAGGATCTAAATTGGGTACCATTCCTTTCATTTTACATTGGGGGTGTAATTTAGCAGCCTCCGCATAGATGCCACTGTAGACTAGTATTTGCAGATGTCATCAGTCTCCCATAGTTCCCGTGTTGTATGTGCCATAGCTTTGCTGTTATCACAGGAAAGCCTACATCACTTCACATGACATAAGAAGGTTATACTGAGGCAGTTGAATCTCATTCTAGATACCTCTGCTCTGGACATCCTTATCTGAGCTAGTCACCCTAGGTCATATGCAAACATCTACCTTTGGCGAGGTCGATTCTGTAACCTAGTACCCAAACAAAAAGTCAGTTTTGATGGCATTTTTTTTCAATTCTGAACTTTTCTTGAGATTTTTCTTTAAAATATTTTCTAATTTTATTTTTAAATAAAATGTAAGATAATCAGAATTCAGGGAGTTTTATTTTATTACTATATTTAAAGATACAAACAGCAACGTGAAATACAGGGTGTATTTTCACTCCTATTGCTTATGACTTGGCAATCTACATTGCCACTAATGTGTTGTAATATGAAAAATATGATAATTAAAATATTTTAATTTTAGAAATATTATTATGAACAGATATTACCCAGTGTTGCAGGAAACATTTTTCTAGATCAATCTGTGTTGTAAACAAGTAATGTCCTACTTTTGATCTAGAAAGTTAGATGTCTGTTTATAGTTTTGAGGAATGGCTTTTTACTGTATCCTAGAAAAATTATTCTCCTTTAACACCAAAATTCTGGAATGACCTTCTGCATTAGTGAGTACATCAGCCCAGATTCATCCTGCTTCACCTTAACCACCAAACTGAAACTCCTAAATTGGGATCTGTGCAGAATTTAATTTGGAAATTCTTTCACAGACTTTCAGCTGCCTAGGCAAGAAAGAATGCAAAGGAAAAATAACATTATTTAAAGCTCTATTGTCTATGAAGTCAACAGATAAACAATAGATACCTCTGAAGGCCATCAGAGAAAGATCCCATAATTACAGCAGGTCTGTAATCCTACAAATCTGGAGTTTCCAGTAGAACAGCTTATACGAGTTGTTAGCACCTTTACTATGAATGTAAGGAGACAATAAAAAAAAAAAAATAATTGTGTTGTCTGGTCCAATAGACCACTTTTTTCTTTTGCTTCTGTGCACTAGCAGATCAGAGCAAGAGTCCCTCCATTCAGCTTACTTTCACTGACTCTTGCTTTACTGGCAGCACAAGGACTCTGTTTCAAAGGGTAAGCATTTATATATTTGTGAAGGCTATTTCCTAGGGGGCTATAAACCTTCCTACAATATGAATGATATGGATTCAGTCTCCTGTCTAAGGAGATCCTACTTTCCAACTTTCTTATTTCCATGCTGAATAGTCTAACGGCTCAGCAGTTGGGCAAAAATTGGTGGTAACCACATCTGACACTCCAGATTTCTCCAGCAAGCTACTCCTGTGATGTAGATAGAGATTAGATGTTTGAATATGACTTTTAGAAGAGCTTTAGTGGGAAATATGTGCTTAACACCCAAGTATGAATATGCATAGGTCCTTTGAGTTAGATGCCCAGTGAGGTTTAAGCTAAGTACAGAGCTGACTAATAAATTTAGATGGCCTTAAGTTTAGACAGCCCTGGAAATCTGGAACATTAAATTGATGCCTGGGACATAAGTGACTTTCAGGAAATTCAGGATTTCAGCTGATGTTCGTTGCCACCCTGTGCTACCTTAAAGTCACTAGAAAAAGACATACCTCCAGAGGATTATTCAGTCAACCTAAGATGTGACTCTGGAGATCCCTGTCACCATTGATTATAGAGGTAATTAGGCTTTTAATTAAATTATTAAGTTTAACTAGTGAGATGCTTTAAGTTAGATGAAATGAACATAAACCTGATTGCTCCCATTATTTCCATCCTCCAAGTTTCTGAATAGGATGCTTGATACATACCTTATATATAAATTACCACATCTACCATATATGTAAAGTAGCAATTACACTTATAATTAATACTTTAAAATTTTGGTGATTATATATGATATATTATAGGACATCTAAGGGGAAATTTGTCTCGCCTCACTTTGACACCTACAAAAGTTACAATACTTATATTTTACCTAGACTCTCTTTGGCGCCAATAAAGTGAAGTAGGCACTTTGCTATTCATCTGACACTGAAGTTGTCTAGTCTCAGCTTAGGTTTGTACACTAGAAGCTCCAGTCTCCTGTGAAGTCCCAAAGGGAGTCAAAATCAATAGCTTTGATTTGAATGTCTACAGCTCAAATGCAGGAGAAATTAACCTCTTCCCAGTTCCATCTTGAAATTCCAGCAAATTCCATGTGTTTCTGTTTGTGTCTTGTGAAACAGGAAGAGATAGCCTATAAAGCTACTTCTAAAGATAATTTTAATTTTAAACTGAAATTTTGCAAACTATTCCAATTTGCACTACAGATGGCTTTTGGGAAAATAATTATAAAAAAAGAAAAAGACTTAGGGAGAATTAAAAATCTTAGTATCTCGAGTGAAATATTTTGCTCAGTTTTGAACAACTGTTTCTAGTTAACATATAAGTATTTGCATAGCTTATACTAAACAGTAATAGAAATACTTGTTCCAGTTCCTTAAAATCAATCAGTTGATGATGTCTAGGTACAAAACAGTCTTTATGTGTGTTTTGGAATAAAATAGCCCATGTAATTTTATATTTTACACTTAAGGACACTCAGCTGAGAATACCATGCACACATTACCGTCCATAATTTAATTTTGCATGTAATTTCATGCACCCTGTGAATCCATCTTAAGCCTACCGTGTGTCTATGGAAATCTCATATTTTTGTAAACAAATCTCGCTTAAGCTACACATCTCAAATCATTGTTAAAATAACCAATTGAAAGAATGCAGCTCAATAGTAGAAGCATTAATTTGATAAATTAATTCCACAGGTGTATTTGTCCCTTGACTAATGAAGACTTTAAACCCCTCAATAAGTGAATAAAGGAGTACGCTCTCAGAAGCATTTGCCTAAAGCAATTTGAGGTTATTCAGCAACCAGCACAAAGCACAAAGTCACAGTAAATCCAAGTTTGCATGCTGCACTTGGTTTAGACCTTACAGAACTGTCAGGGAACTGAAATAAGCAGTTTTACTCTGCTTCGGTGATTTCTCATGTGGTAGTTTGCCATAGAATACGCTGGATTTTTTTTTTTTTAAAGGTTTTCAACTAGAAAAGAAGTTAACCTGGCAGGTGACATACATCGGGGAGAGAAATAAAACTGGAAAACATTGTGCAGCATCCCCTTTCCTTTCCATTTATTTTCCCTTACAGCATTAACACAAGGCCCAGACCTTTAGTAGATTGGCTGTTTAAGAAATTACCTGCCTTGAGACTCCAGTACAAGGGTTACTCTGCTTCCAGCAGAAGTCTAGAAGTATTGTGGAAAAGAACTGCTGGTCAATTTGTGTAGACTGCCATCCATTGGAGTGGCTCAGCAAATCAATCAAGTCCATGCTGGGTAAGCCAACACTGTAGCATGTAGCTACGAAATTGTGATGACTAGTCTTTGCACTGCCTGTGCATCATGTTTTCAGGCCTCTGCCAAGCTGTGAAATACAAGAAGAATAGGGTCCAGAAACCTGCTTTGAACTCTGATTTGTGACAACCTGCTAGGGAGGGCGCATACCGACCAGATTCCTACACGAACACAGAATCACAGACTGGTTTGGGCTGGAAAGGGCCTCAAAGATCATCTAGTTCCAACATCCTCACTTGGGCAGGGACACCCTCCCCTAGACCAGGTTTCTCAAAGCCCATATAACCTGTCCTTAAACACTTCTAGGGGTGGACCTTCCACAACCTCTCTGGGAAACCTATTCCAGTACCACACCACCCTGACAGTAAAGAATTTCTTCCTAACATCTAATCTAAACCTGCCCTCTTTCAGCTTGAAACCTTGTCCTACCACTATACTCTCCCACTTTCCTGTAGGACCCCTTTAAGTATTGGTACACTATAAGCATCACACCTGTCTGTCCCTAGCATATCATTTGCAGAATTATGCTGTTAATAAAAAGCATAGGACTTTGTAAGGAAGCCCTCTGAGTTGCTAAATGAATGTTCACTGCACACTCCCAGCAGGCCTGGTTTACCCAGGTTATATTTCACTTACCACACATGCATCAGTGGCATGCTTTACAGTCACCACGTATTTGTGGAGCTGTGTGGAACTGTGCTGCAGGCAAACCAATTCATCAGAAGTCCTGGATGTGGGAACTAAAGGCAGAAGGACCAACTCACACTTTTTGGAAGTCAACAGATAGGGTGACTGTATCTCAAAAACCGGCCCTGTTTTGCAGACCAATGTCCAACTTCATTGCAGTTAGGAAAATATTTGAAATGTTCAGAGAACTAGAATGAAATAAATACTATTTTTTCCATATCTTAATTTGATGTGCATAGGGAAACTACTTAGATGTACTAATAAATTAAATACTGCTTCACCGAGATGTTTTTTTCTAATTATAGTGGAAGTGGTGATGCATTCTGAAGTTATTATCAAACATAATTGCAACATTAAAAAGGCTACACAGAATTTTTCAGTTGTGAAAGTTTAAAGCTATACTGTTGTGCCACTTGAGCAAAATACTGTTCTCTAATACCTCCACACAGAGAATTGTTAATAGGACTGACCTTTAGCTGAGGGGAAGTGAAAAAGACCACTAGATTATAAGACTAAAAGTTATCTGTGAAGAAATCAGAAAAAAAAATAGTAAGAAAAGAACATTCTTGGAAACCTTTTCAGTGAATAAATTGAATTGAGGAATTTATTAAAACAAAACAAAAATTAAAATAAATATTGTATTTTTAAAATAACACTAGTCTTTTAGTATGATGATTTGGGAATTGCTTTTGTGTGTGAATTTCCTGTGAAGACAGTTTAAACTCTTCTCACAGGTATGAAAAGATGACACGCTCAGAGAAGGCAAACACACACTTTCTACAGCAATCATAAACCATTTCCAGGTTCACAGTTTTACAGAAGATTCTTTTAAAAGGTTCCCACTCTAGTGAAAGGAAACGTGTGAAAACACGTAATTGTCTTTCTTTTTTTCCCATATTTATATGAAATCTATTGTGCTAGATGCCAAATTTAACTAAAACTCAGGTAAATACAATTGCAAATTAAAGCAACGATTCAGGAACTTAATAACACATTTTAAATACTCACAATACTTACTAACATGGAGAAAATGACAGTATGTTTCAGCTGGCAGATTCTATCAATACATATACAACACAATTATAAACCTTGCCAAGCATACCTGTTCTCTTATTTAGGTACTAAATTGTTATACTTACAGGGAAGAAAGTATTCCTTCATCTTTTGGGACAGAATCATTGGAAAAACAATCTGGATTGCACCTCAGTCTTTGACTGTCATGGTATCTCATTGTATTTGTATTTGCCTGCTGCAAATTAAGTCTGCAGCATTTTAACAAACTTAAAAAAAAAAAAAAGAAAAAATTAATATTACTTCATTAGAAATATGAATCCATGATTGGAAGGAACAAGGATATATAATTAAAAACTTTGTCTGTGTGCTAAGCCTTAAGCAGCATGCTGGTCTGACTGGACTACTATGTCAGTCCATCTGCACTCTCCTTGGTCCTACTCATGAAATACTTTCCCTACAAAGAGCAGTGGTGTGATAGTAAAGATATCTGACATAAAGCTAATGAAGAAGGCCTTTGCATCAGGTGTAAGGAGCAGGATAGACTTCAATCTTGTAACTAGGTGCCAACTCTAGGATCCTTGAGACCCAGCACCTTTGAAGTACCTCATCCCTTCATCAGCACTGGAGAGGGAGGCAGACAGCTTTGATGGCATAGTGAGTCAAGACATCTAGCTTGGGATCTTCCTCTGGAAATTTTCAAAGGCACTCCCTTCAGGAGAAGCACGTCTCTAGATGTGTAAAAATTTTAACTAAAACTCAAAGCCAAAGTTAAATGAGCTAGTTTTCCTTCTGGCCTTTCCCTCCACCCCCATTAGCAACACATAGACACAAACATGTGGGTAATATCTGCTGTATGTATCTGTTGTAGATGCTGTCTGTTAAAATCAAGAGAAGACCTTGAGAACTGAAGGAAAGAGATAGAAAAAAGAATACATAAATAATGTATCAGAGAAAGTGGGGATTTAATAAGTAGAAAAATTCTCAGATAACAAATTTGACTTTTAAACAGGAACAAAAAATGTCACTCTTGCTTGAGCTGGATTTTAATGCAATCTTCAAGGTGTAAGAAGTGTGGAAAATCAATAGCAAATCCCAGTGTCCTTATGCTGAGATATTCAAAATGTTAGCTCTAATGGGAGTCATATAAAAGCAGCCATAAACCAGTGCTGATCAGTTCACACATGTGCTGTAAAGAGATACAGTTCAGAATTTAAATACCTCATATATCTTTTGTAAAAGGCTCCCCCCTCCCCCCCGTAATAATAAGTTTAAACAACATTGCAGCCTTTCTCAAAACTGAGACCACAGATGTGAAGATAGATAATTTTGAGAAATTATTTTCTCTTCTTGGGTAATTATCATTAATGAAAGAAAAAAAAATCTTAAATCCTAATAAATCAGAGACAGAATTGACTGACCATGCATCCAAATTGCTGCATTATTCACACTGGAATTACTCCAAAGATTAGCTGCAAATTGCCCTCTAAATTGAATTTATGGTTTCATTTTTCATAACTACTGTGTTGTGACAGATGAGAGGAATCTCTGAGAAAAATGACAGTGATGGACCCAATTTCTTAGTACTCTATCTTCAAGACAGAACTAAAATATCTCTATTTACTGTTAAGTTTTGTAGAATCTATTTTGGCAAGCATAAAACCCTGTTATGAAATACAATATATTCTATTTTATACATCATACAGTAAAAATATCACAGAAAACCTCAACATTTCATTTGAAAAAGGAGGCCAATCAAATTAAAATAAATTGAAGATTCACAGACAGACACTGTGTGGATAAAAATACCTATTTGCACCTATTTAAAATCTTGCACTTTATCATCACTGTGTATCTTTTCTCTTTTCAGAAGCTCAGTGTCACCATAACACATAGAAAAGGACAGAAAATTAAGGTACCAGTGTATCCTAAAATGGCCATCACACTAGGGTTTGGATCTTTGTTGGGGGCTGTGTTCTGTGCTTTTCTTGTACAGTACCTAGCAGAAATGGAGCTTGACTGTCCAAGGTACTGTGGCAATGCTATTTGTAAATAATAATTAAAACAATAATCTCCAAGTTCAACAAAGCTTCTGGGCTGGTACATAAAAACTGAAATACTAGACTGCCAGATATTAGTGAGAAAATGTTTTGCCCTGAAATGGCTCTTACGTGTAACTTTTATCAAACGGGAAAAATAAAAACATGGGTTTTTTAGGTTTACAAACTAGGTTTGTATAGTCCAGGTCTCCTGGGCTAGAAATAATTGAAAGTGAGTTGCGATTACGTGTAGGTCACATACACGGTTGATGCCTGAAGCTTTTCAGGGACAAAAAATATGGCAACGTTTACAATGTAGGTTAGATAAAGTCAGTACAAGTGCTACAGATAACTGTGTTATAGGTATTTCTAGCACACTAACTGAGAACCTGCATTTTTCTTTCACATTAGAAAAATATGGTTTAATAACTACACTAACAATGAAAGGCCAGAATCTTTCACACTTATTCATATTGATATTGAACTTCTCTTCCAAGCAATATCATTGTCTCCAGTGCAATATTTTGAGTTTGAATAAGAGAATCTACTCCACATCACCCAATGTTTATGGGGTAGGCTATGGGTTTTTTTGATGGATTTTACTTACCTGTTGCAGAATACTCATCTAATGGCTCCAGAATCATCACAGGTATTTCATCAAATCCACCAGCTCTAAATATTTCTAGCTCTTCTCTCAGAATTCAACTAATAACAGCAGCAATAGCAGTAACTTTAATAATAATTTATAGAGGTTTTAGTGCATTAGTATTTGACCATTTTACATGTTGTAACCCAGGGACAGCAAATGAATTGCTCGGAGTACTTCAGCCAGCCATAATCCAGGTCTCCAAAGTCTCAGCTCAACATCATCTTCTAGGGCCCTCTTCAGGAAAGTATGAGTATTTTATCCAGCAACTCTACCTAAACCACAGGTCTGGTGCACTCCATGATGTGTTTCCCTATGTTGGCTCCTTGATCATCCCTGGTCTACTGCAAGTTATCATGGATCACTTTGTTCCATGTGGTCATATTTCTTCATATGATAGGACAGAAGCCTGGTAGGGGAAAAACAGAAGACAGTGCCTTCTCAGGTCTTGTTCATGTAATCAGGTCATGATGTGCACCCTGATTCAGGAGCAAAGTGATGCTCCTGAATACCCTAAAAGTTCCTTATCAACTCCATATATATAAAAAATATCCATTTCCTTTCCTGGTATCATGATAAAAACAGTGTCATAAATATGTAGCAGGACAGATCAAGGAAGAAAAATTATCTGCCTTTGATGATAATTATATATAACTGTCATAAACCTATGTGGTTTTCAAAGCATTGCACAAAAAGGTAAACTAATGAATCAACACAACACCATCCTAGTTACTGCATGGTAAATTAGGTGGAGTGATGTTAACCTTATTTTACATATGAAGAATAGAAAAGGAAGGACCTTATGTTTTAAACTATGCACAATTAAAGCAGCAGCACATTTACAATTGCACACACATACTTTCTCTCTGAAAAAGGAGTCCTGAATTGTTTATTCAAGGTCACAGAGGAAGTATAAGGTAAAACAAAGAACAGACCAGTGCCTACCTAATTTTTAAGCCTGTATTTTAAATGAAAGACTTTCCTGCAATACGCTGAGAAGAAATTGCTAGTCTTATTCTTTTAAGGTTTTCACTTTGGCAGATATACAATCTATATGCAAATAGATATATACTTATTTTTCTGTAACCGCATAAGCAATGATTTGAACTGGTTGCAGTAAGCAGCAGCATGAAGTTGGCAATGGAAATTATAGCTGTGAACATTTCCATGTCCACTCTGCCAAAGCCTTAAGACCCTGGTTTAGCATGATTAAGCCAAAGGGTGCTGAATCCCAGTCAAACACAGCATAAGTATGAGGTGGTCTGTCTCCTACTTTTCAATTTACTTTCATAATAGAGCCTTTTCCATGGAAGAAACTTGATCAATTTGAAGCAGAGATAAGATTAGGTACTTCTAACAAACATCTTACTTGACCTGACTGCTGTTTTCTTTGAACTTGCAAACATCATGAGCTCTCCAGAAGAAAGACGTTGAAACGTTTTCAGCAGTACTTTTCTGAAGAAAAATGTGGCTTTGTTCAAACTGAATCCTTTTATGGGAACACAGTTTAAAAAGAAATTAATAGGAAAACTTTAAGACCTTTTTCTGACTTTTCTCAGTTCATTTCTGCTGTATCTAAACAACTGATAGCTTCATTGACCATTTTATTTAGACATTACCTTTGTATTCATCTCATTTTTTACAATAGAATTTTAAAAACTACTGCTATGGCAAGTTTTAAGTTTTACTATTATATCATTGTACACTAAGTTATCTGCTGTATTATGTTGCTCTATGACTACTACTGGGAGTATTACTTTCTAACAATATTTTAAGCTATTTATTTTCATATCCAACATAAAGTGATTTAAACTTCAAACATTCAGATAAATGTCTACTTTCTTCACAATGTCTCTTTTATGAGAAATGTATAAATTTTAGCTCTTTGGTTTTTAGTTTGGAGCTGAAAATGAAATTTTCAAAACATCTACAATGGAGATTTCTTTCTACTGTTTTCTAGCCAGCTTCCTTTTGAAGTGCTCCTAAGAGTGCTTTCTCACTTTACAAGTTCAACTGAGTAAGAGCATCTATGCTACATGATACTGAGGATGATATTCATTTACAGATCTGCATCCTTTCATCCCTGAACATTATGCTAGCACACAATATCCTTACTTAGAAAAGAAATTATAAAAATAGAATTATATAAATGGAAAAGTAAGCTTTCAATGTTAGTCCCATTACAAACAGGAAAGGAAAAATAGATACAAGTAACATAACCACAACATTCACAGTGTCTAGACACTAGACCATTTAAAATGTTTAATTTTGAATTATTCTGAGAGGCAGACAGCTCTCATAGTTCTCTATATCTTGATATTTGTTCCCAATAGGTTTTGTAGTTTCTACTATTTGGCTTTTTCTTTTTGTTTGAGTGTTGATTCTCTGGGGGTTTTTGTTGGGTTTTTTTTTTTTTGCTATATTTTTCCCTGCTCGTAAAAATAAGCACCAAAATATCATGATACTGGTTCCCAGTGAGAAAACCCTTGGAACCATCAATTAAAAATGTAATAAGATCTTAGTAAAAAGCCCATTCCTACCCAATTTCTATCCAATATTTAAAACTCAAAAGGATCTGCACATTCAGATAAGCCACACAGACATCACAAGTTCCTGGAAGTGTGAGTCAAAAGAGAGTGTGAATTGCAAAGTTTTTCCAAGACTTACTCAACCAGGAGGTCCAAATGGTTTGGTGACTTGGTAGATTTCTTAAAACAAAGTGTAATCTACATCTGGTCTCTGAAATCAACTGGTTCCTGGAGGTTGCATTTCTTCCTTAGAGCAGGAAAGTATGCTGCAATCACTTCCAATGAGTCTGTCTTATTCAGATTTGTCATCACAGTTCTAGAGTTCCCCAATCAAACATACATTATCAGTAAAGGCAGCAGCTGTCACAATAACAGGATTATTTCCACTGGTTTCAATAGTTATTTTTGAGCTGATTTGTCCTTTCAGACCATTTTGTCTTTGCCTCTTCCTCTGGCTTCAGAGTTCTATCTTAAACAATAGTAATAAATTCTTCTCCTTTCACAAGAATCTCAAAATTGGTTTGCACGTCTTTGGACAAGTCCCTGAGTGGAACATAAATAACATAGGAGGCCTTGAGTGAACCATCTTCTCTGGAGGAAATTCACAGTGAGAAGAATGTTCTAGGACAATTCTCACAAGCAGAAAAGTTGCTGACTTTATATGTGATTATCCCTGTTGAATAATGTGTCTTGCCTCAATATATCACAACATGGAACTCCAATGTGTAAAATATTGTTCTAGTCAGTGTACACACAGTCGTTCAATAATTAGTAGCTAGGGATGTTCTTTGCCCCATCAGAATACAATTTAAGAACATCGTTTTATACTATGGAAATGTGCTAATGAGAACTATAAAGCAGAAAATGCTCTGATAGTCACTATGCTTTTAATTTTCTTGCATCTATTGTGAACTAAAAAGGTATTTTAGTCCATTAAGAGCCTGATTTTACTCTTATTAGGCCTAACAATGATTAGAGATTGACTTCAGTGAAGTCAGATATACCATCAAATATCAATAAACTTCACTTTATTGGTGGTAATTCACCAGTACAGAATTAAATACAGTGCATTTTATACATACATAGGCATTTTAAATGCATTAGACTACATATACTGTGATTAATAGAGTACACATGTATAGCTCACTTTTCTTTTTGCCAGGATAATTGAGCTCTTAATCTCACCTGTTCAGTATTTTGTTTTATTTTTTCATCTAAGATGAACTGGAAAAAATGAAACCTTCTTCTATTATGATCCAGCATGCTCTGCTATAGTTGTCCTATAATTGAAACTAATGTTCAGTGAGGGCAGCACTCCTAGATTTTGCTGCATAGTGCTATTCATGGATCAATTAAAGTTAGCAGCAGAACATTTGTCAAAAATGTATCCGGACCAGTAGAAATTACATGTGTGGCAGAGAGTAAAAAAATTAGTTTTCCGTTTTTTGGTGAATTAATAATCAATTTTTATATCTGCAGCTAAATTGGGGATCTGATTTTTTTTCCAATATGTGCAGAAGTCGTTTTGACATATAGAAGCATGGCAAAGTAAGACATATTGTAATAATTAGCTGAATTATTCCTGGCATGCCATGAACAATTACAGGATTAATAACTACCCAACCAAATAGTGTTATGTTGGAATAAATTGACCGACAAGGGTTTTCAGTTAGGAAATGAAGCTCAGATGGATCATCAATAAAAACTACTGCGGAGAACAGACTTTTGAGAACTTCACTGTTCTACATTTACAAAATATGGATGTGATAACTGTGCTTAATGACTGGAAGAAACTATTTAAAAATTCATTTAGGATATTTTGCCCCTTTTAATTGCCTGGCCAAAGCCACCGTCTTTGACAGACACAATAATGTACCATGCAACCTATATTTAATTTTGTGTTCTGATCAAAATAAAAAACCTGATGGGGCCCTTAATTAACCTCCTGCCTTCTGTATAGAAAAGTGAGGGTTTTTTCTCATTTGCAATTCTGCTCAGTGTACTGCATGTAACGATGGGTTACTTATGGCATGTGACACCCTGACACACAATGCAAGGCTGTTTATTAGGAAGACTGCAATATGCAAACTCAGGCTGAAATTCAGCAAGATATTTAAGTACATTTCTAATTTAGTGCTTGCAAGAAATCCCATTTGCTACAACTACTGCTTCCAATTAAGCACACAGTTTACTACCTAACGGAATCAGGATGTTAATTCACAGTATCGGAGCTTTTCATGTCCTCTGTAGGAGTGATTTTTTTTTTTAAATGGTATCAACAACACAGGAGGTCAAAACGCATATTAAAGCATGGATACAGGAACAGCATAAGAACTAGAGCAGTGTAGGTATATTGGTATGCTTGCAAAACTTAAAGCCTTTTTCTAGCTGTTTCAGTGAAGCCAGCAACAGAAGGATTATGCTGGGTGAGCATTACCCCAAACTTGTAGTTTTATAGGCCCTCCTGAAAGAGAACCATAATTAGTTTTTCTGACTGTGGCTTTTTATTTTTTAGCTTAGAAAAGATAACTGCTCCATTTTTTGTTGCTATTTTCAAAGTACAGTCTTTCAGAAATGTACAAAATCAGACTGACAATAATTCTTCATTAGTAGATGATGTTGACCCATCTCACTCTGTCAGTGAGGAGTCTGAAACTAGTGCATTTTTGTGGGCTAAGAAAACCAACACTTAGGAGGTTCTTGCAGTTCCTGGAGCTGGTCGCTACAAGTCCTGATAAAAACAAAACACTTTTTGAGGAAAGTGCAACAGAGTCACAACACATGACATTAGGGGTTTGGACTTCATGTGGAAGTGAGACCAGGCAGGCAGGCAGCATGAGCCAAGGAGAAAGTAGGCTGTTTGAGTGTGGAGTTTGCTTGGAAAATATTCACTGGCAGCTGAAAAATTAGGAATGATAAAAAGCTTATAGAAGGTGGTAGTAAAACCTCAGTCACGTCATAAGAGGAGGTCCTGGTTAGCAGGAACGCAAAGTCAATCCACAAGCAAAAGCGGTAGTACAAGGTCAGTATTGTCAATAGCTATGTACAAGGACACCTTCCTTGTAACATCTTTACATCTCTTTGAGTGTATGAGATCATTTGCAAAGGAAAGCTGTGCAGTCCTATATTAATTTTTCCTTGAGCCTGTTCTCTTCTCTTCTTAGGGTTCTATGCCTAAACAAAAAGTTTAGGCAAAAAGCACAGCGTCCTGACTGGACAGATCAGATGCCTCATCCCATGCTTTACTTAATCCTATAAGAACAAACTCTCAAGCTATGACATACAAATGAATTTGGATAATTTTCAACTTAATCAAATAAGACTTCTATAGACAGCTGCAATGCTTGTTTACTTTTCCAAGCCCACCTGCTATCCTAACACTACACAAATTTGAAGTCTTTATGAGTTTGATTCCTCCTGTTTTCCATGTTCTTTGGAAATATGCGTTGCCAAGATAAATACACCTTCTAATCTACAATGTGATTTTGCTGCAGTTTAAAGCTTTCTCTCCCCTGTGAGCATCCTATAGACTCCAGTGTATAACGGGCAAAAGATAAGAATCTACCACAAGAGGAAAAAAAAATCAATGTAAATTACTTTACACCTAAAATTTTGAGTGGAGAAGAGACTAGAAAATAATGTGAATTTTTTGAAAATATTTTCATGTCTCCCACATATTGCATCTACATGCTGCTAACAGCATGCAAATAATAATGAAATACTACAGCATTCAGCTAAGAACCCATTTACTCCAACAAAGGTCAAGTCCACAATACCCTGCAGACCATATATAAAACTGCTATCAGATTTATTTCCCTTCCAGATCAGTCCATTGAATTTACATACTTAAACAAACTAGCATCTAAAATTTGCCTCCTCGTCATTGCTTCTTTTATAGTCCTCAAAGGAAATTATTTTAGTTTCACATCTTTATCCTGCATATCCAAGCATATCCTCACCTTGTTGCTGTAGATTTAGAGACCATTATCATGCATGGTTATATACCTGCTAAATTGACTTTAGTCTTTCAATGTGATCTAAATTGTGTTTAATCCGCTCTCTTAATACTAATGGTGCTCTGAGAGGTGAGCTCTTCACAAGCTAAGGAACTTTAATTTGATGCCTTTTGTACAGCCCAACTCTTCAAACACATCTTTAAAAGGATAAAGGCTCTGTACTTTCTGCATCACTATTGTCAATGCATGTGTAACCTTTAGAGCCATCTCTCTGCAAAATTATTATTTCCCCCATAGGAAAGACAGATCTGTCATTTAATTAGGCATTTCCCCTCTCAGAAATTTCTTAAGCTGTGGCTATGACACAGCAGTTTTGAAAGATCTAGTATATTCATTGGTTGGGTTGTTTGGGTTTTTTTAGGAAGTACTTAGATAGTTCAGATTTTTTTTTTAATTTGGGGTATTTTTTTTTTAATTTAGGTTATATTCATACATGTGTACTTGAAAGAACTTTTCCATTTTATCTATTTCCAATAGGAAACAAAGAGGAAAATAAAAAATATTCTGGCACAGAAAAATGAAGTGGCTCCCCTAATTTAACACTTGAGGGGGGAAAAAAAAAGGTATCTATTATCTTCATCCTTTTACACTCAGAACATTTTTTCTTATTTGAAAAAAAATGCCCAATCAGAGCAGTTAAATATTCTCTGCCTAAAAAAAAAGGGACTGATCACCAGTGAGAAGGTGGGGACTTGGAAGTGATATTTGAGTTATTGGGAATTTCACCTGAAATCAGTATCACTGATACCATGGTATGTCAGGAAATTTGAAATCCACATCTTAAGATAGGAACTCCATTGCCTTAATCAAGCAAGCCAAACTTCCTTTGGCATCCTGAAACACAGAGAGAGAACCTATAGGGCCCAGACACAGAAAATCACTGGAATTTGAATCCTTGTAATATTAATACAGCTTTTTCCATAAAATAGCAACTCTTAAATAGCTACTTAAGCTTTTCAAAAGCTCACTGCCACGGTTTTTCTTTGAACTCTATACTTGGCTTGGCCTTCACAAAAGGTATATTCCATTGGTCTTTTTTCACACTCAAACTGGAAACTGTCACACGACGAGAAAAAAAAAGTGAACTTAAATTCTCAGTATTTCCTGCTGTTGCCATATCTGATGAGTATCACCTGCCTTAGCATTCACCATGCTGTCAAAAGTTGTTAACCCCACTGGGAAGATATTTTGTTTGTTAACCTATCTTGTCATTGCCAGCCTTGAGGTTATGCGCACACAGATGGCTCATAGGCCTCATTTTTCCTTTGTGTTTATTGTAATTGGAGCTTCACAAGAAACTTTTAAACAGCATTTCTTTCTATTATTTTTTTCTTTTTCCTATTTCATTTCATTGACTGTCCAGTGACTGATCCTGAGTTTAGCCATCATTTGAATTAAAGAGAATAAATTCAGGAAAAAATTTGGCCAAGAACTGGATTGTGAACAAATCACTGACACCCTTTGCCTTACCAAATTTGTGCTGTTTGATCCACAGTCTGTCCAAATATTTCACTCCTACTTGTTTCTTAGGTTAACTTTAGGACTCACTGTATGGGATATATGTGAAAAATCACTTTTTCTTCATTTCTCTACATGTCTCTAAACTCTCTCCACCCCGATTCTTTCCCTAAAAAAAACCTACCATCCTACTTCCACTAGTATCAAACTGCTTTTCTCACTAGTAGACACACTAGAAGCTCTGCAGTGTACCTTTATAAGAAATAAACAAAAAACAGCACACAATGCCCTTTTAAAAAATAGCTCATATGCACAGTATGCATTTGCTTGATTCAATTTTAAATGGACTCCATGGTTTTCAAAAAGGTGTAAAGTAAATGCAGGCTCTTTGGGAAATTATTAGATGTGTTTCCCACATCTGCCTTGGCTTTCTAGCACAATTCCTTTTCTCGCATGAACAATACCTAAAATCTAACTCCAGGTTTTGGTTGGGCATCATTAGAGGAAATTCATGCACAGCAAAATCCTTTTGCAGAACAATGAAGGCTGAGCCTGCTATTCCCTTCATTAATGGAAAATTATTTCAGAAGACTGACCCATTTCTGTGTGAAAAAGTGAGTGATACTCATAAGCCAGACACACACACAAAAAAAAGAACCCCACCAAAAATATAACTACCAAAAAATCCACCCCAAAAAGCAAAAAAAAAAAAAAACCCAACAAAAACCACCATCACAGATGGCTCCTAAGGATACTTGCTTTTTTCAGTCTCTCTCCCCCAACAACATTTAAATGATTGTGGAAGCACCTCCCGAGTGGAAGAAGCATAACTTCAATGAGGAAGAGTCCATTTCAGAAGCAGAAAAAAGCAATCACCTCTTTGGCCCTGTAGATCTCCGCATAGTGCCCTGTGGCAGGGGAAGGAGTCACGGTAAGGCCCTGCCATCATCTTGACAAGAGGCCTAATCTGAGAGGGAACAAACAAACTCCTCTTATCCACCTGCAACTAGTTATAATGGCCCTTCTGATGTTTTAGAAGAATAGCACTCCCTCAGCTACAAAATGTTGTGGCTTTTCCCCACCCCTCACCTAGATCTTCTGACATATATAGTATAGCAGGTAGACTTAACCAGATAAGCTTATGAGGCTTGTAAATATTTGATGATTTGGCATATATACATGTGTATGAATATTCTTGGGTTTACTTCCAGAAAGCTTTTCTGTTGGATTTTTTTCCTGCTTCTATTCAGAGTGGGTTTATATACCCTGGACTAGAGTACCAGAAAACTATGCAAAGTTTTAAGATAAATGTAACCTTTTTCTCTTTCATCTTGAAGGTAATGACCAAGCCAATAGCTTGGAAGTCTTTCCTTCCTCGAAGTCTCTCGCTTTCACTTTTGTGCATTTTTTCACTAAAGCTCTTTGTTTTTTTTTTCCTGTTCTCATACTAGAGGCTGCTGGTGGCAAGAAGCCAGGCTAGACCTAGATCTCTAGGCTACCACAGGCCATCCTGAGATCAACAGATGTGCAAGTGATCCTTTGTTTAAGACAGATGTCAAAAGATATTAATTTTTTGTGTAGATTAAACAATACAAAAAATAAAAAATAAGCCACCCCCCTGGGACTACAGGGAAGGGAGCAAAAATGAGGCTGATCAGATATGTTACTGCTACTGCATTTTAACCATGTTATCCTCCAGTCCTTTCCATTTCATTAAATCAACTGCTAACACCCACACCCCCAAAATTCTGTGGGACTAATATGACATTTCATGTCTCTTCTCATAATGACAGAGACAGAAAGAGGCAAATGCATTTCACCATGGGCACAGCTCAGAATCTACCTTCTGTACAGTCTTGCTATATATACCAGACTCTGACACCAATGTACCAGAACATGTCCCTAATTTTAACATAAACAGAATTTGTCACTGAAGATAGAATGCTCTTTGTCTCAAAATCTATGGCTTCATTTTCTGTGCATCTAATAAGCACAGACACACATAGGACTGATTTTTATATCTGATCATAAATGCCAAGTGCTGAACTGTTTTAATCAGTATTATTTTGCATTAACAAAGTCACACGTATTCTTGGGAAAAAAATCAAAACAAATCTTAAACATTTTGGGGCTATAGGATTCTAAAAATTTTTTAGAATCATATTTTTCACATGTGGAAGGAGGTATGTCTTGGGAATCTTCTCTGTAGCCTTGCTCTTATAGCCCCAAATAGCCATTAGCTCTGCAAAAAGTAATTTGAGTTCTAACTAATCATTAAATTAATTATCTTATATTTACCCAGCTGACATCAGCCTTCAAATTAGAGTTCTGCTTGCAGCTCCAACCAAAGTTTGAATGTAGCAGCAGATGTCAATGCATATTAATACATGAACAGGTGACAAAGTCCTAACTCTAAAAGTCAAGTCCAGATATATGAAGGACAGGAAGGTGATAGGGAGCAGCACGGATTTATGAACAGGTCTGACCTGAGAGCCTTTACAATGAGGTGACTAGCTTGGTAAGTTATAGAAGAGCAATGGAAGTTATATATCTTGACTTAAGTAAGATATATATCCTTAAGTAAGGATTTTGATGCCGTCTCCCATAACAGATGAGCTGGTGAGATGCAGCTTATATAAGTAAACAGTGAGGTGAACTAAAAATTGGCTGTGTTTCCAGGTCCAGCAGGTTGCAAGCATTAGGACAAAGTCCACTTGGAGGCTAGTCACTAATGGTGCATGCCATGGGTCAGGTGTGGGTTCAATAGTATTTAACTTTTTCATTACTGACGTCAATGATGGGCTCAAGTGCACACTCAGTAAGTCCACACACAAGACAAAACCAGGAGTGACTGATACATCAGATTTATTTGTGCTGCCAATTAAAAGCACCTCCCCAGACTGGTGGGTAAACAGGAACCTTACAGAACTCAACAAGGAAAATGCCAAATCCTGGAGGAATAAACTCTGGCACCAGGATATGCAGGGGACCCACCAGCTGGAAAGCAGCTCTGCAAAGAACGACCAGGTGTCCTTGTGAACCAGTTGGACATAAGCTAGCAATGGCTGTTTGAAGCAGGTAACAGCAACCTGAGCTGCATCAGAAGAACCTTTCCAGCAGTCTGAGGGAGGTTATATTTCCCCTCTGCTCAGTTCTTTTGATGCCACACTTAAAATTCTGGATCCACTGCTGAGCTCTCCATATAAGAGAGTTATGGACATACTGGAAAGAGTCCAGCAAAGGGCCAGAATGACGCCAAGAAATGACAGTGTTGCTGCAGTGACAGGACAAGAGATAATGGGAATAAACTAAATCACAGGAGGCTCTATCTGAACATCAGGAAACACTTTTCTACTGTGAGCATGAACACTGTAACAGGTTTCCCAGGGATTTTGTGAAGTTTACATCTGGAGAGAAAGTCAAAACCTGACCATTCCTGGGCAACCTGCTGTAGTTCATGTTGCTTGAGAGGAAGGGTTGGAGTAGAAAATCTCCAGAGGTACCTGACAACCTCACCTGTTCTAAGATTCTGTAATTCAGCAATGCTGGTTATCAAAGGAAAATATCATTACAGATAAGTTATAGGTGTTGGTGCACATTTTCTTAATGTTCCACACAGCTCTGTGAAACCTGCAAGTGCTTTTGATAACACAGTATTAAGGCATTAATAAAAGAAACCCTAAGGCTACATTTTAACTTCAGATTATCAGTCTTGTCCTGGTCAGTTCCTAAGATGATGAGTAGCCCAAGGAATCCCTGTGAATTACAAGACAAGCCTTGCACTGAAGTTTCCTCTCCTCCCTGTTGCTGCCGTGAATTCAGAGACTGAAGACAATTAGTAAAACACCCATTCCACCCAGCAGTATCTTGGCTACCCCAGAACTCCACACACAGTCCTAATACCTGCTCTGTTTTCCCACCTCTCTCCTCAGAAAACAGAGAGAAAAAGCAGCCAATGCTTTTCACTGGAGCAATGTATCTCCAACCATGGGAATCCAGCAGAAGGATACAAAAGCATCTTTTCCCACTTTGGTCATGAGCAGAGCCATAGATGGAGTCACAATCTGTCCTCAGAGTGCTGATGTAATTTTGTGGGTCAAACTGGACATGTACTGTATTCTGCCTTGTAATTTTGAAAGGCATATTGTCGGCAAACACTTGCCAGACCATTCTATGCTGCATCCTTACCCAAGTCCTTATTTATCTTGCATGTTTTAATTAAATCATTTCACTTGTGTGTCAGTAGTAATTCTGAAAGAGGACTCAACCAGTATTTGTTTATAAAAAGCTTGTTGTAAGCAAGGCATTCATTAAGCTTTGCCTGATAATCTACACTGTTCATTATCACAGGGCAATTGCTATTGCTGTATCATTAAGCTTTAAATACTTTGCTCTCTTTATCTTCGTTAGTGATACACGCTTTAAATTATCACAAACGTGCTGCATTTTCCATTTAGCTGACACAAATGCCATTTCAGAGGCTTCTGCTGTAATAGTATCCCAGAAAAAAAAAAGCCTCTCTGAAGATCATTCCTTTCTTTCAAAAGCCTTTTCTCCACATACTCATTAGCTGAGTGAACCCAAAGAATAAAGCACAGCTATTTTCCAATGGGAAACCACAAATATGTGCTTTCAATGAGAATCATATACTTCCTTTACAAACCATTTACATTTATTGATCTAAGGAATTCTCCTTATTTTGAAAACAGTTTCTGCAACATAGATCAGGAATTATTTTGGAAAAGAAACAGAACAAATTGATTCTTTCCTCCTCCACACTGTATATCCATATTTAGAAAAAGACAAGCTTCATAATACCTTTTCTGAGTGGGAAGTCCTCAAAAAAAAAAAAAAGAAAAAGAAATGTGTTTTAAAGATACTACTGAGCTGTAATTTTTCTTGGAAAGCTTCTACGTTTCTCTTTTTTTTTCTACTGGTACAGGAATGAATTTATCTGAATGACACAGATAGGTGTAGAAATTGTTTAAGTGGCTGCTCTGGTATCAAAGTTCAAACAAGCAATGAGTGATTGAGACTGGCTGCCATCCATGGCTGCCAGACCTTGGATCCGGACACAGCCAGTGCACAAAGAGCTATGATACCTGATTGTTATGCTTCCACCTGAATATAGCGCTTTTTTCTCTCCTTTGTTGTACAATACCACTTCAGGTAGAGTTTTGCACACAAACTAATGACATTGGAGTCACCATACTAACACTGCATACATGTTTAGCATAGCAGGGAACAGTATAGCAATTTCCATGAAAACACATGAGTGAAAAGGAGGAAGTATCATAATTCAAAGTTTGGCTTCTTTGACGGATGATGTATTTTACATTCATAGAATGGTTTGGGTCGGAAGGGATCTTAAAGATCATCACATTACATCCTGGCCTTGAACAACTCCAGGGAGGGGGCAGCCACTATTTCCCTAGGCAACTTGTGCCAAGGCCTCACCAACCGCAGAGTGAAGAATTTCTTCCTAATATCCAATTTAAATCTCCCCCCTTCCTATTTAAAACCATTCCCCCTTATCCTATCACTACATGCCCTTCTAAAAAAGTCCCTCCCCAGCTTTCTTGTAGGTCCCCTTAAGGTACTGGAAGACTACTATAAGAACTCCCCAGAGCCTTCTCTTCTCCAGTCTGAATAACCTCAACTCTCAGCCTGATTTCATAGGAGAGGTGCTCCATCCCACTAATCATCTTTGTGGTCCTATTCTGGACCTGTTCCAACAGTTCTATGTCCTACCTATGTTGGGAACTCCAGAACTGGACACAATACTCCATGTGGGGTTTCATGAGAGTAAAGTAGAGGGAATCACCTTCCTCTACCTGCTGGCCACACTTCTTTAGATGCAGCCCAGGATATGGTTGACCTCTGGGCTGCAAGTGCACATTACCAGCTCATGTAGAGCTACTCATTCACCAGCACCCCCAAGTCCTCCTCTGCTGGGCTGCCCTCTATCACTTCATCTTCTAGCCTGTATTGATGACAAGGATTGTCCCAACCTAGGGGCAGGACCTTGGACTTGGTCTTGTTGAACTTCTTTAGGTTCACATGGGCTCAATTCTCCAGCTTGTCCAGGTCCCTTTGGGTGACATATTGTTCTTCTTGTGTGTCAACTGCACCATTCAGCTTGGTGTCATCTGCAGACTTGCTAAGGTTGCACTCAACCTCACCATCAATGTCTCTAATGAAAATATAAAATAATACCGGTCCCAGTATGGACCCCTGAGGGACACCACAAGTCACAGATCTCCATCTGGACATTGAGAGCATTCAGCAATCTCTAGGTAAGCTCAGGAATACACACTGGTGTATATTCCTAGGAATGCCTAATCATACCTTTTCTGTCTTCATCTTACTTTTTTCCACCTTGTCATTCCTCAGCATGCCCCTTTTCTTCCTCAACAGGCTGTCCTCTGTAACCATCTCTTTTCTGCATTGCTATTCTTTCGGCATCTTTTACCATGACTAGAGACTTGGAAGCAGAAATATGTTCAGTTCAATGTGTCCACAACAGTTATTGACTAATAGGATCCAGACAGAATAGACCAGTAATATGTTTGCCACTCCTGCCACATGTACCGGGCGAGTGTCTGCTATCCAGCTGGTGACACAGAGAAGCAGAATGGTTGCCCCACTGCCCTGCAGAACAAGCAGATCCTCAACCCTGCTGCTGTCATCTTCCACCTCTACATTTTCTCTCAGGGTTTTTAGACCTTTTCATGTCAGTATTCTTCTCCTGAGTACCCGAGTTACAATTACTAGCACAACAATTTCACTTCTCTGTTTTTTATTTTTCCTATCTTAAGTGGCTTTAGCTTATATACTTTTTTTCACAGCTCAACAACAATTTTTCTCAGTAAAGCTGAGCCAAGGTCACACAGCTGTGCTTCACAAACCCAAGCCCTGGAGCACAAACATCTGAACCTGTGGGCTGTGGGGTACACCACAGGAATACAGACTTATTCTTCTGCTTGCTTGCTTACTGAACCAAAGGGGTAGCTCGAGCAAGCTGGAAATTGTTTGTTCCATGCAATGTCAACACAGCCTCCACACAGACAAAGAGCTGATTATCTAAGAAAAAAAACCAAAAACCAACAAGCAAATCAGCAAAACAAAACAAGGAAAGAAGGGCACCATTCAGTAAATTTAGCCTAATAGGCATCACAGAGTTATACTGGAAGGCTCATAAAAATAGAGACAGATACACAATCAGTGGTATGACTCAGTAATTGGTTTATGCATGTGAACAATGTTTCAAAAGTCCAAAACAACGTCTGCAACAGAGATGTTAGCAAGACACGATGCTAAATTCCTCATATTCATTAGAGAATGTCATAGTGTTGGGTAATGAATTATTCTTGACACTGCTAAAGTCTTCTGTTGTGTGAAACCTTTTATCTTTGGCAGTCTAAAGTAAATGCCAGGTTGGAAACGTGTGCCTCTCAAATGTATTCTGGCATCATCTCGCAGGACAGAAATCGGTAGCTTGTTGACAATTTTCTTAGAGCATTTCATACTGGACTAACTGTCAATACTCCATCTAGTCAAATATCCCGCATCCAGCCACGACCTAAAGCTGAAAGAAAGTTAACAAACAAACATAATGCATCTTGCTGATTTTGCTCCCAGATGACACGATCCCTACCCTAAAGAGCTTACCCTTGATTTTGTAGTAAAGAATATGGTAAATAGGTGCAGCAGCCTGGCATTTACAATATTAGAGGTTCTCAAACTGTGATCTGTGTACAATTGGACACGTGGCTTTGTCCTTTCTGTCTTATTTTTCCAGTCATTCAAGCACTTCAAGGGACATCTAAAAATAAACCTGCCAGCACTCAACCAAAGGCATGTTTTCCTAAAATTGCTTTTTCACTTGTAAAACAATTACTTGCAACAGGATATTCTGAGATTCAAAGTGGGAAAGGAGCAGGCTCTGGCTCTGCCCCTGAAACATATGGCTCACAAGACAATCTTCGCATGATTTCCCTTACCTCTGAATAGGCTTCTTACCAACTTGCTGTGAATCAAGCTGCAAATAATTCTGTGCTTTACCATGTTTTCTCGTGTGGGTACCTATACTCTGCTACAGTGCACACTACTCCAGTAAGTTTTACTATCCATCTGCATAGCCTTTTAACGACAAGATCACAAAAAATGGACGCAACATTCGTGATGATGAGGTGCCAGATGCACATTCTCTTATTGTTTGCTGCTGCTTCATGTGACAGGCTCATTTATATGAAATCCTAAGCTACCTCCCTTACTCCCAGTGAGTAGAGGGGTAGTTATTCCATGACTCCAACAGGACTAATGAATGCAGACATTTGCCTGAGAATATGTACAACGCAGTGTGAGTTAGTGGCAGGATCTGGCATGAGAAAGAAGTCAGATGTTTCTGGGAAGGCTAGAAAACACGATGCCAATAGCAATGCATAGAATCAGAGAATGATAGAATCTGTTAGGTTGGAAGGGACCTTTAAAGGTCATCTAGTCCAACCCTTATATATACACATATATAACACATGCAGAAGGGGAAAAACTGGCTTAATGGCAAAATTCTAAGGGGAAGCATTTCCTCTTTCTATATCATACACCCTCCGGTAAAGGGTACTGATTAATTTCATGGGTCTAATATGGTAACAGATGTCTCCTGGAACAGTTTTCACTTAAACAGTTTCAGCTGGGATAGGTGGACACAACTGCTTAACTTTCAGTTGCCATTTATTTTGGCTTAGTCACCAGAAAAATGTTTGTGCCATAGTTACTTGCTTCTTTTAAGTAATTCTGCATGAATATATGTAGCATTCAATAAAAAACTGCTTTGAGCACACTAGTACAGCTGACTCTTCATTCCTTAGCAAGACAATGACGTAAAAATACTTCACCATTACGGAAATCAGCTATGATTTAACTGTTCATCTTTTAAAAAGTGTTTAATTCTTGTGTGGTTTTGTCTCTAAACATTTTTACTCTTATTTATTTCATTGTTATGCTGGTTCTTTCTCTATTCCTGGTCTTGCAAAATGCTAACAGCATAAATACAACTAAATTCATACTTACTTGTCTATGTACACATTAAGGAACTGCTACATTTTTTCTTCATTTGTGTTTAATAAAGTTATCATGGGAAATGTTACGATAACTTCCTTGCTTGCAATTTTTCAATCAGGAGTGAAATCCTTATCGTGTATTTCTCAGCTCAGTATGGAACGGGATTTAATGGTGTCTAAAGGTGATGTATACACACCACTGTCCTCTGGCCCAATCAATGATGCCAGTGGGAAAAGTTCTATCTATTGATTTTGGTGGGCATTGAATTAGGGCTCTACAAAACAAAACCAAACCAAAACCTAGTGCAGTGGTTTAGCCCCAGCCAGCAGCTGAGCACCACACAATCACTCTGTCACCACACTACTTGCCCTCCCACAGTGGGATGGAGAGAAGAATGGGAACACAAAGGCAGAGCTTCTCAGTTGCAATAAAGACATTGTACTGGGACAGCAAAGAGGGGGGAGAAATAATATTGGGATTTATAACAAAAATACACAAAACTAGTGGCATGCAATGCAGTTTCTCACCAAATTGCACCACTCAGACCATACAGCTCAGAGCCCTCCTGAAACCAGACTGTCCCCAAACCATGCATCCTGAAGCCGTGCACTCCCTCCCACCAGCCCCCTTTTTGCTGAGCATGATGTAACTGGCATGGAATACCCCATGTGGTCAGTTTGGGTCACCTGTCCTGGCTGTGTCACCTCTCATCTTCCTGGGTGCCCCCCCAACACACACATCCCCATTCCCCCACCTCCCACACTCCCACCAGGACAGCATCAAATGCTTTGCACAAGTCTAGGTAGATGACATGAATTGCTTTTCCCTTATCCACCAAAGCTGTAACCCCATCACAGAATGCAACCAAATTTGTTAGGTACTATTTGCTGTGTTGAAGCCATGCTAGTTGTCACCAATCACCTCATTTTTCATGTGTCTGAGCACAGTTTCCAGGAGGATCTGCTCCATGCTCTTGCCAGGCACAGACGTGAGACTGCCTGGGTTGTAGTTTCCTGCGTTGCCCTTTTTAAAAAATGCAGGTTGTGTTTCCCATTTTCAGTCAGTAGGAAAGTCACTGGACTACCACAGCTTCTCAAATATGACGGAGTTGCTTAGTCACTTGATCTGTCAGTTCTCTGAGGACCTGTGGATACACTGCAAGAGTTCCATGGACTTTTGCACTTTCAGGTTCCTTAGATGGTCTTGAACCTGATCTTCTCCTATAGAGGGTGTTTCTGCATTCTCTTAGTCTTTGCCTTTGCCTTTGCCTTTGAGTGGAGTGGCCAGAGCTCTTTCTCGTGAAGACTGAGGCAAAAAACTACACATGAGCAACTCAGCCTTCTCCATACCCCAGGTATCCATTATTCCAGAATGGAGCCACATTTTTCTTGGGTTTTTTTTTTGTTTGGTTTTTTTTTTGTTTGGCTTGGGGTTTTTATCAGTGACATACCTGTGGCAGTTTTTCTTGTTGCCTTTCACATTTATGGTTGGATTTAATTCTGTCAGGGCTTTAGCTTTCCTAACCCGATCCCTGGCTGCTCAGATAATTTATCTGTGTTTCTCCCAGGACACCTGTTCTTTCTTCCACCCTCTGTTAGGCTTCCTTTTTTTGCCTGAATTTTCCCAGGAGCTCCTTGTTCACCTATGCAGGCCTCTGACGGTTTTCTGATTTCTTCATTGTTAGGATGCATCACTCCTGCCTCAATTCCTTCCAGGGCTTTATCCCATAGTATATCCTGGAAGAGGCCAATATCTGCACTCCTGATGTCCAGGATAGTGAGTTTGCTGTGTGATATCCTTGCTGCCCCGAGGATCTTGAACTCCACCATTTCATGTTCATGTTCATGTTCATGTTCATGTTCATGTTCATGTTCATGTTCATGTTCATGTTCATGACTGCCCTTGAAGGTATGTTATGTTTAACTGTGTGTGCAAAGGTTAGTCATTAAACATATACCTAAACACCCTTATAGTTTCAGTTGTTTCCATTAAGTTTAACATAAGATGCAGTTAATGAGCACTTTGATAGAGGAACTATTTTACTGAGATGCTTAGTTTGCATGTAAAATAAATGTGTGCTTTTCCCCCTATACCTTTTCAAGCAACATGGAGCAAGACGAAGTTGATAGTAGTTGTTGTGATGAATGATATAAATCATTATCATCTTTATATTGAATTTTGATGCCCTGCAGTCCAGTGTAGAATTTTGATGGCTGCCTCTTGAGTCTCACTTCATCCTGACATGTGCAAATACAAAAGGTCGTACACTGCTTTCTGCTTCATTATAAAGGTGACAAGCTCATGCTGCCCAAGCTTAGATATCACAGACACCCTTGTGACAGTCTTATCACTGGGAAGAAAATGTAGGAGTTTGGGGAGTGATGATATTATTTCTTTCTCTTTCCAAAATATTTTATAATTAATTATGTAATAAAATAATTTCAAATCTAGATGAACCTGAAACTAGAATGCACATAAACACATACCAAGCCCTTAGGCCTGAAGAACCAGAAGAAAGCCCACTGTGACAGGAGAAAGAAACAGGTACATCAGACAAATAAGTACAACTGTTTCTTTAGAGCTTTCTAGTTTCAAGGGTTTTATAATTATTACTCAGCTATCCTTCTTGGTGCTGCAAGGTATTACCGGCTCCTAACAAGTCTGTCTTTGAACTGCAGACAATCACAGACTTAATTAAAGCTGTTGAAAGAGCTACCCATTTAGGCTAAGTGGAAGAAACCACTGAACTCCTTCGTGTACTAAAAGTGCTTAAACAGTAAAAGTGATTTCCAGGACCAGACAGAAAGCTGGTAGTGAAATAACTCACTGAAAATGAAATGGCCTATTTTCCCTTGATTGTAAATGTAAAATGGCTAGTTTTCTTCCCTCAAGCTTTGGGTAGCAGAGCCAGGAAGACAATGTCAGGAGACATTGAGATAAATATCTTGAAGCAAAGCCATGAAAAAAGGCAGAAGATGAACTTCTGGGATTCTCCGTGAAATTTGTCAGCAAAAAATCTCATCTCCCATCACTTTGAAAAGAGTTGGAGATTAAGTCTGAAAATAAGGCATTCAGTCTTCTGGTAGATCCCTTTTCTAGCACATCAGAACAGGAAGATTGCTGAGGTGTCTATGCCTACATCTATTTAGATAAATGAAAGAGAGGAGGGAATAAGATCAGGCACTGATCTTCTCTCATCTCCACTGTTTAATTCTGGCTCATTCTTTGACTCTGTTTTGATTTACCACAAACTCCCATCTCTGGGACCAGCTTGCCCTAGGGCCCTAGGCACAGTGGGTGTCAGCCAGCTGCTACAACTTGGTCTTGGAACAAGGATTCGCTCACTAAGCTTCTTTTACTTAAAGAAAGAAGGTAAAGGCCAGATTGACAACATAAACAAGGACTTAAGGAATTTTCTGCATCTGCATCGCTGTGTGAAAGAAACTGAGGAAGTTAACATTTCATACTTCTTGTTTATCAGAAGATCTGTCTGAGATTGAGCAATTTGCTGGCTGTATTAGCCAAAGAGGTTACGAAGCAAATAGATCAATTCAATAGTCACATATCATCAGTTCTAAAGGAATTCATGGTTGAAATAGCTGAGTAATGCACCACCATATGTCAATTCTCATTTAAAGCTGCCTTGTTATCAGAGGTCTTGGAAAAGGTGGAAACTACAGACCAACAGGGCTTGCATATGCACTGAGTGAATGAATAACTACAATAAAGGTGGCTTATCTCATTATAAAAACCAGAAAAGTCTCTTATATAAATAAAAAGCACTTGTCACGACCATAAAAGCTACAGGAATTCTCTGAGAGGCATCCAAAACCAAGTAAACTATAGCTTACTGTGATTCCCAGAAGAAGTTTAACAGGATACTTCACCAAAAGCTGGTAAGGAGCCTGGGCTGTCACAGCATAGCAGGGGAGGTCCTCACACATATAAACAGCTGGTAAAAGGTAAGACTAATGGTCAGCTTCCTCAGTAAGGAGAATTCGTGAGTTGTGCCCCATTGGAATTTGCACAGGTGCTTGGACTGATTAAAATATTTGTAAGGAATGTGGAAAAAAACAGCAAACATGCCCTTAAGACTGTCAGGAGAAGACCACCATAATTTTTCTTTTTACTTTTTTGGGGTTTTTTTCTACAGAAAGAGCTTGGTCCTATTTTCACAAGTAATGCCACTTGCCTTCAGAGATGAGCAATCATACTTGACCTGTTATGTTTTCCTAGCATACATGCTAATCCCAGTGGCTCAGTGCTTGAAAACATTTTGTGGCCCTGATTCATCTACTGTGATAAATCCAGAAGGACTAAATGACTAGGCAAGGAAATAGCGAAATTCAATATAGGCATATTTAAAGGGAAGATCACGGGAGGAGACAAAGCTACTGTTTATGTACTGAAGAATGAACTCTAATCTGACTAATAATTATAGAGGTATGAGATCCTGGTCTAATAGACCCAGGAAAAACTCCCCTTAGTGTTCAGTAGTAGTTGAGGGGGAAGAAAAAAATAAAAGAGCTAAAATTAGAAATTATTAGTAAGGTTCATAGAAACACAGAAAGCACATTCAAAGGTAAGCAGCAACTTCTTTATGGGGCTGGAAATGAGGCCATAATATGACATAAATTTATAAAACTACAAATGATACAAGAGGGTGTGTAGGGTAGGTATTGTTAACTTTTCTTGTAACAAAGGTTCTACAAGTCATCAGATGAAACCAGCAGATAGTAACTTCAAAACAAATGAAACAAAGTGATTCTACACGTGCTGTGGTTTTAAACTCTCAAAACCCTTGCTCCACAGCTCTCTCCATAGATGGCTTCAGTGACCAACAGGGTGACTGCACAAATGAAAAATCTCTGAAGTAAATCTTGGCTTTGAGCCACAAAGTAGTGATTGGTAGGAGAGTACACAGGGAAGTATCAAATACACTTGTTCTGTTCTTAATCTGTTTTGCAGGCTTATGTTTTTGGCTGCTATCAGAGACTGTGGCAGATGGACCTCTGGTCCAGCTTGGAACAACCATCACAATGTTCTTGTGCACTGACTTTTTTCCTACTGTGTTCAGAGGTATGAGATTTTCCCCAGACTCTTTTCATATAAATAGGATTGCATTTGTATAAACACCGAAGACTGATGTTTGCATTTGATTTCAGAGCATCCTAACAAAGCTTAGAATATTGACTAACTCCTTGGAGCCAAGCAATTGTACACGCTTATCTTACATATGTACATAGACATACATGTGCATCCACAAACACACAACCATGCATCTTTGTTGCTATGTAGATTAACTAAGTTTAAAAATAAATAATTAAACAGCATAGACTTTCCATCAGTTGGTTTCAAAACACTTTACTGGTTTAAGTATCCCACAAAGCTTTTTAAAAATATCAAAGCAGGAATGTTTAGCAAAACGGACTGTGTTTTTATCAGAGGTAGGTAGGGCTTGAAGCCAGAGAGTCTGCCAGTGTGGCAAACGAACTGTTGGACAATTTTTGTCAACTGAATGTATGTGAAGTGAATTTGAAATGTATAAATTTGTGCCCTGGCAAGATTTTGAAGTCGTGTAACTGTCACCACTTCCAGTAAAACCTGAGCTGCTCGTATGCAGCTGCCAGACCCTTTGAAGCAACTGCTGCCAGACAAACAGCTATGTGAGACACCTTTCCATGCAAACACTGGATCAGAGATTTCTGAAACGACAGGATTATTCCTGAGTCACAGCAACTTCAAGGTAAGAAACACAGAACAAAACATCTATTACATTAGAAATAAAGCATCTCCAGATAAAAAGTATGGCAAAGGAAGCTAGCATCTTGCATTAGATTCAGCTATGATTTAATGCCTCTTAGGCATGTTGTAATGGTGTCTGTCTGGGGCCAGAGTTGGCTTGCTTGTTTACTTAGGATACCTTTCAGTTCAAAGCTCCTTTTTGAAAGAATTTCTTGCTGCTTCTCATCTAATGTATTGTAGATATGAGAAAAACTCACTGAGGAAAAAATAAGAAAAAAAGGAAGGAAGTTCAGACAGTAGCAGTAACATCCAGCAGCTGGTAGGCATCACAGATCAGCATTATAACTCCATCATCAAAAGACCTCCATGCTTAAGTAGGTGGAAGAAAGAATTTCAGGAATACTGAATACTTCACATTTTACCACAATATCACAATGACAAAAAGACCTATGACAAATAACTTTGTGCTCTTCTAATGTAGAGTCACTAGGATTAATAGCCTTTTAAACCTTTCATTTCTTCTATATTTGATAGGGGTGCCCTAAGGGGTTGGTATTAGGTTAAACCATAGAGTGACACTGACTCATTCGAGGTCTCTTAATGCCTGTTTAGGAACTGCTAGGTCTGGAGCACCTGCTGCTAATGCTTAATGTGCTTTGCATTAGCACATCATGTCAGGAGAACCTGACACTGGCAGATAAATGGATGTTTTACAGTGCAATGTTCCCTTTTGCTTCTTAACTAATCAGAAATAGCAGGAAAGGCAATAGAGGGGATTTGATGAAGTTTAACTGCAATTCCATTTTGAAACAAACAGGAATAACTTGAAACCTTCACCAGTATCATTTTTTTACAATAACTCCTAAGGCCTCCCACCCTATGGAAAACAAGGCCACTCATAAAAAAACCCCAAAAACCACAAAAACAACCAACAGCCCAAAACTGTAATGATAAAAAAGTAGCTGGCATGTGAAGATTATAGAACATTTCACAACTTCACAAATACTACCAACAACATTTTGTTGATGCAGGAGTCCCCTCTGGTTTAGACATAAGGAAACTGAGGCATAGTGAACCCAGAATCATGTTTTGAAATCTGTGCTAAAGTGCACGCAAGCACACACAATTGTGCTGGGAAAATTGCTTACTAAAGGTAAAATTGTCACTTGTCCGCTTTCCTGTTCTCACCTGAGTAAAAACCGTGAGGTTTCCCTCCAGCTTTTCTTTCCTCTATTTGGTGCATTGATGATGTCCTAAAAATCCATAAAGAAGAAGGATACACAATGGTGCAAGTGTCACATTTAGGACACTCCAGTACCACTGCCACACTGGATGGCCCAGGCACTGGCCAGCAGTACCAAATGATGTTTATTCAGAAGGACATTTGTGTGTTGGATAGGACCTTTAGGCTGTGTCCACTTTTGGGAAGTGTTGAAATCTAGTGCTGAGACTTACATGAAATAACACCGGATTTCTTGGTATGGAGTGCAAATTTTTGGGGCATCACTGCTCCCCTTGATCCTGTACAATGACTTCCCATCCCTTGCCCTAGTGTAACAGAGGACCCAACTAGCCTTAACAGAATGCAAAACTTTCTGATAAATGCTTTTACTACTGGGGCTTTCGTCCTAGTTTCAGGACAAAAGACTGAATTTTCACAAGATGGTTTTAACAACATTCAAAGACATACAACGTCATACAAAACCTATGAGAAATAAGATTACTGAGGTGATATTACCCAAAAGTCAGGAAATGATGCTCACACAGAGATTTAATGTGATTCCTTTCTGTGTTGCAGTTAGGATGCACCATTTACAAATGCAGTACAAAACCCTTTTGTAGCCATTTGTAGCCTGAGTTCTTGAGTGCACTTACATGGGCAACTATTTTCTAATTTTCCAGTATGCAAAATTGCATTAAAATCTTATGCAAAATCTACATTAAAATATTAACCAATCAATGATTTTTCTGACTTTCTTTAAAAACAAAAGTAAAGAGTTAACTTTATAATGCACAAGTTCAACAACCCCCACATATATAAACAGCATGGTTTTACCTCCGGGCTTGCACTACAGCAGAACAGACTGCTCTCATGTTAACTTACTGGACTGCAGCTACAGAACCGTGTTAGCCAGTCCCAAAGGGGTGATGGAGACATGGTTCACACACTGAATGAAAGAAGTAGTCATGGGGAAGATGTCAGTCCAGCTCTTTCTTTTGTATTTCACAAACCTAGATAGCTTGGCTATTATGGAAACAGTGTGCTTTACCTTTAGTCAGCCACAGAAGTACTCTGTGAGTTCATGTGCTTGGACCAAAGGGTACCTGCAAGGAGCAAAAGCTGAAAGGAATTTCTTGCAACAGATAAAAGATATTTCTGTTTCCCTAAAGCATTCCTCCTGCAAAATATCAAAAGTTTGTTGCAAATAAGGGAAACTTCTCAAGGATTTTTTTTATAAATTTATATAATAGAAAGCATCAGACAGGTTAATTACAGTGAAAACTAGCACTTTCCCTATAGGATAAGGCTTTTAGGATATTCCTTCTTACTAAGTCTCAACTCTTGTCCAGTGAATGAAAAAAACCCAAAATTTACCCAATGTACTGGAGGAGATTTAATTTAGTAGTGGCATTCATAGGCAATAGTGGTGCTTCATGTGTCTCCTCACAGTTTACAGATAATTTCAGAAAGTTCAGAAAGATGATGAAGTATGACAATACCTAAATGAGCTTTTTGAAAATTGCTCCTGTCCCAGAAATGAACACGCAAACCAGGAGTTTTTAAGAATAAACTGCCAATTAGAGATGTGCAAGAGGGAGAGAGCATTTTAGTTTCGTGGACTGTAGAGCCATTTTCTAACTGACAAGTTATTCGGTTTGCACTGCCTCCAGCTCATTAAAGGGGAAATCAATTTTACAGGGGAAAAGCTGACTAGACTAGTCATAATGGCATTAAACTTACAACAAAGGGGGAGATTAAAAAGGGGCAACAAATAAACACTTGTTTAGCACAGTCAAGTTGTCAGGAATAAAATTAATCAAGACACTGAGTGACACAAAGAAAATAAATTCTTTAATTGCCCATTCATGAATGGCAGGAGCTTGTGTAGTAAATAGGAAGAATAGAAACTTCTTATAGTATGAGAACAAGTTTGACCTGCCTAATAGTACCGGAAGATTTCTGTGATAGGAATGTTAAATTTGCTTGCTATAAGCAATTTGGGGAAAACACAGTGGCAAGAGAAAAGGAGCAGAGGCAGCATGTGGCAATAACCGATTTCAACCCACTGACAACTATGTAGTAAATGCTTTCAGTGTTTACAGATCAATCTCCCAACACAGAGACTGTGACAAGGGCAATTAGTTGCAGGCAGCTATGTACCATCAAACTGTGCTACAGAGCAGGATGACCGGTCCCTTCAACCCCTACTTACAATGTCTATGAAGAGGAAGAAAAGACTTTCTGCACTGTATGAGCTTTTAAAAAAAGCTTTTTCACTGGTGAATATCAGGTTGAAAGACACAGCTCTACAGGTTTGACATTTCTGGGGAAAAAATACCGTTGAAATTCTGAACAATGATTGATAAAAATTTCCCAAAACTAAAAAGTTTTGTGTCTTGCCTTAGAGAATTTTGTATTAGATTTCATCCTGACAGCTAAATCGAAATTGATTACAGCACTAAAAGTTAGAGGTACCTTAAGTGAAAGTGAGAACTTGATTGTATTTGTTACATGCAAATAGAATATAACACAGCCAGTAATTCATATACCCACAATTTAAAATGGCCACTTTCTAACTGATAAATGAATGTTTGTGCCTAATCAATACAAGGAAGTATTTAAAAGGGAAAATATGTAAAAAATAATTAAGGTATTTTATTCAGCATATGATCTCAGAACTACAATCAAGAAAAAGTCTATTCTAAATGAGTCTAGCTTAAAAGAGAAATAAAGGAAATATAAAATTCCAGATATAAACAGATTACGTAGGGAGACAAGGGAAAATCTGAAAAGGCTGGATAAATTCAGGATACAAATGGAAATAACAGAAAATTACTACTGAAGACAAAAGGGTATAGGAGGAATTCTATGGCTGAGTTTAGTACACTGAAAACCGCTGTAAATCTGGAGTAAAAGTACCTTCACAGTAGTGTTTGTCTATTGTTAAATGAAAAGGATATAGCTATCAAAAATAAGAAGAGACTGAAATTTTGAATACGTATTTCAGCTCTGGGACTGGGAAAAAGCCAGATGTAGCCATATCATATGAAGATGGTGATGAAATGTTACACTTAGAACAACAAAGACAGTATATGCCAAGCAGCAGCTATTAAGGCTAAGTGTCTTTTATTAAAAATGCACAGAGGAATGTTAGAAGAAAAGCCTAATAAGCTTTATTAGGCCATCTATTATTATTTGTAATAAATTTTGGATTGCTGAGGTAGAACCTGAGCATTGGATGGAACTAAGAGTTATGTCAGTACTTTGCTTTCAAAGTAAATGGGATAGTCTAGGTAAATGTAAGCCTGTCCACCTGACATCAATCTTGTAAAAAATAATGGAACATCAGATAGGGAAATTGATTAATAAAAAATAGAAGGTAGCATATTTAATGCCATCTAACATGGTTTATGGACAAAAGAATTTGTTAAATTAGAGATATCAATTTTCTATAACAGAAGTACAAGGTTAGTCATAAATTGTTACATTTCAGTAGAGTATTTGATTCCACATATCAATAGGATTAGGAAATTACACAACACAAAATCAGGATGCCAGACATGAAATGAATTAAAAGTTAACTAATAGACAAGGCTCAAATGTAATTTTAAACTGGGAACCATTAAGAGTATGTCTATTTTATCTGAGTTTTTTCCAAGGTTAATTTCCATATTCCATGCTAGCTATTTTTTTCTTTTTTTCAACAAGCAAGAAAAAAAGCAAATAAAAACTTATCAATTGTGCACATGAAAAATTCTGAGGAACTATTAAAGAATAAACGGAAAGATCACTCAAGCAAATCACTTCTGAACTGCTTGGTAAACTTGGCAAGGGTATTTTTTATCTGGCAAAGAACAAGGCAGGCTCTACTCAAGGCAGGTGAGACTATTCCTGAAAGCAGTTGTGTGCATGAGACTAGGTTTTTAATCAGCTGATTTAGGATATCTTCAGAGTGATGGTTTAAAGTGTATTTACCTCTTGTATGAGAAGGATACTGACAGGGGTGGGCTCTATTTAAGATAAAAAAAAAGCTGAAATTTGCAAAACTGCTACATTTAAGCCTTGTCCTTCCCCCACTTCACATTTAGCCTAGATCTCACAATATAAATCTCAGTGAGGCAGGGGGAAAGGGAAAAGCTGCATCTACAATTAAGCAGTCAATTGATTTCTGTTCTTTCACCGTCACTGAAACTGGGCACAAGTTGGAACACACAGTGGTTTCTCTTTGAGTTTTGTCCTCTCTATGGAAACTCAGAAAACTCCAGGGAGAAGGACTTGGGGAGAAGGAGAAAAACAGGGGAAGGGAAGGCTGATGTGTAGCTGGGCAGCAACCCAATGTTTCCAGCACAGCCAGTGAGACAGTGTATAAGACTTTCATCTGCAGTGAATTGAATTTGTTCCAAATCCCTAATTTATTACAAGTTTGTCTAATTGGATTTTTTATTTATTTATTACTTAATTTATTACAAATATTTAAATCTTGATTTTCCACAATTCCAGTGATTCTGTATCCACACTGCTTTGTTCCTATTTATCTTTGCATTTAGAATGGTTCAAGCATGAGAGTTGAATGAGAAAGAACTGACCCAAAGAAAGGGAATATAAAATGTTACAGTGTTAGGTTGATGAGAAAAAGGCAAATTTATCATCTGGGGTTCTGCTGTTCTCTAGCATGTGTCAAATTGGAGGTTTAGCTTGTCAGAGTGCTCCTGCTATCAACAGATTATCCTGATTTCTCAACATGAGAATGGGTGTATTTGTGATTCTTTAATCCTCCCAAAAGATGTATTTCCATAACAGAATTATGTCACTGTACACAAGAAATGCAAGCAGTTTGTGCATCACTAATGGAACTGTCCTCAGAAACACCTCAGAGTACAGAGCTATGCATCCTTTTAGTACTGGCACTAACCATTCAATAGTGATGTACTAGGTCATGTTGAATTACAGGTAACTCAACTATTTTCAAGACTATTTCACTCTCACAAAAAATTAACCCAAATAATCCAACAGCAGTATATTGCCTGTCATTGTGTTTTTCTGTTCTTCTGCAGTGAAAACCTATTTGTATGTTTCTGATCTTGGGCATATAAACCCACCATCTTCCACACAGAGAGGGACAAGATGGGTCTGTATGTCTAATTTTCTACTATTGAAAAAAAAGATATTACACAATATGCTCATGGTTTCATGAAACTTCATATTATAATTGGCCAGTGAGTTGTGATTAATGGAACAGAGTCTAGCAGGAGACCAGTATCCAGTGAAGTCTCTCAGGGGTCGGTACTGGGACCAGTACTGTTCAATGTATTCATTGATGACCTGGATGATTAGAGTGCAGTGTCAACAAGTTTGNCAAGACCACACCTGCATTTTTGTGTCCAGTTCTGGACCCCTCAGTTCCAGAAGGACATAGAGCTCCTTGAAAGAGTTCAGTGCAAAGCCACCAAGATGATGGAGTAGAACACCTTCTTTCTGAGGACAGGCTGAGGGAGCTGGGTCTCTTCAGCTTAGAGAAGAGGAGACTGAGGGGTGACCTCATTGGCGTTTACAAATATGTTAAGGGTGAGTGTCAGGAGGATGGAGCCAGGCTCTTCTCAGTGATGGCCAGTGACAGGACAAGGGGCAATGGGTCCAAGCTGGAGAATAGAAAGTTCCATGTCAACATAAGGACTAACTCTTTTACTATGAAGGGTGATGGAGCACTGAGGCAGGCTGCTCAGAGAGGTTGTGGAGTCTCCTTCTCTGGAGACATTCAAGAGAAATCTGGACACATTTCTGTGTGATTTAATCTATACGATCCTGCTCTGGCAGGGGTGGGGTTGGACTAGATGATCTTTAGAGGTCCCTTCCAACTCCTAACACTCTGTGATTCTGTGAAAATACTTTTTTACTTTGTCTTCTATAACTGGTATTGAAAACTTGGTTTTGAATCTGTGTTAATTTTCTTTATTTTTTCCCTATTGCCAGGCTAGATGTATTCATGCTTAGTTTATATCCATCTGTTCTTCCTCTGACACCATATCCTGAGTTAAGTAACGCTTATAGTCTGGAGTTTTATCTTGTGATACATTTACGGACAGCAACCTGTCTTTTCTTTGCTTTCAGTTCAGTTCAGTATGGTCACCAGGCTAAACAAACCTTGCTATATTCATTTATTCCCTTAAAAAAAAGACCTCCACTTTAAATATATTTCAGGACTTCTATGCCCCCATGCCACTCCAAAGGCACATTTCTTTCTGGCAGGTGGCCAGAACTGAACATTTTTTTCCAAAGGAGGTGACATTAGTGTGCAGCATCACAGTATTAACTGTCTCTGTTTCTCTTACCTATCCCAGAACTGATTTTACCTTTTTTTAAACAAATACACCAGACCAGCAGCTCATATTTATACTGTTCGGCAAGTGTACAAAGATTTTTATCATCTGCTTCTACTTCTAACTTATGACCCCTTTATGTTATTATTATTCCCTAAAATCAGGAGTTCACACTTTGCTCTATTAAATTTTGTGTCATTTCTATTAATTCTTTTCTCAAGACTTTGCAATCTTTTGTTGCATAATATCCCAGTCCTCTGCTGTACTGAAAATGCCTCCCAACTTTGAGTTATCATTAAATTTTGTTAGTGAAACTTACATGTGACACCTATTCTTCCATAATAATTAAGGTGTTCTACTTTCTTCACAGCTAGTGTTGTTGTGTACTGAACTACAACACATATACCTTTCTGTATGAAAAAGTACAGTAACCAAAACATACTTAATGACTCACTTTTGGGTGAAATTTCAAGTTCCAGTGCCTGAGCACCACTTAACCTTGCACTAGCATATTACCACAAGTGCAAAACTCATGATATTGTCTTGTTTCATTTCAGTTTCCACACAAAAAAATAGGTTTATAATGTTCTAAAAGTTGAACCTTTGAATGTTTTCATCCTACTCATGCATTGAAGCAAAAAATAGCCTTTTCAATAGCTTTCCTCACTAAAGAATGCTGACTGCTCCAGGGAATTAACCCACCTAATGCATTCAGAAACTGTACTTGCAAATCGCATTTTATACAGATTGCTTATATTTTGGACAACGCAAGTAAAGGAAAGATGGTGAGAGAAAGAAAAGGCATTTCCACCTGAGTGTCACTCTTTCTTTTCTTGCTCTGAGTTTAAATATTTCCCTCTTGAGGGTTGATATTCATTATGAAATTTGTTGTGAGTTTCCAAATGCATGTGACATTTGGTTTAAGTTTGTTCTTTCTGCTGATAAAGAAAGCACTTACCCTTGAAGTTAATGATGAATAGGATTTGTAGTCCTTGTGTTATAGTACAAAACCTAAATAAAGGGATAGTTGAGGTGCAGCTTGACAGTATGATACTGGGATCTAATTCTTATTCATCATAAGACAAAACATCTTTTAGTTATTCTTGTCTTTGACTCTACCTCTTGGACTTCCTTATAAAAGATGAAACATACCCTCCTCTTTATAGCCAGCTATACAATAGGTGTCCTATTTTAAAAGGGAACAGACAATGAACCAAGAGAACTGGGAGGCTGACAGCATGAAAGTCCATCACCCTGAAGGCAAAACACACTGCTTTTTTATTAAAGTATGTCATGGACATGCTTAAAGGTATTTACTGCCCTTGGTCACAGTGTTTTAAAAACACCTGCTGTGTCAAAATGTTTCTGAAAAGAGATGGGCTACACCAACAAATAGAAAATTGATCTTCTGTTCCTCTTCCCTTTGTCTATTCCTGTCAACCATCCGTTTCAGAAAGCAGCTATGCTTATGATAGTAGAATACATTTAGCATTGTGGTCTTTGTGGACATCTGTTGTGACTGACAGTCATTGATGTGGGACTTCATGTGCACAGATTTAAATATCTGAATCATGTAGTACAATTTTTTACTTCTGTGGCTACATTTCTAGATCATCTTAGAATAACCAAGTAAAAATAGGGTTTGGTTGTTTTGTTTTTTGGGGGTTTTTTTTAGGAAATATTCATTTTCTGTAAAGGATCTAAACTTTGCTCCTGGAAACAATGAGGACAATGTAGGACAAAGTAAGTCCCAGGTTCAAACTATCACACTTGTGATTACTTGTGATTGCAGGAAGCACTCAAACTAGCAACACTGACTACAAATTAATTATTGTCAAGGTATTGTCTGGGAATTATAGGAGATTTTGGTTTTTTATTTCCCCTAAAAGTACTGTAATGATAGTTTGTGAAAGGTGAAGAATATATTTTAATGGATTTTTTTTTTTGGGGGGGGGAGGGTCTTTTTTTTTTGTTTATTATACATTCTAATTTTTTTATACTTTTTTGATAGAGTATTGAAAGCACAGAAAAACTGCCCATAGGTAGGGGCAAAGAGACAAATAATTTATTGGGTCAAAGGGACTACAAATACTTTTTGCTTTACAAATTCTATTTTTTATGATGATGGCAGAGCTTTCTTGGCTGACTGATGAACTATGAAGAGGACACTTCATGGCTGATGTACTGTGCCACGTTATCCATACGTGTTCAGCAGTTACACAAACAACAACAATAAACTTTTCCACAAAGATGCACAGCATCAGATGTGTGAAACAGGGACCACTGGCCATATTTCACATACTGCTTTTGTGAATATTGGTTTGTTGCCGACTAAGAGGATCACACTGGGAACAAAGAACAAACCCTCTTGGAACACAGCTACTCAGGCATTTTCAAATTGTGCATCAAAAAGCTGATTATTCCTTTCTTGCATGAGAACCTCTCCAACAGCACATTTTGCCATCCAGCATGGACATCTACTTGTTATTTTTTCCATTTTCAAGGATCACAAGTGCTTTTCACTGATACAAACGTGAATAGAATATTTTGGTGTGCCTTGACATACTATGCTAATCCTCAAATAAATGAGCAGTCATAACAAATTTTCTCCTGCGTCATATCAACATTTGATGTGGCACAAATATAGCAATATGCCTGAAGAGACTTCGTGCTTAAAGAGAATACATGTTTCAAATAAAAAGCATCATCTTCTTTATATTTTAGTGGAATGGATATAAGCACAGGTAAAATAAACAATTAAAATCCAGAGATGAACAAATTCACAGGCAGATCAGAAATAGAGCTATAGATCTATTTTTCTACTACCAAAGTTCTAATCTGTAAGATATTTAGTAGTATATCTTTTCCACTGTTCTTTGAATAAACTTGTCATTAGATAGCTTGGACTTTATACAGCTGCTTAAAATGAGGTGCCTATCATTCTGGAGTTTCCCACTTCATCTGTCCCTCCAGAAACACGTGAATATCCTTCAGACCTTATTTTGGCTTCATGTGGAAAACTTTTGGAACTGTGGGGGCTACAGGGGTGGATTCTGGGAGAAGATGCTAGAATCTTCCCCTTCATTCAACACAACCAATGTCAACTGATTCCAAACCGTACCTGCTGCTGGCCAAGGCCAAGCCAATCAGTGATGGTGGTATCACCACTGGGATAAAATATTTAAGTAGAAGAAAAGGAAGATGTGAGAAACTTGAAGACATCCAGGTCAGTGAAGAAGGTGGGGGAGGGGATGGGGTGGGAGAGTAGAGATTCCACCTGCAGCACATGCTAGAGCAGGTGGAGACCCATGAAAGATGCTATGACACCTTGGCAAGCCTGTGCTGAATCAGTCTCCTTGCAAGACCTGTAGACCCATGGAAAGAGCTCATGATGGAACAGGTTTGTTGGCAGGACCTTGTGAGGGCTCCACACTGGAGCAGTCTGTTCACAGTATCGCAGTATGTTAAGAGTTGGAAGGGACCTCTAAAGATCATCTAGTCCAACCTCTGAGCGGGAGCAGCTAGATTAAATCACACAGAAACACATCCAGATTGGTCTTGAATTTCTTCAGAGAAGGAGACTCCACAACCTCTCTGGGCAGCCTGTNGGAGTTGTATGTCCTTCTGGAACTGAGGGGTCCAGAACTGGAAACAATAATGCAGGTGTGGTCTTGACAGGGCAGAGTAGAGGGGGAGAAGGACCTCTCTTGACCTACTAGCCCCCCCCTTTCTCATACACCCCAGAATGCCACTGGCCTTCCTGGCAACGAAGGCACATTGCTGGCTCATGGTCATCTTGCTGTCTACCGGGACCCCCAGGTCCCTCTCACCTACACTACTCTCCAACAGGCCAGTCCCCAACCTAAGCTTGTACCCGGGGTTGTTCCTCCCCAGACATAATACCCTGTTCCTGAAGGTCTGTACCCCATGGAAGGGACCCATGCTGGGGCAGTTGGTGAAAAGCTGCAGTATATGGGACTCACATTGTAGAAGTTCAATGAAGACTGTCTCCTGTGGGTGACACCTCATGCTTGAGCAGGGTAAGATTGTGATAAGTCCTCCCCCTGAGAAGGAAAGAGTGACAAAGATGTGTGATACACTGACAGAAATCCCCCTTCCCTTTCTCTCCCTATGTGGCTTTTGGAGAGGAGGGAGAGAATTTGGGAATAAAGTTGAGCCCGGGAAGAAGTGAAGGGTAGGGGGACGGTATTTTAAGGTTTGGTTTTATTTCTCATTATCTCTACTCTGATTTGTTTGGTAACAAATTAGATTTTTTTTTTTCCAAGTTAAATCTGTTTTGCCCATGATGGTGATTAGTGAACAATCTCTCCCTGTCCTTATCTTAACCTTAACTCTGTCCTCTCCAGCTGAGGAAGGGAATGATAGACTGGCTTTGGGGGACACACAGTCTCCAGCCAGGGTTAACACACTACAGTTCTGTGCCACATCTTACTGACCCAAACTGACCTATCAGATACATGAACATGTACACAGTGACCCTAAGTATCTTGTGTTAGGCAACGAAAACCCATTCTGCACCTTCATCCCACAGCTAGACATCTAAATTTATGTACTTGCAATCTCAAAATGAGTTCGGCCTGCAGAAGTTCACACAATTGCCATTAGGCACCTTTTGTCTTAGGATATCAGAGACATGGTTCTGGCTGACATAGCATGGGACTTGAGGGAGGTCTGTGCCTTCCTGGACCGTCCCCTAAATGCCCTTTGACACTTAGCCATCTCCAATAGAATTCAACACCTATTAGTTGACAAGTGAATCAAGCCCGTTAGGTTCTCCAGGCTTTTGAATTTTACCTAAGTGACTTTCAGCAGGACTGTATTTTTGCAGATATTTATAAACAGCAAATGAGTAAAGCTTGCAATAATACAGAAAGGGGATCACATTAGTTCAGCAGCAGGCTGGCCCTTTCTCGCTTATGTTATTTACGGAGGATTTAGTTGTTTTTGTCATTTTCTGCTGTGCTACAGACCATACAAACAAAGCCTTTAAAGTTCAAATGCAGAAATTTGGCCACAGCTACAAATAACAAATCGACTAGTCTTAGCAATGAAATGTTAATTGGTGTCTGAGAGATTCAGTTCACAGTGAAAGAGCCCACAACACTTAATCCTTGCCAAATTAGGAATTTTTAGCAGATATGAGTACCAAAAGATTGAGTATATGGGGCTGTTTCATACATAACATGTAATCAAAGAGTCACCAGCAGCTTTGCCTGCAGAGAGGGATCAGTGTACCCAGAGCTGCCATACCTACTTGTTGTTGTTGTGTTGTTGGGGTTTTTTTTCCTCTGAGGCAGGAACCTAACAGCTGTATTTGTTAAAAACATAATCCTTCTTCCTCAGCTTCAGTTCTCCATATCATTTATTCGTTTCTCAAATGCCCAATCTAGAAGTGTTTACCATTACACACTACTATGAGCAGCAGCCTGGTAAGAATAGCCCTCTTGAAATTTATATTTGATCTTCCATAGTGATTCAATATAAGAAGCAAACCACTGAGATTAAAATGTCAAACTGACCTGAGGTATCCCCTCCTTCCTGTGAGCTGAAGTTATCTAAGAGAGAAAAAGTGGTAACTAGACTGGAGTTTCTCAGCCTTTGTAAAAAGAAGAAGGAGGGAGGATGCAAGGAAGGAAAAGTACATGCAACCCATGACTTCTGTGAACTCTGCCTTAAGCTGGATTCAAGTCCAGCTGAAAGCACACTTGACTTTGACAGAAGCAAGTTGCAACTATTTCAGGTAAGTTACAAGATGGAAATGAGAAGAAAAAAATACTGTAACATACTGTAGCACCAGCGCTGTTGTTCATAGAGTCATAGAATGTGTTAGGTTGGAAGGCACCTTTGAAGGTCATCTAGTCCAACCCCCATGTAGAAAGCAGGGACATCTTTGTTAGATCAGGTTGCTCAGAGACCCATCAAACCTGACCTGCAATATCTCCAGCGATGGGGACTTTGCTACCTCTCTGGGAAACCTGTGCCAGTGATCTACCACCTTCATATCAAAGATTATTTCCTAATATCCAGCCTAAACCTTCCCTTTTCTAGTTTAAAACCATAGCCCCCCTCTTATTGCTCCATGCCTTGTGAAGAGTTCTTTTCCAGTTTTCTTACAGTCACCTTTCAGGTACTGGAAGGCCACTATAAGGTCCCCCTGAAGTCTTCTCCATGCTGAACAAGCCCAACTTTCACAGCCCTTCATCTGAGGCCTTATACCAACTACCCACCTCAATCACCTAATTGGAATCATCTAAAGTTTAAAAATGTTCTCTATGCCCAGCAAGTTCACATAGGCACTTTAGTGTCTTGTGGTGGTTTGACCATGGCTGAAGGCCAGACTCCCACCAAAGTCACTCTATTACTCCCCTCTTAGCTGGACAGGGGAGAAAATATAAGTTGAAAGGCTTTGGAGTCAAGAAAATGACAGGGAGAGATCATTCTACAATCAGCGTCATGGGCAAAACAGACTCAATACAGAAGAAAAGCAAGAAAACTCTCTAATTTATTACACTACACTACACTACACACAGAGAAACCAGAGTCAGATAATGAGAAGTACAAAACAGCTCTTAAAACACCACACCTCACCCCTCCCTTCTTTACAGACTTCACTTTATTCATGATGTTTCTCTTCCCCAGGATGGCACGGGGGAAAGTGGGAGTGGGAAATAGGGAATGGAGGTTTCAGTCTGCCAGTTCCTCGTGAGTTGTTCTCTTATTTTTTTGGGGGGAAGGGCATTTCTCTCACCCTTTCCCTGAGCCAGCATGGGGTGCCACCCACAGGACACAGTCCTCCACGACCTTCTCTACATGAGTACTCTCCCACGGGGCCTTGGCTCTTCACCAACTGCCCCAGCATGGGTCACTGCTATAAACTCATGAAATGTCTCTCAGTCCCAGACCCCCCAGCCTGGTCCNCTCTCTTCTCTGGTGGCAACAATATGGCTGTTTGTATTTTTCTGTCTCTAAAATGTGATTCCTAGAGGCGTTATGACCAGCACTGATTGGCCCGTCCAGCCTTGTCAGTAACAGGGTTTGGGAGTTTGGCCTTGGGAGCACAGCTGGGATTTGCTTTGTCAGATCCTTAAGAAACTTTCTAGCCACTTCTTAAAGAAGCCACATTACAAACTCACCACACTTGTACATAGTTTTTGTGTTCATATGCATCTTATCCTGAACTGTCAGGGGGTTGGACTTTCAAGGTCCCTTCCAGCTGCTAACTTTTTGTGATTCTGTGATCTGCACAGTAGTTGTTGGACCATGGGTTCAGACTTTGCCTGAAACCAAACTTTCCAGACATGCAACATTAAGTCTCCCTTCCAGCCTGCAGATAGTTGGTTTAGGATGTGTCACTGAAGACCCTGACCAGCAGCTCTGGACATGGAGCCCCAGCTATACAGGGGCTCAACACCAGACGTGAAAACATGCTACAGAACAGAGCAATTTTGTGAATTTAATGTGCTCCTGTGTTCCTGCAGAGACAGCGGAGATTTAGCACTCCACACTAACTCCATGTTGTCTCTGCAGAATAACTACTGCCCAGTATGGGACTAACCTAGAGACACCCAACAGAAAACACTGTCAGGTTTCATCCAAATTCCTGTGTTCACTGGATTCATAAAGCTGGGCCTCCTCTGAACATGGCTGCATTACAGAAAATGAAAACTGTCTACATCTCTGCAGGAGCTTGAACCCTTATTAAGTGAGATGGTTGTGTAGCTTCTTCAGACTAAATGCCCTGACTGCCCTTCTGCATAATGACTATGCTGGAAAACATTTTCCATCACAAATGCTTAAGTTGATACATTGCTGCCAACTTTGATGCTACAAGCAAATAATTTTACGGCTTTTAGTTTTGCTAGTATGTGGGCAAGATTTGGGGTTGGCCATATGAAAAATGGTTTAAATCTGAGGCATAAGCAGATGTTTCAGATAATTGGCAATTAAATAATTCATAATGTTGACATGTTGCCATCAAGTTTCCAATTTAAGAGGAGTCTTTTTTTCCTACTTAAGCAATATTACCCACTCTGTCAACTCCTGTTTTGGAACTTTTAATACAAAAGGATGTGCCTTTCTGCACTTCACAGAAAGGGAAAAAATGTTAAGTTACTCTTTGTGTCCCAGATGACCATGATTATAAGAGGTGCACAAATATGCTTCCCCTTGGTACATCTGTACTGCTCAAAGCACTGTTTTTCATGTGGCTTCTCCTCCAGTGGATGCAATGTCCTGCTAAAGGGCAAGGAAGTTAGTGAACTATTACCCAGTACCTGTTTACTACCAGTTAAAATGAAAGGTGTCCCAAACTTAAATTTTATGGCCTGTATTATGTGAATGAATCAGAAAACAGTGAAACTCAAAGATACTTACAGTGCCTACATAACAGCTCATCAAGATTCTTCTCCACCTCAGTGGCAGAGCTGTGACACTTGCACTGGAGCTCTATCAGATCCTTCAGACTGATATCATTTCAATCAGAACGTGAATTTCATGACTGCAGAAGGTCATCAAGTCAAATACTGTGTCTGATTTTTAAAAGGGTTGGATAATTTTATGACCATTAATAACATTTGCAGTTCTGCATGCTAAGACAAGGTAATCAAATGTCATGCTTCGGAGTGTAGGCTGACTGCCATACAGGTCAGGAAGAATATTTTCACCAATGTACATCATTGCATAAAATAAACTCACAAATAAAGTACAAGTAAAATCCTTAATATCAGATAACTTTAGCTTATCTATTGAAGTGTTGCTTATCTTTGGGTACTGCATAAAACAAAGGAGGTGTGCAGGACCAAGCAGCCTCCAAAAATAAAAACCACTCAAGCAAATACACTATCTCTAAAAAGTATCAAGTGTGAATTTACTTTACAGTGTATTCGGGTATTTTGCAAGTTTCAAAGATTAAATTTCTAGCCCCCTTCCAAAATGCTTCTTAGCATAGAATCACAGAAAATTATGGTTGAATGGGATCTTCGGAGGTTATCCAGTTCATCTCTGTTACCCAGGGCTGGATCAATTAAGTCTGTATCAGGCAGATATTTATCTAATCTGTCTTTAAACTTCCAGCAATGGACCTTCCACCAGCAATTTTTTTCCCCAATTAGAATTTAGAAGTCATTGTTGATGCCTATCTGGAATCTTCCTTACTTTTCATTGAAGCAAACTTCACTAATTGAGAGGCAGTGACTATTACAATAGAGGAAATCTTTCATGAAGAAAAAATATGATAAATACAATGCATATATATTATACAATGTAGGTACAAAATGCTACTAAAACTATATTTATTTAATATTTATTAATTTAATAATGCTTTTATTACTTCAAAGTTTTTACCCTTTCTAGTCCTGGCAAGATCATCAGGGAACTTATCACACCCGAGGAGTCACATACTACCTGAAACTACTACTTTGTGACTAAAGGAGTTCATTCACAGAAGCTCTGTTTGCTACAGTTCATCTCCTAATATCATAATATCAATAATTTGTTTGATTTAGAAAATACTCCTCCTCTTTCTATTTTTCAAATTTGTTCAGTCATTTGCCCAACTCAACAAAATTTATCTTAAAAAATCTACCAAAAAAAGCAGAATATTTTTTCTGATGCATCATACAGCAAATATATCTGTTTTTAATTATTATTAATAGTAAAATGTAAAAGATTCAGCATTAAAATAATTGGTATGGGAATTAGATTTCCACACCAAGAAAGTTTGAGAGTGTTTGCAGAGCACCATGAGAGAAATGTGTTTTCCACATGATTATGATAAAATCCTATCAATGTTTAAGCCATCACCAAAGACTTTTGAGAATTAAGACTTTGAAAAGGCTTTGAGAATGAAGGTGGTTAGAAAGGGTCACCAAGGAAGATGGTTTAGATCTGTAAGGAGAGTTATGCCTAACTTTCTAAGAGCCCTGGATCTGAAAGTGCCATCAATTCTGATAGCTCGTCTATTAAAAAATATGGTTTATTGATGTATGCTTTGTTCACCTTTTAGGTTTGGTCCACAGATGCCTGAAGGTCACTTTTACAAAGGCAGTGTAAATTAACTCATATTTTTATAAGAATTTAAACCCCACAGGGAGTTAGTTTCTTTGTTTCTAATTGCTTTTCCCTTAAATTTATCAGAAAACTATCTAATTTTTGAGAAATAAAAAATTTTCAATGAATTACTTTACATATCTTACAGAGATTTTAAGTTACTTATATCTTACGTATGTTTTTTATATAAATAGAAAAGTTCTTCTTTTAAAACATTGATTTTATTTAGTTTTTCTTGTAGAGGTAGAAATACCTAATGAAAAACAAGGTAAACCTGTTGGCCAGATTACGTTACTATTATTTACTATGTATTTGCTAAGTTTTATATTTGGTCTCTTTGCAGTGTCAAAAATGGGAAAATAAATTTTAGAATGATTTTTAGACAGTTTGAAAACTTATTTTGAAAAGTTTACGAAACTATAAAATACATACTGATATTTTAAGATGAGGAATAGACAGAGAAGGCACTCAAGCATCAAGAATTGTAATGTGCAATGACTCCAGCCACCAATTCTTTGTTTTACCTAGGTCTTCTCCTAAGAATTAATCTATTATTCCCAGTTTATGCAGAAGGGTGTGGGGAATCTTTTGTCATGTTCTAAACCCACCTGACAAAAATTGAAAGACTTTAGTAAATGTTGCAGGACCTGTCAAAACATAGCAAAGAGGGGCATGAGGAGAGCAGAATGATGTAGTCCTGCAACTAGAAGCAGTAGTCACAGTAACACTAAGGCAGAGGTTTAGCTTTGGTCTAGCAATGTCTCAGAACATTTCCAGAGGTTTTGATGGCCAGGTACTTAACTTCATCTTATTTGATGCAGCAAACAAGTATCACTGGCTTTTGTAACAAGATATTCTGCTGATTTTCAATGCAGGGAACCAAGTTCTTCACTGTTCTTTGAGAACAAGAGACTCACAAAGAGTTTATGCTCAGTCATTTCAAAGTTAAAAGAATAAAGAATGGTCTTTTATGTTTTCATTTAAATTGAAGATGTTACTTTTACATAAAAGGGTTGAAACCTGCCTGGAAAATATCTTAATCCTTATCATTTGTTTGCCTTTATTTTATCCCTTCAGAGGTTAAGACGAGATTAATTCTGAATTATTCCATTTGGAAATATCTATGAAGTTCAGGATATATATAATGAAACATATTGACTGTGAAATGTTCCTGGCTATCAAGCTGAGGACATACAAAAATACATTTTGTGTGTGAATATTGTCAGTTAGCTGTGGCACCAGATCAGACAGCCAAGTTGGAGCAACTGGTTGATTTTCTTGTGAAGATCAATGAATATGACAGAATAATAGATGACATGCAGTTAGTATAAAATGCAAAGGGAGTGGTGACATCAGAAAAGGTGTGCAAGCTATGAAGAAAAGGCATTGAGTAAGTAAATTCCTGGGAAAAAAAAAAAAGCAAGGGTGAGGGAAGTACTCGGAAAAGGAATGTGGAATAATTGCCTCTGAGAACCGAGCACTGAATATCAGTAAACCTCAGAAAGGCAGGGGCAGGATTTGACTTAACCTGTGAGGAATCTATTGAACATAAAATTAGAGTTGTATTGATAATAGAAGGGTCAATAGAGCACTTTATATATAGTCATTTCTCTCAGATGAGCTGAAATAAAAGAGAAGAATTAGTCTACAAAAGCTGGAAGTATTACTAACATTTTTATAATGGGTTAGAAAATTGGGAATCACCTGATAAGTGTATTCTCTACGTTATGCTGGTGATACAAGGAAAAAAGGTACCACGATCAAGACAGACTAGAACTGTTTCCTAGAAAGAGAAATATTATTCTGTCTTTTACTTGAGGGGATGACACCAAAGAGCACTATAATGGTTGCAACAGTGGTTAAAGCACTGAAATAATGATTTGGTGACTGAACTGCAGATGTCATTTGTTGTTCACTGTAGTTGCCAGGATGAAGAGAGGGATTTAGATAAGCAAGTAGATGAAAGGCCAGAACCTTAAAGACATTAGTTTGACAGAATGTCATCCAGCTGATTCTGTGATGCTGTGGAGTGGGTGGGATCCACCTCACATAATTGAGTGCTGTTGATGTCAGGCCTTTCCAGAGGAAGAATCATCTGACTTTCCACTTTCCAGAGGAAGAATCATCTGACCTTCCACATCCCATATAAGGTTAAGGTCAGTATCTCTGGAAGCAGTTATCTCCCTACATTGGCTAGAAAGGGAGTTTCAGGTAGCTGACTCAAACCTTAGTTCCTAACTTTTATATTTCCAAGGCAGATGAACTCCATGCACAGCATTTTCTCAAGTATACAGCTCAGTAAAGCCACCCAATTGAAGCCAGGATTATTTCATTTTTATAATGGCTGAAAGGCTGTGCTTCATCTCCTGGCACAACTCACAGCATGAAACAAGCCAAATGGTGTCTTGTAGGGACAGTAAGTACGGAGGGATGGTTAAAAACACATCCAAAAAGTAATGGCATCCCTGAGGTTGGAGGAAGAGTATTAGATTCAGGATAATAAAACTACCTCATAAAAAAGTTAAAATATTCTTGCAGTGAAAATACCATGCAGTTCATAGAAAGATGAAGTTACATGGTAATTATATGTAGCATGAAAGGAAAAACTGTACCATTTTATCTGACAATAGAGGCAGTTTAAGTGTAATTTATAGCCAAATAGGGAGTCAAATGACTTTTGGAAAGGAACCTTTAGTGAGGTTAGAAAAAGTATATCATGGAAAGCTTTTAGAGATAAGAGACACCTCCTGAACAAGGCAGAAACATTGATCATGAGGCATTTTAATTACTCTGATATTGATTAGGATAACAGGAATGCAATTATAAAGAAGAACACATTCTTAAAATTTACATATTTGTAGTGTAGTCTTGTTTTGTTTCCAGTAATTCCTTGAACAGGTTTTCTGGTCCAAGGCTATTCCATGCCCGATGAAATGAGCTAAATATACAAAATCACGTTTAAGATACAGAACACCCTGGATCTACTCATCAGCTTATCATTGAATTTGAATTGCTCATGAGAGAATGTTAGGTACTAAAAGTGTTTTGACTTTGAGAAAGAGGACAGTGAAAGCTGAATGCTCTGAGGAATGTTGATTGGAATTCTATAATGTATGAGAAATCTCCTGAAGAAGAGAAAGAAATATAATATTTAAGAAACAACTGATGAAAAGGTAATTGAAATTCATCTCAGGAAAATAGCTGTTCTGCCGAATACAGAGTAGAATGTCAAACAAATTAAATGAAAATACAACAGGATAATAAGTCTAACTCAAAACTGAGAATTGGAGTGTGTTCTCAAACCTTCCAGTTCAATTACACCCCTAAAAGTGACTACATTTTTCTATCACCAAAAGAGAAAGTCTAAGATAAGAACTAAGACAGAGGAACACATTGCTAACCAACAAAAGCAGATTGAACGAATCATGCTTGTTACAGAATCATAGAATGTGTTAGGTTGGAAGTCACCTTTAAAGGTCATTTAGTTCAACCCTCCTGCAGTAAGCAGGGACATCTCCACTAGATCAGGTTGCCCAGAGACCCATCAAACCTGACCTGCAATATCTCCAGGGATGGGGCCTTACACTACCTCTCTGGGAAACCTATGCCAGTGATCTACCACCATCATATCAAAGATTTTTTTCCTAATATTCATCCTAAATCTGCCCTTTTCTAGTTTAAACCCATTACCCCTTGTCCTATTGCTACATGCCCTGGGGAACAATTCTTTTCCAGCTTTCTTACAGACACCTTTCAGGTACTGGAAGGCCACTGTAAGGTCTCCCTGAAGCCTTCTTTTCTCCATGATGAACAAGACCAACTCCCTCAACCTTCTGAACCCCATTTAATTGGGAAAACGTCACCACTGAATTTCCTAATATTCCAATCTTGTTAATGTTATTTTTAAAATTCTTGTTCTTCAATTAAAGCAAAGCAAGCAAGAAGTTCAGACATGAAATCCTACAAGCTCTACAGTTTAAGGTTGGCTTACTACTCTTCTGAGACCATGCAACCACTCTGGGTACAGCAGCTCACAATAGGGGACCTCCCTACCACCTAGACCAGACAAAAAATCTTCTCTGAATGTTACAAAGTTTTCTGTGTATGAGTATATCGGAAAGAACAGCACCTCACAAAGATATTCTTTTACAGCGAAATCTCTTCAACATTTAGAAAACAAAGAAGCATTCATCTGCAGTTTATACTCTGACACTCTGAGGACATGGTCAAATGCTGGTTCAGTGTCTACCTTAGCAAACTTACCTTAGTTCATCTGATAGGTCCTAGGTCAGAGAGGTCATATTCAATGGTGATATCCGGAAAAGCTTAATTGTGCCTTTGTTTGAATAAATTGGTTGACATTCTTCAGACGAGATTTAGCAGGAAGTCAGAAAAACTTTTAAACAAAAATACCTAAGTTGGTGTCAGAGAAAATTGCTCTTCAGCAGAATAATGCTTTCCTGAGTTTGCAGAAGTTGCTGGGCGGAGTTTCAAAGTATTAATGGTATTCCCAGGACTAAGCACATGCAATCATATTACACACACAAATGCTTTGCTCTGCTTTTGCCCATCTGTATTAGCAGGACTCCTAGTTTTAAACACATCACATGAAAGTTCCAACTCTGGCTATAGTCACATGTGATGCTATGAAACCTTTACATCTGAGAAAGCCTGCAGCTGTCAAAATTGACTGATATGGATCCTTCTAGAATAAATTTCTAAGAAATAGTATAATTGAGGAAAGTTTCCTTCTGACAGCTATTCTACCCACTGAGTTTTCAATTTTATGAGCCCTTGCTTCATAATTAAAACATAATCTCAGTCAATTGGTATACATAAATCTTGATCAACATCTCAGCTGGGTGTCGATCTCTGTTACAATGAAGTTTCTTTACCAGTAAAGAGCGAGGAATCTGTAAAATTTTCTCAGCTTCTCCTACTAGATCTGTAACACTATAAGATCAGATGTGAGAGTTATGTCTTTCAAAGAGGTAACGTCAACTGGACACACTTTTGAATCCCCACTGTCTTTATTCTTTTTAAACAATTGAGTGATGGCTGTCCTATGGTTCTTGTTGGTCCTGTTTGGCAAGTCATTGAGCTTCTCTTTTGCAAGCCAAACACAAAAAATAAATGCATAAAATTATCTTAATTTTTTTGGTAGCCCCTTTGCAGATGACCCTATTTAGAATAGTCTCCCCGCAATTTGGAAACATGTTTTTTTGCTATTGTATATTTAACATTTCTTTGCTTTCTCCATCATCTTTAACATTCTACTATCATATTTACCCTTTTCACAACTACATCTCATTCATGGCTCTGAGGCATCTTTACAGTAATAAATTCACTAAGTTACCATTTACAGGTGGTGATTTTGCACCTGATATTATCTACGTGCATGACCTTGCATGTTATGCAATTCTATTTCATCTCACTTTATTATTCTGTCCTTAAAGCCATCTAGTTCTTCCTGTGGAAATAGAACAACCATTTGAATTACAGTGTCTCACAGCTTTGCATCTTCATGTTTCTTCCCACATAAAAGAAAAAAAAAAAGAAAAACCAAGCCCCACCAACGTACAATTTACATCATTTCTCAAATCCCTTTGAGGCACTGTATTGACAGTTTCCTTTCAGTCCAGGAGTTTCAGTTCTTAGCATAATCCCATGTTGTTTAACTTTTGGCCAATTTGATAATTTTTATATAATTACAGCCAGTTTCTCCGTATGAATTGTTTCCCATGTGGCATATCTGTTTCTTTTAGAAGATCAAAGAGATTGTTTTGTTTTTTTCCCCTTCTGGGAACATATACTACCTAATCAAAAAGTGGTTTAGTTTTGCCTGGCATTCTCATTGGCTCAATTTTTCTTCTCCTTCACAACTTGTTTTGGCATACTGTAGAGAACAGTACCATTTCTCACTGAATAGACTCATTATCTGCATCCTCATTATCTAATTTCATGTGCTAGTTTTCACAGTTTTTCTGTTACTAAGGTCATCCATCTGATTGTATTCATTTATTAGAATTAAATATTGCCATTCTGAATTACATACCCCATTCTCATGGGCCATCCTTCATTGACCCTAATGTTTTATCATCTGTGTTAATACTCAGGCAAATGAGGTCACAGGTGGTTTGAATATTAACTGTATTGTGTACACCCAATATAGATATCATGCTTCTTTTCCCCTACCCCTCCGCCCCCCCACTTTTTTAAACTAGCAAATGCTTCCTTTCATTTCCTTCACAAATGCTAAATAAACTTGAACTTTGGAAAACCATACATTTCAGGATTTCTAAGCTGAAGCTTTCTTTACTGATTATAACTTTTTCTGTTCTCCCTTAATCACCAACATCCTGTCTGTAGTGCTTCTTTATCTATTTATGTCTGGAAATCATGTCCAAAATCAATATTAAAAGAATAGATGAAGAGTCATTACAATTTCATATAATTTTGGGACCACTGGCATTTTTTAAAAAGTCAAGCCTTTTCTAAGGTCTTGTATGCTTCAGACTCTGACTTCACTAAACATTTTCCTCAATGTGCCAAAGTTGGTTCTTTGGAATACAAACAGTACAATTTTGCTTTCTGCCCATTTGATGTGAACCGAGTCTGCTCTAGATCCAAATTTACTTTCTATAATGAACTATCTCCAAATGTGTTCATGATTGAAAAATCGAAGTTATATCATTGTATGAATTTTAGTGTATTTGTCTACTTGTCCAATAGGAGCATAGACATGCATAGTTGATTTCTAACACAATCTCAATAGAACTTGTTTTAAATTCATCCAGATAACATTTTGATACCTCAATGGCTTATGTTTTCTCAACTCTTTAGACTTTTCAGTCATCAGACATCATTAATACACACTATTATACAACTTCCCTCCTTAGCTCTATTTTTTTTCGCTAAAACACTTACCTTCATTTTACTCAGGATAATTATTGAAATGTATTTCTAACAACTGTTGTTGTTTATTATCTACTCAGCATGCCAGTAATTCTGTCTGCTCTCTTTTGTTGCTTTGGGTCTTTGCATTATAGTTCTTAATTTGAATTTTTTTCTTGTTGCTACCTTCACTTTCTCTCCTTTGGACAAATAATATTTTTTTTGGTGAGTAAATACCTTGAAGTTGTTAATAGAGAGGTAGCATTTGAGGAAATCTTGAAGCCCTTCAGACACCAAAACAGTTCCCAAGTTCTAATTGGAAAAAGATTAAAATGGGGCTGTGCTACCCTCCTGCAATACCACATCTTCCTGAAACTCTTTGCTTCTGTGAGTGATTTTCTTTAGGAAAAAAAATCACATTGAACTGTGGGTGTCCAAACTAATAGCAATATTTCAGTTCATATTTTGTGTTAGGTTTTGCATCATGTTCCATCACACAGCACACGTAGTAAGACTCATCATATTCCATCAACTAATTTTGCTAAATGTCAGGCATTTAATAAAGGGAAAGGGCAAAAAGTTGTAAAGGGTTTGCATTGCCTTGTTAATCAGCACTTGAAAAAGTTTTGAAGAACTCCGTGACTCCTTAATATAAGAGCTACTTTCTGGAAGCTATAACATGCTTCCTGAAATCCAAATTTTCTTTTAACAATCAAGGGACTTCATCTGCTAGAATATTGGAATGTATACTTATATGTACTGCAAATCTGGTTTGCCTAGAAAATATATGCAGGCAGCAAAGTCACTTGTCAGTACTGACTAGGAGAAGCTATCACTAAAACAGACTTAGTAGTGTCAGTGCCTCTCATAAAATTATCTCTCCACCTGTTCTACTGGACAGGCAAAATTCACTAGCAGCTATTACTAGTTATTAGAAAGTACCTCATTACTATTAAAGAGATGATCTGTACTGACAGTTCAGCATCACCGTGCAAGTACAGTTGCTGATGTCAACCATTGCATAACAGACATAAGTTTAAGAAAACTAACAGATTAAAACTTTTACTTTCACTATTTGGAAATAAAAGTAACTTCACTTAGAACTTCAGTTTACCGTAATTCATAATTCTTTGTGAGTTCTCTCTCAGCATCTAGCATACAGAATCAAATTCTCCAATGCCTGTACACAGTGGGTAACATTTTTTCATCAGAATAGTTCGATTATCCTCTGTCAGGGTACTCACTTCAGTAAGAGCTACTTAAGAGTGGAAGTATGGGTGGCAGAACAGACCCTTAGCTTATGTGGAGTTCAACATTGCTTTATGTTTACTTTGATTAACTACATTACTACACATTTTCAAGAAGAAATGCAATTTTCACTAGCAATAACTCAGCAATTTAAAGTAAAGGGGTAAAAGCTTTGACCAGACAATTCTAGGTGCTGGAGATAGTGCAAGTGATAAAATGATGTACAAAATGACATGATAACAAACACTGACCATATCTCTGATTTTTCTTTAGTAGAAGACAATATCATCATTCACACAGCTGTGAGACATTCAAGAAGGTGTTATCCCAGGAGTTCTGACATCAAAAAACTTATCGCTTCCAGCCTTACAGTAAAGCAGTATACTAGGCAATAAAAATGAGCAGGAAATTTCCAGAGTGGCCTGAGTTGACAGCAGGGACCAAATTTCCACAAAGTGGTACAGTTCTATATAATATATATATATATATATATATATATATATATGCACCATCTAATCCTCCTGTGAAGATTAATCCTGGCAGAAGGCATGCCACAGAAAGACCAAATACCTACCTTGCCTCAGGATCTCAAGTAGACATAGACAGTTTTTATTTCTTCCAGAGGTTCCTCAGGAAGGAAGGAAGGAAGAAAACAAAACAAAACAAAACAAAACAAAACAAAACAAAACAAAACAAACAAACAAAAAAAACAAACAAAATTCTGTTGACAAAGGCCAAAAAAGATGCTTTTTTGTCATTTCATAGACTTTTTGGAAGCCCATCACCACTTCTAATTAAGCCATTGGCTTTGTTCTCCTTACTTTCTCATAAACTTTAGGCTAGAGGATCTGATTGTAATTGCAGAAATAACTCAACAGTAGTGAGTAGTATAGTGAAATATAGCCCACATATTATGAGCAAGGTTCAATTCTGCCCGTTCACACTGCTGATATCTTAACATTGCAAGAAGTCAATTAATTAAAAATCTAGCTATGAGCAGAAAAATCAATACTCAATACTCAAATAAACAATATTCTTCAGTGCTGTGTAAATAGCATCCTTGAGCAAACTGCTGTGCCACAGATATCCTTTGTGAACTCGGGCCCAAATTCTCTATCTTTTAAAATGCTCTCTTTTCATTTCACATCAACGAGGGAAATAAATCACAGAAAATATGGTCTGTTTTGGAAGTTGTCATGGGTTTAACCCAGCTAACAAATAAAACAACCACACACAGTTCACTCACTACCCCCATCCCAGTGGGATGGAGTAGAGAATAAAAAAATTGACATAAAAAGTAAAACTTGTGGGTTGAGATAAGGACAGTTTAGTAGGTCAAAAAAGGAATATGATGATAATAACAATGATGGTGGTAGTGATGATTATGATAACAATTATTATAATAAATTGAGGAATAGCACAATTTCTCACCACCCAAAAATAACAATCAAGAAGGCTCAAAACTGCCCAAAACTACCCCACCCCATCCCACCCCACCAGCTGAATAAGGAGCATGATGACATACAGTGTGGAATTATTAATTGGCCAACTTGAGTCAGTCTCCTGATTGTCTCCACTCCCAGCTTCTTCCTCCACCTCCCCTCCCAGTTGGCAGGCCAGTATGAAAAACTAAAATATCTTTTACCTCTTGGCAACAACTGAAAACATCAGTGTGTAATCTGCATGATTCTTGTCCTAAATCCAAAACATAGTACTGTATCAGATGCTCAGAAGAAAATTAACTATACACCTGCCAAAACCAAGATAGAAATAGAACCAGGAAATACCCTAGATTGCAAGTCAGGATTCTGCCCTGGACTGTAAGCACCTACATGTAAGAATTGACACATCTTCTGAGTCTCTAAGCTCCTATTTTAATCAGTATTGTTCCAGGTATCAGTTAGCTAACTTTAACATAAACAACTAAAGGTATTTGAAGCATTTGTGTCAATCAAGTCAATGCAGCTCCCCTCCCCTTTCCTGTAAGGTGCTATGATATACGTGTATAATCTGGATATTTTATGGCAGCTCAAAGTGCCATAAGACACATGGTTCAGGAAACTGAGCTGAAATCTTATCTGACAGTATTTGAGACACCTACTCATTTAAAAAGAAACACCTTGGCATGTGGTCAGCCAAAAGTCCAGGCTTTTGTCTTTCCAACTGAATATCCTTCATCTACAATGGAGCTTTAGTCAACCAGGGTAGGAAACTCTTGAATAAATACACATCTACAACTGAGATGCACTGTAGTATCTGAGACATCTAAACTGGACTTTGCAAAAGATACACAAGACATGCATCTGGACTGGCAGAAGGAGGACATGGCACAGGAAAGGATTCTTATGTTGATGCTCTTCTCTCAACCTTCCTCAATACATAGGTATCTGTATATGGATGTCTTAATATAGGTGTTAGGTCCTAATACAGATAACTGCAGCTTCCTGAGGCATTTCATCCACATCCTTAATATAATAAATTTACTGAAGACATTAAAGCCTGTTTTGTCAGGGTTCCATCTTCTTTTCAATGACCTCAGAGGGGGGAGGAGTTTTTGAAAATCTGCTTTTCCATTCTCAAGCAGTTCCACGACTAAGTTCTTCATCCCTTTATATACCTCATTGTACAAACAATATTTATAGTTCTTTGTGCCACCACACTCCTATTTATCTTTCAAATCTTGAGCTTTTTCATGAGATCAATATATCATCTGGCTCTCAATTTTAACTGAACAAATAATGGAAAATATTTGGAATAAAATATTGTTTGTTCATAGAAACAAATTGTTGAAAAGCTCTGTTTGCAAATATTAGATGACTGATTCGCTTTGTCGTTTTTGTTCAGTTAATTTTTTCTTTCTCTCACACACAGGCAGATACATGTAACAGTACAATACCAAAACCCCCAAAATTATCAGCTGTAAAACATAGCCACACAGAGAATGGAAATACAGTTTTCAATATGGCTTTCACATAGCTGTACAATTTTCAGCAAGCATTGCTTTTAATGAGACCTGTTTGGTCTGGATTACAACTACTGAAATACAGTAACTGCCACTGGTACATGGCAAGACCTCTTCGCTCATCCATCTTATCCTTTACTCCATAATTATTTAATGTCAGGATTTCTTATGAGGGAAAGTGTGCAAAGCATATTCAGACCTCAAAGCAAGGTCAGGTTGTTGATTTTTATTTTTTTTTAATGACACAGACTGTATTTCCTGACTTTCACAAAAAAGATGGAAACCATTTTTATGGCAGAATGTCTTTTCAAACAAATAAGAGGAGGGAAAACTGCTGAAAATTTACTGTACTCAGTTTTTTTCTGATACATATGGATGCTCTGACTCTCCTTACTATTGATTTTTTTCTCTACTTTGAAACTGTTTACATCTGTGAGTGCTAGCACACGTTTGGTTTTCCATTACTCTGAAAACTCAATTCATTCTTATCTACCACGTGCCCAACAACTCTTTAATAGGCACATCATAGTTCCATTGTTTGGATGACTCTAAAAAGTATCACTGTTACAGTAGCCACCTAGTGCGCTTCCCTGCCTTTCCTGAAAAATAAGTTTGATACAAAATCGGTTTCTAGTTTTCTCAGGATATTTTGTTGTTGTTGTTGTTGTTGTTTGCTTTATAAGCATCAGCCCTACTGTGAGCTGAGAGGTGGTGGGCTTTTCAGAGAGAGATGCTGAGTGGCACCGGGAAATGAAGTATTTTAATTGTAACACTACACCTGCTTTTCTTTAAATGACACTGCCAACCTGTTTCAGTGTGAGTAACTTAGGACTTCAGTCACACCCACAGAGATATTTTTGTTCTTGCTGAAATTGGCATTTTAAATGTTCTGGCAAGTTCATATTTTTTCAAGAGAAAGCCACTCAGAGGCAGATTTTCTATTTCAGCTGTTGTCTGAAGGACAAGCTGATCAGGACCAAACTGTACCATTTTTGTGTGCAGGAATTTTCAGCAGCCATGGGAACAGTCACATACACGAGGGTGACAACAGGACCAAGAGTTTACCAGGTTGTACCCAAAGCACAACACCACCTGGCAGTTGACTCCCTACAGCAAACCCAGTGGTGTACATAAAACCACACAGAAGAAACTTGCTTATTTAGCATGTCTAGAATCACCACTCATGGGGAAGATTGCATTTTAAATTACACCCTCCTTATATATAACATATTTGTCTTTACAATGAGAAAACTTTGATTTTTTTTTTTAATTTTTTTTTAAATAGCCTTAGGTAGCACTTTTAGTCTTCATGAATAGACAGTAAGGCTGTAATTTTGTTAAAAACATTCTGTAATAGCATATCCTTGAGAAATTTGATAAGGCCTGTCTATGCCACCATAAACATACTAAGTAAAGCCTTTGAATTAACTTCATTTGAAAGAGCTTGCTAAGAGCTAAGGCACATAACGGGATGGAATTGAATTACAGTGACCTAATAAATTATCAGCCATTAGCTGAATTTCCTTAATTGCCTGTGGGCATGCTTTTAGTCCACCCCAATTGTGAGGTAATAAACGTCAGTGAAAGACATTTCAGAAGAACATTTGAGGCCTAAATAACAGTAAGGAGGCTAAATACTTTGTTGGATCAATGCCCATGTCCTTGAATGATTTTAGATAGATCAACAAGTGATTTTTCAATTCATGTTTATAATACCATTTGTGATACGTTACTTGACCTACAGTCAATGAGGCAAAGGTAAAAAATGCTGATAGATATGAGGGGAGAGGAAGAGGTATGGATGAGTCTCAAATTAGGCAGCCCTGAAAATCCTTCTCAAAGCAAGTTTGAAATAGCCAAAAATTATTAAAATAAAGGAAAACACCAATAAAAATACTCGTTAAGGTGGAAGGCAGATGGTATTCAAAATTATGACATCTAGAAATCTAAAGTAAATGCCTTTATTGAAGAGCGTCTGCAGTGTTTAAGTCACACTGTGTGTTTACTTGCTAGCATTTTTTTCATTTGGCTAGCAATGAGAATATGATATTGTTTATTTAAATTATCCTTTTAAAAACTTACATGTCTATTTGTTTTGGTCCGGCACATTCAAAAATTATAACATGTACATAAATAAAACTATATTGTGAACACTTAATTAGGAATTAACTCTCCAGAGTATTTTGTAAATAGATAAAATTCTGATGGAATTAATTTATATGGATCTATAAGGACAAATTAAATAACATTTGGATTTTATTCAAAACTTTTAAACACTCAACATTCCTAATCACTCACGTCCTATTACATCATGCCTAAAGATACATTTAACAGTACCAGTTAACAACATGGCATCTATGATCTTTACAGTGTTACAGTGAGATTTGACTTTGCAGTTTGTTTTTTTTTTTATATATAGAGCAATGGACTTTGATTTTATCTCTTTTTAACAGGTCCATTTAGCATTTTTTAAGAAATATTTACTTTGTAGGCATAGAAGTGAGGTCTGATTAAGTTCTGTTGTTTCTGAAGCCAGGCAAATATTGTAGAAGTAAAAAATTAACTTATGGTCTTACTCGCTTATCTGGAATCTTTCAGGTTTTCCAATTCCCACATCTGCTTTCTGTAAGAAACTATACTAGAAAATTATCAGTTCACATGCTTGGATACTCATGGAGATGTGAACGATAAACTTGGATATGCAAATATTCACATAGGAATATGATATTTATATTTAAAGGGGGATACCATTGGACACAGATAAGAGCTGGTTCACAGAAGCTACTTAATGAGCCAGAGAAGAATTTCAATCATGCTCTTTTCAGCTAGAGTGAACCGTACACATATTACTGAGTCCCAATCACAGCATCACTGCATATGCTACATCAAATATACCGTTTTAAGGAATAAATGCTCTTTGACATAACAGGACAAGACCTTGAGCCAGAGATCTGCTAAATGAAAATTTGTCTAGTTAGTTAGTAGCTGACACTCCATTTCTGCCCCTTCATTCACTTGTCCTTTTAATTCCTCTTTCACATCCATTTTATTTTTCAGTACTTGAACAAGGAGGAAAGGAAGAAGGGAGGAAATAGTAGCAGTAAGGAAGGAAGTAGGGAAGGGGGAGCTGAGGAAAGTCGGAATGAGAGGAGAAGGAAAGGATTGTGGGAAGTACAACAAAGAGATGGATAAAATCTAATATTATCAAAGGAAGATATGTGTTCTGGGACCAACATTGAGAATTTCTATAGTATAATCATAGAATGTGTTTGGTTTGAAGGGACTTTTAAAGCTCATCTAGTCCAACCCCACTACAGTAAGCACGGACACAACTAAATCAGATTGCTCAGAGCTTCATCAAGCCTGACCTTGAATGTCTCCAGGAATGAGGCCTCCATCACCTCTCTGGGAAACCTGTTCCAATGTTTTATCACCCTTATAGTGAAGGACGTCTTCCTAATGTCTAATATAAACCTGCCATGCTCTAGTTTAAAACTATTGCCCCTTGTCCTATCACTACCTGCCCTTACAAAAAGTCCCTCTCCAACTTTTCTGTAAGTCCCCTTCAGGTACTGGGAGGCCATTATAGGGTATCTCCTGAGTCTTCTCTTCAGCTCAACTCTCTCAGCCTGTCTTCGTAGGAGAGGTGCTCCATCTCCCGGATAATCTTTGTGGTCCTCCTCTGGACATACTTCAAGGGATCTATGTCCTTATGTTGAGGGCTTCACAACCGGATGCAGAACTCCATGTAGTATCCCCCCTGAGCAGAGTAGAGGGGCAGAATCATCACCCTCAGTTTGCCGACCACACTTCTTTTGATGCAACCCAGGACATGATTGGCCTTCTGGGCTGCAAGTGCACTTTGTTGGCCAATGTCTAGCTTTTTATCCCTGATTACTACCAAGTCCTTTTCCCCAGGCCTTCTTTTTATCACATCATCTCCCTTTCTATATTCATAGTGATGATTTTCTGGACCCAAGTGCAGAAACTTGCACTTGGCCTTGTGGCATTTCATGAGATTTGCACTGGCCCACCTGTCTAGCTTTTTCAGGTCCATAATATCCTGTCCTCCTGGCATGTCAACCACACCACTCAACTTAGTGACATCTGGAAACTTACTAAGGGTGTACTCTATCCCACTGTCTATGTCATTGATGAAGATATTAAACAACCCTGGTCCCAGTATGGACCCCTGAGGGACCCACTTGTCACACCTCTCCATCAAGCCATTGACCGCTAGCCTCTGGATGTGACCATCCAGACAATTCTTTACCTACTGAACAGTCCACCCATCAAATCCATATCTTTCCAGCTTAGAGAGAAGACTGGTGTGGGGGGACCGTATCAAAGGACTTGCAGAAATCAAGACAGATGACGTCTATAACTCTTCCCTCATCCACTGATGCAGTCACTCCATTGCAGAAAGCTACTAAGGTGCCCCTATTAAAGCCATGCTGGCTGTCTTGAATCATCTCTCTGTCNACTTAGTGACATCTGGAAACTTACTAAGGGTGTACTCTATCCCACTGTCTATGTCATTGATGAAGATATTAAACAACCCTGGTCCCAGTATGGACCCCTGAGGGACCCACTTGTCACACCTCTCCATCAAGCCATTGACCGCTAGCCTCTGGATGTGACCATCCAGACAATTCTTTACCTACTGAACAGTCCACCCATCAAATCCATATCTTTCCAGCTTAGAGAGAAGACTGGTGTGGGGGGACCGTATCAAAGGACTTGCAGAAATCAAGACAGATGACGTCTATAACTCTTCCCTCATCCACTGATGCAGTCACTCCATTGCAGAAAGCTACTAAGGTGCCCCTATTAAAGCCATGCTGGCTGTCTTGAATCATCTCTCTGTCCTCCATGAGCCTCAGCGTAGTTTCTAAGAGGATCTGTTCCATGATCTTCGCAGGCACTGAGGTGAGGCTCAAAGGTTGATAGTTCCCATAATCCTCCTTCCTTTTCCTTTTTGAAAAATGTGTGTAATATTTCCTTCTTTCAGTTGCTAAGGACTTCACCTAACTGCCATGACTTCTCATCATAGAGAGTGACCTGGCAACATCAGGCAATTCTCTCAGGAGTCTGGGATACATTTCATCAGGTCTCATAGATTTTTGCATTTTAATGAAACCAAATACTTAAAAATACTTAAAAGCAAATATATAATTTAATATTCTACCACACAATATTTAATATGTCTCCAATTTGATGTAAATGTGAAAAGGCAACTGTGATGCAAATATGTACCAGTTAAAACACATTCACTTTTGATGAGGAAGTAGTCACATTTCTGGGTGGGCTCACCCCCACTGAACCTTGTTCACCCATGCAGGTAAGTTTAAGAGGTGCAGAGAACTACCAGGATGCTGAGCAGGAGCTGGACATCACCTCAAGAGGGAAGAATAAGAGAGCTTTGCTCATTCAGTACAATGAAAGAAGACGAAGAGAGTATATACGATCATAAACATCATGAAGTGACAGATGCCAATGGGTGAAAGAACTGCAGATGCTCAAAAATTATGTGTAAATTGAGTATGGTATACATTTAAGCCGTAAATTACAAGGTTGTGTGACGTGGAGTTTGGAGTAGCAAGATCTCTTGGTGGTCTGATGTGAATGCTAGGTTCTTAATTTAGTTTTATTTTTAGGATTTGCCCACACCTACTGAAAATTTTACTCCTGGGACAGGCAGTCACCACATCACAGTTAAACAAAGCTGTCATGGCGAGTTACAGGGAAAAAGGTAGCATGTCAATTAAGCATAATAATGTGGCAATTAGCTGCTGATTTCAATTTTCTAAATATGTGCCACAGAATAAATAAAAGTATGCAAGAAATTCAATCTCTTCATCCTCTACTAAAAAATTGTGTACGTGAAGAAATGAAAAATATTTGACTGCTCAGAAAATCTATTTGTCTTCTTTGTTCAGCATCTCCTTCTATTGATCACTATCAGCGCTGACAAATAGCTTTAAGCTCTGATCCTGAATTGATATTTAATTAAAATGAAGATCTATTCTAATTGTATGGTAAACACATCAGAGTTCTGTATGTAAATAATGTCAACAGATGAAGGATAAAAGAATTTTAAATATGTGTTCGAAAGTTTGCAAAGGGGCTAGGGAGCAAACCATGCAGAAAAAAGCAATAATTAAATTCTGTCTCCAATTTATTTTTACACTGGATTCCACTCTTATTACACCGAAATTTAAAGACTGTTTTCTTATTTGCTTTGCCAGAATGAATAAATTACATGAAGAGTATGGGGTGGGGGCAGGGGGGTAAATCACAAAAGTAATGTTTGCTTCATCAAAGTGTGAAACCTATTTGTAGTATGAGTAGAGTATGTGTCTTAATGACATTGAAACTTACAAAATGAAATTACTGAATTTCTTTATAGAGAACAGCATTTTTCAGAGAACATTTTATCTGCCACTCCTGGTCAGGAACTTTCTGCGAATGTGCACTTTCTCCAAACTTGTATATATCATTTACAGGGAGCACTGAATTGACTAGCCAGAGTACCTGATCAGTTTTACTTTATCAGGTCCTCTATAGAAAGATGGGAACAGCCTGATGTTCACAAGGCTCTAGTCCTGATATGGAACTTCAACCACCCTGCTACCTGCTGGATGGAGCACACAGCTGGATATAAGCAATTCAGAAGGTTCATGGAGTTCATTGATAACAACTTCCCCCTCCAAGTGATAGAGGAATCATCAAGAAGAGATAGTATGCTGGACCTCAAGCTCACAAACAATAGGGGCCTTGTTAGAGATGTGATGGTCAAAGTCAGCCGGGGCTCTGGTGAACATGAGATGGTGGCATTCAGAAAACTGAAAGTTGGGAGGAGAGTGAAAAGCAACCTCACAACTCTGAACTTCAGAAGAGCAGACTATAACCTCTTCAAAAGCAAAAAGGGAGTATACACAGGGTGCACGTGAAGATGGGTTCCTGGGAGGAATACAGAAACATTGTCTGAGCATCCAGGTACAACCCTAGGAAAGCTAAAGCCTGAGTAGTACTGAATCTGGCCAGGGACTTCAAAGGCAACAAGAAGGTCTTCTCTCAGCATGTAGGCTACCAAAGAAAGACTAAGGAAAGTGTGAGCCCTTTGTTCAACAAAATGTGGGACCTAGTTACACAGAACATGGAAGAGGCCAGTTCTGCCTTTGCTTCAGCCTTTTCTAGGAAGATCAGCAGGAAATCTGGATCAAGGAAGAGTTGCTCTTGGTAGCTGGTATCATTTCAAGGCCACTCTTCATAATCTTCCATCACTTTTGATGATCATGGAGACAGGGAAATGGGCTTAGAAGACTGGAGAAAAAACAATGTCACCTTCATCTTTGACAAGGGCAAGAAGGAGGACCCACGGAACTACAGGCCAGTGAGCCTTACCTGGGTCCCTGTGAAGGTGAAGGAGCAGCTAATCCTGGAAACATTTCCAGGCACATTAAGGACAAGAAAATCATCTTGGATTCACCAGAGAGAACTCATGCTTGACCAACCTGATAAGCTTCTATGATGAAATGACTGACCTGGTAGATGAGGGGAGAAAATTGGATATTATCTACCTGGACTCACCAGTCCAGTGTTTTCACTGTCTGCCAGGCCTTTAGATACAATGTCCCATGAGATCCTCATGGAAAGCCTGGTTAAGTATGGGATGGTTAAACAAATAGTGCTGTGGGTTGAAAATTGGCTGAATGGCCAGGTCCACAGGGTGGCACAAAGTCTAGTTGGAGACCAGCGACTAGCAGTGTATGCTAGAGTTCTGTACTGGACCTAATCTTGTTCAACATCTTCATTAGTGACCTAGTGATCAGAGTTGCATGCTCAGCAAGGGTACAAACTGGGAGCAGTGGCTGATATGCCAGAGGGTTCTGCAACATCCAGAGAGACCTCAACAGTCTGGATAAATGGGTTGATGGGAACATGGTGCAGTTCAACACAAACTTGTTGAACCATGCCAAGTCCTGCACCTGGGGAGGAACAACACCAGGAATCAGTACATTCTGGGGGCCACCCAGATGGAAAGCTGTATGTCAGAAAAGAACATGGGGATGACAATGGACAACACGTTGAGTATGAGCCAGAAATGTGCCCCTGGGGCAAAGAAAGTGAATGGCATCCTGAGCTATATTAAAACAAAGTATTGACATCAGGTTGAGGGAGGGGTTCCTTCCTCTCTACTCAGCACATGGATTTCTGCATCCAACTCTTGGCTCCTCAGTCCAGCAAAGTCCCACAAAGATGTTGAAGGGATTAGAACATCTATCCTATGGGGAATGACAAGCATCTGTCATCCAGCTGAGAGACGGGACTGTTTAGCCTGGAGATAAGAAGGCTTAGGGTGAATCTTATCCATGTGTACAAATACCTTATGGGAGGGAACAAAAAAGACTTTTCCCAGTGGCTCCCAGTGACAGGACAAGAGCCAAAGAGCACAAAGTGAAACACAGAAGGCTCCTCCTGAACATCAGGAAAAAAGCTTTTCACTGTAAGAATGACTGAGCACTTGCACAGATTGCCCAGAGAGGATGTAGAGCCTCCACCACTGGAGATGTTTGAAAGCTGTCTGTACGTTTCCTTGAGCAACTGATCTTGCTTGAAGGGGGGGTTGGACCAGATGACCTACTGACTTGTTTTCTCACTACTGATATATGCAATATCTGTAATGTCTTCAAAGACTTTGATTTTGGCAGCACCTGTTTGAGCACATAGTTTATGAACAATTCCTATCTTGAGACAGAAAAAGAAATATTCAGGAGTTGAGTGTATGCACACACTACTACTTGTTGTATCATTATTTGGGGAGTAGGTCGAGGAGAAAAAAATCTGTTTGAAGAATATGTTCTCTATAATTATACGGTCTGTGTCAGAAAGAAAATTTTCCCTCCCCTCAGCTGGGGTTCTAGGATTCAAACTATATTCAGTAGGAAACCTTTGCTTTTTTTTTACTAGCACTGAAAAAGCATTTGAGAAAAATATGTGTTCATTAAATCCCAGTTCTTAAATTTTATTCATTTTCCTAAGTGGCTTTAAGTTAGTTTTTAATTTTTCAATTTAAGATTTTATATTAACATACTACTTTCTGATGTAAATTTTACTTTAAAAATGATAACTCTTTGAAATGCAGCATCCTTAAATAGAATTTTCTTTCATTTTTCTTTGTTATCATAATTGTGTTTAACCATATTGTAACTACATTAACTGCTCTGTTGTGTTTATCTTTGCAAGGACAAAACCAGTAAAGGTAATCGTGTCCATAGTAGAATGCAAAGCCATCGTATTACTAACCTGTTAATTATTTCCCCAATTGCAGGATATTCAAATAGGTCTGACTTCAGCCCAGTAACTTCAGCTAATGTCTGTGGGTGTTTTCCACTCCATGTCTGGGTGTAGAGAAACGAGATTGCATGGCCTTAACAGCAAGGTGTGAAAGCTTCCCTGGTACTTTCATTGGTACTTTCAAAAAGAGGAAGGTACCAGTCTGAAGTCCAAGATGAAATAGTTTTAGTCCCAAACACTTTAGTAAAGTAGCACAGATATGGTTAAGTTACCATGGAATACTGCAGTGAGTTAAACCATCAGAAGTAAATAGACAGTCTAGTGAAAGAACCTTATTTTTCTGTGTTTTATCCCAGTCAGAGACATGCAAAAAGTCAGGTACAGTGCCTTAGGTAAGACACATTCAGCTGAATAGCTGGCTTATATTTCAGCCTTAGGGAATGTTCCCTGAATATAAAAAGTAGGTTTAGAGGTGCATCTTCAGCAGTGTGTGCATGCATGTGTGCTCACCCACATCCTTGCATGCTCAGACTGTCTCTCATGAGTAAAAAACTTGATGGTTTAGTAATTGCTAATGTATAACACCACCAACAGATTTTAAGTTCTTTTTTTTTCTTCTTCCTTTTCTTTTAAATGTCAAACAAGACTTGTCCTCGTCTGTGCAGCAGAAGCTTGGCTGGGTTCCTACTTTCATATGCATTCATTTACCTTCCTTCCTAATGATGAATATACAGCATAGCAAATTGGTCTCATATGCTTTCTTACCTTTTTCAAAAATATATTTTGTCTCACCTATAGAAGAGTGTAATTATATTTCACTCACTTATAGAAAAGTCCTTGGTAATTCAGTATTGCCTGAGGGTCTCTGAGTTATGCCTCTTTCACTTTTATGGCAAAAACATAATAACAGTGCTTCGAGGGTAATATTTTCTGTGGCAAGATGTACCTGGAAAACTATACGGTGCTGAAAAAAAAAAGAAAGATCCTTTCCTTCCCGAAATTTTGATCATTCCCAAGATATTCTGCACTGATGATGTTGTTTCTCCAGGTTAGATTTTGTTTGGGTGTGAAACATAGCCCAGTACAGGTGAAGTTTGACTACTATATTTGAAGGAATAGAAACACAATAGCTAATACTATCTTATTTTCAAGTCAGTAGGAATAAGAAGAAAGTTAATCTGGGGATTTGTGTTCCTTCTCTTGCTCTTTAAATCTCTACCCAGGTGAAGGCTGCAGGAAAAGTTTTCTAGCAGTCTGGTATAACTGTTTTTATCAGAAAATCCCTTTTGGAAAAAGGCAAAATGTTTTGCAAAAGCACAGAAATTTTGGTTACCTTTCCCTATAAATTGTCAGATGGAAAACCTTCAAATAAGAGGAAAATGGAAATTCTTTAGCATTTCAAACCTAATAGTTATTTCTGTTTCAAAAGTGGCTCTTGTGCGATGTTAATTTTAGATGCTATGCAAAAAATCAAAAATCAAAAGTAAACTGGACTTCAAAGCAAAATACGCTTAAAGTTGTATTAAATTTGAAATTGTGATACATCCTAAAACGTTTTAATTGAACTTCATCTGAAGTTCTTGCAGGTTTTTAGATGGGCAGAACACTCAGCCTTCTACAGTTTTTCCTTCATATAAGTGAAGATTAATAAACTGTTTCTTCTATAATTCCAGTTATATTATAGCTTGCTTTCATTCTCTGATATTATACACTATTTTTAAGAGTTATAATTGTCATGGGGTGTCAAGCATTATTTAGAAAGAATAAAGACAGTCCCTGATTCAAGGATTTTGCAATCTGTATAAAATATTTTAATGGCTATGTTAATAATTATTTTCCCTGTACACTGTCCCATTAATATCTATGCTGTAGTTTATCAAGACCAGCACATTGTCTTTACTACAAGAGCTGTGGAAATTCACTGTTAAGTTCCATTATAAATTTAATTCTGTTCCTTCTTCTTTACTTTCTTAATATGTCTTAGTATCTCTTAATAATTCTTAATTCTTAATTCCTTAATTTTGTGTAATAAGATGTAAAATAACAGCATAGCTGCTGATTGTTCTTCAGCTGTAGGAAAAGCACTATAGAGACAGAATAAAATGTACTGGATAATGTGGAAAGGGGGAAACAAATAAGGCTGGTAGAATTAGACTTGTAAGTAGTAGTTAATTCCAGTAGTGATACATTTTGATTTCTGAACCAAACAGATTAAAGAAATCCAATACGCTTTGAAGGAGGTAAGGGTAGAAAACACAGATATAGGCCTACTCACAAGGACTTATTACTTGTATCCACTTATGGAACCACTGAAGTTGGAAAAGGCCTCCAAGATCATATAGTCTAACTGTCCCCCTACCACCCATATTACTCACTGAATCATGACCCTAAATACCTCATCCAACCTTTCCTTAAACACCCCGAGGGACGATGACTCTACCACCTCCTTGGGCATCCTATTCCAATGCCTAACCACTTTTGGAGAAGAAGTTTCTCCTAATTTCTAACCTGCACCTCCCATGGCACAACTTGCAGCCATTCCCTCTTGTCCAATTGCTAGTTATTTGCAAGAAGGGGCTGATCCCCAGCTCACCACAACTTCCTTTCAGGTAGTTATAGAGAGCAATAAGGCCACCACTGAGCCTCCTTTATCCAGACTAAGCAGTCCCAGTTCCCTCAGCAACTCCTTGCGTTCCAGACCCTTCACCATCTTCATCAGCCTTCTCTGGATATAGTCCAGGGTCTCAATGTCTCAATACAGTGAGAAGCCCAAAACTGACCAGAGTATTCAAAGTGCAGTTTCACCAGACCCGAGTACAGGGGGATGATCACCTCCCTGGTCCTACTGGCTATGCTATTCCTGATACAAGCCAGGATGCTGCTGGCCTTCTTGGTCACATGGGCACACTGCTGACTCATAATCAGCAAGTGTCAAGCAACACACCCAAATCTTTTTCCTCTGTACAGCTTTCCAGCCACCCTGCCCCAAGCCTGTAGTGTTGCCTGGAGTTGTTATGACCAAAGTACAGGACCCAGCACTTACTCATGTTGAACTTCATCCCTTTGACCTCTGCCCATCAATCCAACCTGTCCAGGTCCCTCTGGAGGGCCTACCTACCCTCCAGCAGATTGACGCTTCCGTTAAACTTAGTGTCATCTGCAAACTAACTGAGGAAACAATCAATTCCCTCATACAAATAATTTATGTTACCTTGTATTGAGCCATATGAAGCTGTTATCCAAATCAGTGGAAGTCCTATAAAAATAAAGATGCTGTCAATCTTAGCTTCCATTCTTTCAAACAAATCCACAAGGATACTAGAAATTATCAACAGACCCAACCATTACCTAACAGTCACTATATAT
>VXBZ01002766.1:133832-179678 GCA_013399135.1 Heliornis fulica
GGGGGGGCGGGGGCGGGGGAGTGGGGGAAACAAGCATGTACAGCTTTTTTTAAAGATTATTTTCAAACAGAAAGAAAGTCAAAGCTTCCCAAGAAAGATACTAATCACAAGTTGTTTCCCCACCTCCAGGAATCCCAATAGCATTAGGCTTGATTTTCAGCTACAGGGGATCATCTCTGAGCATTGGAAGGACAGGTATAAGTACTTTTTCTATCACCTTAGCTTAGTATGAGCAACACAAGTTCTTATGTAGTAGGTAAATATTTCCCAGTAGTGTAAACAAATTAACAGCAGCTTTGAAAGATATGTGTCTTGTTTGAAATTATTATTGTGGATATACCTAAAAGGTTTTGTTTTAAATTAAAGTACACACAGTGAAACAAAAATAATAAAATATACAGTCCATTTATGGAATATCCAATCCTGGATATTCACCACTAGCTGCTGCTTCTTTTTTCTCCTTTATTCTTCCCCTTCATACTTGCTACTAGCCAGATACTAATTCCTCTGCCATCCTTACAGAGTGGTAACTGGTTTCCAGCTTTATTTTTATCCCTGGATCCCATGGACATTTCCTGCCCACCGTGCTGCCAGTGCCCTGCAGAAGGCTGCAATCCTGACATAAGGTCTAGCGCCGGCAGGCAGTTAATGAATGGAGAGTATACTATCTCGTGGCGCTTGAGCTCGCCGTGGAGCGGCAGGAGGACAGCTCAACAGCAGGAAAAGAACAGATACTTGTACTTATTTAAACTCTGAAATGGGAACAAGGAATAAATCTGAGACCAGTAGGCAGTTGCACCTTCTGCTGCCCTGTAAATTATATTCTTGCCAGGCCATTGTGTAAACTCTTTCAGTTTCCTGAGAGATTTCCTGATGGGTCACAGTACTGGAAGTGACAGCTACAGCTATTGGAAATAATGGCCCATAGCTGCAGCAAAAGAGAATTAACGACGGCACTTTTTATTCAGGATAACAGCCTGGTAATCTGTATCATCACTTCAGAGTGAGTTCATACAACAAAACCAAACAAGCAGATAGTGAGTTAGGACTGTGAATAAAATTTAAAAAAAAATAAAAAATTCTTTCTTCTTATTTTTTTTAACATTCTATCATTATTATTTTTTTCTTCTCCATTTGAGAAAGTGAAATGGTACAGATAAAGGTAAGTGGATCTGAATAAGAAGCGCCATATTCTACTACTGCGGGCATAGCCCAGAGAAAACCCCTTTCCATCCCCACTGAATAGTTGTAGGAAGACCTAAGCTTTCTTCCACAGCAGATATAATATCAATATGTTTTTTTACACAGGCCTACTAGTGATTTCAGTCTTGATCTAAAAATAAGAAAATAATTCTTCATGACACTTTTTCAATATTGCTTTTTATCTCCTCTGGTATCTCTCCTACAGGACGTATCAGCTAATGCAGTAACATGTTATCACTTCTGTAATGCTCTGATTCTGACGCACCTGACTGAATCGTGTTCCCACAGATGCTTCGGGTGAAGAAGTCTGGTTTAAATGCAGACTAGAGAAACCAGAATGTTGTTTCTATTGGGAAATTGAAAAGGTATAAATCCCATCTCCCTTGTTGTCTTGCATCATGCCCACAAAACTATGGGATATAAAGCATGAGTGCTATTTGTCTTAAAATTAAGGTGTCTTTAGATGGGTGTCATCTGTCACCCATATCATTAAGCTCCCATTACGTTAAGCAGAGATCAAGGACTCCAGGCAGTGTCACAGTTCAGACAGGTATCCAATTCCTTTTGAAATGATTTAGGGTACCTGTGATAGCTTCAAAGCCTTAGCAAATATGTCAGAACAAGAATAAAATGCTTTGCTAGACTAGCAAGCTGGAGGACAAGACACCCAAAGGTTTCTCGTACAGCTCTAGCTGGCTGTGTTCAAGCAGCTAAATCACTACCTGATTTGACAGTCAGCTGAACTGTTTTCTAGGCTCCAGTGTAAGGGACAATAGAGGATGATCCAAGTCAGAAATGATGGACAAACACTCGCCAGATTACCTTGGTTAGGTGACCAGGGAGAAAGAACTTTAAAACTGTTCCCATGAGAACTGACCTTCATGTGAGAAGGAAAGCACAATATTCCCATGAGAATCAAACCTTCATGTGCAGGGGAGACCATAACACTGTGATAATGTAATGGGGAGCTGTTGCTATCCAAACAGGATGGTAAGTCACCTGCTGTCAGCCAAGCAGGCTCACAAGTCCAGCAAGGCCTGCTGTACGTGTTGGCCCCATGTGCAGTGACCTGAGCTTGGGCTTGATGCAGGATATAAGGTGACTGCTTGGCAGAGCGGGGAGACAGACATCAAGTGTACCTTGAAGCTGCAGGGGATGCCCTGAAGACGCTGTGCTGCCTCCCTTCCCCACTCTGATGTAGATCCTTATCATCCTGCTGCTTGTTGGTGTTTCGAAGATCCCAGGGTTGGTAAAACTCTCTTAAAACCTATATAAAAACAACCTAGCAAAGCTTTCTCTGTTAGAATTTCTATAGGCTTGACCACAGCTTAGTAAAACTTTCTCTTAGTACTACTATACACTGGACAACAGCTTAGCAAGGCTTAAAACAATAACAGTTGTCATATAATTGCTGTTTTGGTGTGGACTTGTGTTTGTGCATTGGAATCCTCTTAAAAGAACCCTGTTACTTCAATAGTAACACCTCTGTTAAATGTATGGATTAAATTTCTATTGACTGCAATGACAGCTAAGGCACAAAGCTCTCCTTCAGTGGTTCACATCTCCAAGTGAATCTCTCTTAGTTTCTTTAAACTATTGGAGGAGATTCCTGTGAAGACAGCTGAACTAGCTCTGTACAGGAAATGGTTTTGATATGAGAAGATCAAGCTCAAGTCCTGGCTCCAGTCAGCCTGGGGGCCAGACCTGCAGCATGGCCATCCTACTTCTACCTCCACAGCTCCATCCATGGATCTCTGCAGAGAGCTGCAAGGAGCAAGACAGCCTCTCCAAGCGTAGGAAGCATTTTCCTAAAGTATATAGCCAGTATTACAATTTTTTTCTCTCTCATTCCTAGCCACTCACATCTCATTAATGCTTTGATATTATTGTTGTTATCTGAATTTCAAAAGGTTTTTAATTTCATGGGTATTTGCAAAATTTAACTTTAATAACTTGGAAGTGGTAACAACTAGACAGTAAAGCAACTTGTTTGTTCCTCATTAAACAGCCAAACCCTTTAGGATTTATTATTATTAAAGTTAAAATGATCCAAGTGCAACAACTACATTTGGCATTGCAAACTCTTTGTCAAGTACTAGTCAAACACTAATGGAAATGTCCCAAACTTGAAATCAGATACAATAAAGTTAAGAAAGAGATTTCTCAGATACCTTTTGTAAAATGGAAACCTTCTAATGAACAAAGCAAATGGTTGAAAATAGATGTAAAAAATGATAACTATGTGATAGAATTTAAACAGACAAAAATGCATCAATAAAAGGAAGGTTTAACAAATGTGTTTCATCGCAAAAAAGTGTATTAACCACTTTTCACAGTCTGGAACCTTCATCAATCAGTAATAGATAATATTTACTCTTTTCTGCTAGGGAGTTTTTTATATTTTTAATGGAATACACTGAATGTAGGTTACCATAGTTACAGCAGAATTTCAGAATGAGTTTTGTTTTATCATAATTGCTGCATATTAGTATATAAACAGCTGAACTCTATCTTCCACTGGTAACACTAATTTGTGCCTAGAGACAATTCTCTCCCCTAAGAAAATCGAATAACAGCTTAAAATATGCTGTAAGTTTGTGGTCCTCCCCAGAGAGAGTGGAAAGTTTCTGCAAGTCAAGCTGTTTGTTGTTTAGAGCCTGGGACTGCTGGGATTGGTAGCACAGAAAGGTGAAGCTGAAAAAAATCCATCACCAGCAGTAAAGGGAAATTAAAAGTGTTCCCTACCCCACCCCAGACATGTTGAATTATAACCACATTACTTCCCATCAGTGTTGTTTCTGGGCAGACCTGAACACTAATGAATTTAGCTGGGATTTTTACAGAATCCTAAGAGAGTTCGAGAACTAACAAGGAATGCAACACAGGATCTATAAAGATTCTGTCTTTTATTGTCATAGTGTTTTCTAATACAGGAATCAATTGTTCCCAAGTTACAGAGGCGAGGAAAGAAGAGCTGCTTTGTCATGGATCCCTTATTCATCCCCATAAAGACTAATGCTCATCAGATAATTGCTTAATCCTTTAGAAACAGGAGTTTTGAGAGCAATTTTTTCTGGTGTGAATTATAGGATTTTTAATCTCTCCCAGAAATACTGAAAGGCAGGAGATGATAGCATCACAGAAAATGTGTGTACAAGGTACAAATCAAACCTAGAAATTAAAAAACCTAACTGAGATCTTAACTACTAGCTCAACTGCTCTCTGCAAGGAGTTACACATGCACAACTTCTGTTGCACTCCTGTATTGCTCCATGTTGAGAAGTCAAACAAAACTTCATATAATACTTACACTGAAATGCCTGAAAAAAAAACAGTACATTGGAAACGGTGTCTGTCATGATTCCCTGGACAGGAGAAAAGTCTTCCAAGACTGGCCAATGACTGACAGAACAACAAGATTTTTTTCTGTTTCTTTAAAATGCCATGATCCTGCAAGTAAATGCAAAGGGAAGGATAGTATGTCATATACAATGTAGAAGGACAAAAAAACTAATGTCACATCAAAGATCGCCTTCACCAGTAAGACAACAATTGTATGGATCAGTGGATTCCAGGAGATAGTAGTCTTAAACATGATACACTTTAATGACTCCAGTTTTGTAACTGAAGATGACTCAAGTGGCACATTGCATAATCAAAGCAATGAAAAAAACCCAGCCCAGTAACTTAGTCGTATCTATATAAGTAATATCTATTGTTTCCTTCCTAGACACAACGGGAAATCTTTTCATTAACAGTATGAATGACAAAATACTTTATAAATTCAAAGTAAATCTGTCTGGTAGCTTTTCATAGAAACCTGGAGAAAACATTTTTTCTTATCATGTTCTTTCCTGCTTGTGTTTTGTTGATCATTGTTACTGAGAAAATGAATTAAGACTTTATGCTTCTTGTCTTTATCCCTGCTCCAGTCTAGGAAGGTCATATCTTCATAATCTCCACCCTCGAGCTTTCACATACAGGAATAGCCAAGAAAATATCTATTTCTATGAATTTAGTAGATGTTTGCATCTCAGTATTCTCACCTGATATGCTCCCTTCTCCCGTGATTTACCCAACCCTTCAGATCTTGGTAGGTTCAAAGGGTCTCACACACAAAAAACTTTCCTCACACAGTCAGAAATACTGAATACTTAACTCAAACCCAGACCTGTCCACAGATCATCTGGGAAGAAAAAAGTAGGCTACATCTGTTGAATAAACTGCTATTTTCACCTCAACCAGCTCTGCTTTGAGGCGCATTTACTTTATGTTTAGCATTACAGCTGATTTTTGTTATGCACTGGAGAAGAAGCAGGTGCTTGTGCCCACCAAGGGTGCCTGTTTATTGCTTGTAATGCATCTTCCATTGTTTGGTTCATTTTTCTCCCATTATCCATTCTCATGCCTTTCTTCTAGTAGTACAATATACTAACTGCAAAAGTGCATCATGAGACCAAGATTTATATATGATGGCGTACAAACACTCAGAAAAAAAAATTACAGTCTCTATCCCCAAAACTTTTGGTACAAATAGACAATCTCAAGACAAAGGACAGGCAGAAAAAAAATGCAGAGCACCTTGTCCAAGATAACATGAGAACACACACCAATCTATCTCCTTCATTCTATATATTACTTACAGATGCTTTTATAGTATTTTCCCTAGTCTTTTGATTAATGTATCAACAGTTTTCTCTTTTTAGCCAATGCAAAAATAAAAAAGAATCAGGTGAACTCTTAGTTTGTTCTAGACAAGAGTACTTCAGTGCAGGAACAGAATTTGCAACATATGAGAGAGTGAAATTTTCAATCACTCAGCAATTAGCATCCTATGTCTAAAAGCTTGGATTGTTGTTTTGAGACTTGAATGAGACATGGATCATCACAGAATATATCCAGAATCCAGGGTTTGATCTTGGCTGTTAATTTCCTGGGAATTGGTGTCTCCTACCAACTCCATACCAAATCAGGGCTCTCAACTACATCATGGGACATCTCCAAATTTGTCAGGACTGAGTTCCTATTTCATAGTATGTTTGTTGTTTTGGATTTTTTTTTTTCACATCTGTTCTCTCCTATAAATTCTTCTTGCTTCTGTATAGCCCCCATGCACTTTAATATAGACTATACCAGTAACTAATTTGGTACTCACTTCTTTTCCTCCTCAGCTCTGCACAACAAAAATAAAGAGGTGAGGAAATACACATCAGTAAGCAAAGATCACAAGTGTATTGAGAAGAAACTATTAGTAAGAAATGGGGGGAGGGGAAGGTTGTCCTTTAAAAGGTATTGAACAGTTGACCTTAAGAGTTTTCTATTATGGTCCAGAGAGAAGTCACTAAAGCACCTCACCACAGGAAAGAAATGAGAAATTTTGAGGGCTATTGAGCACCGAATTCTCATGGTGGCTCAGCAAAATGTTACTTAGAACAGGTGTTCCTGTAATTGTGATACATTGGGGAAGTTTACAGTGTTCAATAGCCCTCCAAGACATACTAATATCTCTCTGATGTCTTTAGAAATAGTATGCTGGACGGTCAAAGAGTACAGAATAAAACCTCTCTGAAGCCTAGTTGAAGATATTCGCAATTCAGCATATGTTTCTGGCTTTTTCTAGAAAAAAAAAGGAGGAGATTTTGAATCAGGTCCTGAAAGATCCCATCTCGCCCCAAGACACTGATTTTTTCAAAATGTTTGAGGTTACTGTCCTGGAACCTAAACCTTTCTCTTCTCGAACAGAAAGGAAAAGGTTTTATTTTCCATGCAAGAGATCAACCCGAAGGGTAGGAAATCCCCTATAGGACAGGTGTAATTTTAAGGCTTTAGGCCCATACATAGCGAGAACAGTTGGGAAGCAATCTTTCCCACAGTTCTAAATCCAGATGCTATTATTATAGCATAAACATAATATGGCCAATTTGCAATTTCAATTAACAATAAACTATAACTATTTAATAAAAATGGAAAACAGATGGTAAAAATAAAATAAAATGCCCATGGCTATCAAATTTGCTCAAATTAAATGGAGAAGCAGGAAAGAAAAGCACTTTCAATAGAAAAAAAAAAGAAGAGTTGCCAACCCTGAGGATATTTGGGAGGACTAGGAGCGAGAAATGACCAGAATGCATTCTCCCAAAGTAACTTAAGCATTTTTATACACTTAGATTCAGTACTTTTGTACTGGAGCTTTGACAAATTGTGCAAATAGGAACAAATAAACAGAAAATGAGGAAAGTTTGGTGAAACAATGCAGCAAGTGACACAGTTAGGTATCGTAGAGAGTTCAGCACTGTAGGAAGTGTATGAATCATTGAATGGACTAGAATTTGTTCGTATGTTAAGACAATCTGACTAAATAAGGGGAAAAAGGAGATGGTTGGGGTATTCAGTGTCAATTATGGAGGCTTCTTTTATTGTGCTTCAAATGAAGCTGGTGCTTGAAGCCCTGACAACCTGCAGTGGGAGCAAACTGCAAATAGGCACGTAACACAACAAGATCACAGCTTCTGACCTCTGTGATTATCCAGGGATATTTTACTAGCTGCAAGCCATTTTCTTCTAAAGGAATGATTCAACATGGATTTGAATTCTACCTGTCATTTCATGCTAGACCAGGTCAAACTATTCTTGGGAAATATTTTAGCTAATAAACTAAGCACTTTTTTTTGTTGTTGGCAGATTATTTGTAAATATGATCTCCATAAATGTGTTCATTTTCTTTAAATCATTGAAGTGCTTTGTACAAACATTTTTCCATCAGCTTGCCTGTTGCAAACTTTTAATTTGATTATGTCCTTGACTATTCAGCGTGCGCTATTAGTAAAAGGGTGTGATTTGCTGTCTCAGATTCATGGCAGTTTCCCCTGACTATTTTCCTGATGCTCTAAATGACCATAAATGGAGTGGGAGAAGAGCTGTGGAAAATAGCAGGCATCTGCATTAATAAGCAGGTAGGGTTTGGTTTGTAAGTTTATTGGTAAATGAATGGAGAAGAGCCATTCCCAAATTATACTGCAAATGGGAACACTGGCCAAATGTTCAGTGCAGCTTTAACACATGTCCTTTAAGCAGGTTTGTCATATGTCCCCTTAGCTCAGTGAGGCACCTGAATCCCACATTGCCATGGGTCTATGGCCCTTCTTCCTATGTTTAAGACAAGCCAGAATATTTTGCTGCTAATCATATCTACCCCTTTAAGGAGTTCTTTCTTTGGCAGTGAACACAGACGAATTGAAAAGCAGTTCAGGACTTGCAGAACGCTTGTCAGGTTCTTCCAAATTTTCCAAGCTCAATTTCAGAGAAACTGAACCATGATGATATAACAAGTACTCAATACCAGCACATCAAGCCTCAGCAGAGAGAAACAGAACTGGTGGTAAGACCCTTAATCAGGATGCAGCAAGAAGCAACAACTCAGTTTACTCTTCTAGAGCTGTATTGAGACAAATAAATCAGGCTATAGAAGCTGAGGTTTAGGGCGGAGGGGTTGGGGAAGGGGGAGGGAGAAAAAAAAAAAAAGCAATATGACCCATTTTGAGCCCATAAGTTTAGATAAACCAATCCTGAAAGCTTTCCTGTAAAACTCAAAATCTCCCATCCTCACATTTTCCAAGTAATGCATTGCTTCATCTGAGCCTTTTTTCCATTGTGGTTGTTAGGAATTTAGTTGCTGTTTCAGATAATCCTTAAAAATCACACCTAAACCGCTGACAAAAAGGCAGACACAGTTCTAGCCAGTCCCATCACAAGGGATTATGTCCCCAGCCATGATTTTACACTTCCACTCCACACACAAGTATTATTGAGTTCAGGGAGGAGCTCTGCTCTTTCCCTGTGTACCTCTGAGAACCACAGATCATTCCAAGTTTTTCACTGTACTGTACCCCAGATTTCCTCCAGTGGACCCTGTCCTGAAATGCCCTTTTTCCTGACCAAGTCACCTGTCAGGAGATGAAGTCTGACACATTCATGAACCTCGATGCTAGGCATGACCCTTGTGTGAGTTAGGTAGCTACATCTTCTACAATGCAGTCTGCAAGCCAAAGAGACACCATGCCAGCTGACACATGACTCACATTCCAAATGTGAGACTTAAGAGTTCAACATAAATGCTACATCAAACCCTGCAGCCTCCATTTTAAACTCCTTTTGGAATAGATATCAGAAATTAATTTGGGCATCCCAATTTTACAAGTTTTCCCTCACTCTATACATCAATTTCGACTTCAGCTCCAGTCAGCAGTGATTTTCATACATCAGCATAGCCAGAAGCTGACCAGGGCAACAGGTGGAAAAGACTGCAAAATCCTGTCACCATAAATACAGAGTTGTCTGCTTCTTTGTTCCTAGGTGAGACTTTCAAAATTGGTAACTCTGGGTATCTGGACTATCAGAACTTCTCTTCCTGTTCTGCACTCACTGTGGAGGATACCTGACTAGATGGGAGCAAGGCAAACACATTTCAATGATGGTAATTTAAGCTGAGAAAAGTTGAAATATAAAGTAGTGTTATAATACCATAATTACCCTAGAACTGTGCCCCATGTTTAACAATAGCTGTCTGCAGTGCCATTAAAATAATGACTTTCAGATTTGCCAAGTCTTTTATTATGAGAAATCTTGGCCACAAAACCTTTAAGACCATTTTTTTCAATTGGTGTAAATTGGTGTACCTCCACAGAAGTCACTGCATGAAGGTATGACCTTTATGCTCAAAGGACCCAAAATGTTCAGCAATTAGGTAAGCAGACAGTAACATCAGATGTTATGACATATGGCTCAAATTTGTTCAGAGAAGCTGGTTATTTAAGCTGATACACTTAAAACTACAGAAAAAGTGTGAATCAAATGTATATCCTGTATGGGGTACCATTTCTATCTATAGATCTGCTGCAGAAGTAGAAGTCAATGATATGCTGTCACATGTCAACATGAAAAATGTTGATTCGAAGGACAAATCTAGTCTTTTCTACAGCCAACCTTAGCAAGCATCATATAATGACATCCTGAGGACTACGACATGTCGTTACACCTTTCTGCCTTTGAAAATACACTTAAATGAGTCAAAAAATACTAATTTGATCATCTGAACTTGTGATGTTTTATTGCTGCAGGATCAGCAATATATAGGTCTTTGTTTTTATCACGTTTCTACCGAAGAGCAAATGTTACTAATTCACTACTAACTCTCATAGAGGCTGACCTAACTTTGATTTATTCCCATAAGTAATATCAGAGGCAGAGCAGTGATGTGGTTGGGAATGCTGACTATTCACTGAATCCTACCACAGCTCACATAACACCTTTTTGTCTTCATGACTTTCTCTTAATGCCAGAAGAGAACTACTCAATCCAGTGCTGTCTTTGAATTTCCACCTTATCCCAAACTGACTTTTTAAATTAATTGCATTATGGATGCAGCTTGGCTTCCCTCACTACAAGGCATCAGAATATATCATAAAGGGACATGAAAGAAAGAAAAAGACAGATAAAAAAAAATGAAAATATGAGAAACAATTTATGAATTCCACAGGAAAAAAATCACTATTAGTTTGCACATTTACAGCTACAAAGAATCTGCACAAGAATCTGCACCTTTGTCTAAGCTATCATAGACTAATAGAATAATAGAGTATCTTGAGTTGGAAGGGACCCATGAGGATCATCAAGTTCAACTCCTGGCTCCAGACAGGGCCAGACAAGTCAGACCATGTGACTGAGGATCATCCAGATGCTTCTTGAACTCAGCCAAGCTCTTTCCAGTGCCCGACCACACTCTCAGTAAAGAACCTAATGCTCAGCCTAAACCTCCCCTGTTGCATATTCATGTCGTTCCCTCAGGTTCTATCACTGGTCACCAAAGAGAGGAGGTCGGTGCTTGCCCCTTTGCTTCCCTTTGTTAGGAAGCTGCAGACCATGCTGGGGTCTCCCCTCCATCTCCTTTTTTCCAGACTGAACAAACCAAGGGACTTCAGCCTCTTCTTGTAAGACTTCCCCTACAGACCCGTCTCCATCCTCATCGCCCTCCTCTGGACACTCTCCAGTAGTGTTGTATTCCTCTTGTACCAGCTATGCTGTTACCCAGCTACGTTCTCTGTTAGTTAATGAAAATTATTATTTAATTTCTGTTGTTTTCCTGCATTCTTGTTGAGGAAAGGCTATAAGGACTTCCACAATGCAGTTTTTCCTTCTGTAAAAATAACATAAGGAATTTCCTCCTCTGCATAGTCCCCCAGTACGATGAAATTAGTTGGTGTCTCCTGTGAAACCATGGATCTGCCTGATTCCCTTTTATTTAGCTTTAGTCTTTACACCTCCTCACCTCTTACTTGAAACTAGATAATGGATTTAACAGATATTGAAGAAAAGAGAGTCTGACAAACTAGTACAGACACAAACCCCTCATTTTCCTCCAATATTAAACTTGTTTCTGTTTCCTTGCTTCTAATATTTTTTCCTCTACTCAGTCAATAGAAATGTTGCTCTCAATTGTATTAGGTGGTTACTCCACTGTTACGTTCTCATGCAAGAATTTAATGCTTCTGCATGCTTAGACATGATATTCTGTATTTTCCTTTTAAATATTCCTACTTGGGCAAAATTTGTTCTGCACATAATTTTAATATATGGATTGCTATAGAGAGTGATAACCAAATTCTATCTAGCCAAACATCTTCAATGCAACCAGCAAAACTTTGCATCTCTTTCATTAGTTCAGTCTTCCATCTGTAAATAGAGGCCATTTGTTACACCAGCATACATATTTGTAAGGTTTAAACATCACACCAGCAATGTAGTTCACAGTTGGTTTGTATGTACCATCTGGGCTTTGTATATAAAAAGAGGCACCTAGTCTTAATTTTGGAAGCATTTGCGGGAGGATCTATTATATGCTGTGCTGGTTTAGTCTGCTTCATGTTTGGAAGGTAATAATTCAGTAGTATTTCCAGGACTTGGCAGTTGGTGTGCCATCTGGGGTGGTAAAGACTCTGCATATGGGAGATGGTATGGTCCCAAATATTTTATCTCTCTACCGTCTTTCCCACTAAGGGAAACTTTCACTTAAAGAAGCAGAATTCATTACAAGTGTAGCATGCTGCCATGGTGAAAGGCAAAGAAATATATACAGTGTTTATCTACTCATGCAGCTTTGCTCCCGCATAATGCACTTCTAATATGGCAAGTAAATGTTGCTTGTAATCACTTTAATAGTATTTTTCTCTGCTTCCTCACATTGTTCTTGTTTTACCTTTCTGTACCATACAAAACTCCTCTCCACCCCGACATCTCAACTCCTTTGATGTTTGGACTCTAGCAGGTATCCTATTTGTTAGTTAAGCATACATGAAGAGCTATATTATCAGTATTCCAAGCTTCTTCATATTGACTACCAAATTCATAGCAGAAAGGTATTTCAATACCCATGCAAGTTCAGTGTTTTTAATTTAGTCCATTAGAATTTATCCATTTTAATCTTTCTTCACTGTATCTGACCATTTGACTATCTCTTGAATCTTCTATAGTTCCTTTCATTAATCATTCCAAGAACCCAATTTTATGTTTTGAGTGCCAGGGCTATATAGCCTAGTTTCGTTTCTGTGCTCAAAATTATATTCTTCTGAGATATTACTGTATCACCTTATTCCATGAAACAATAATGCGTAGGCACCTATAACTTCACTTGCCCTTTCTGTTGCCCTTTCAAGTTGTGTCCATTATCTGCTACAATTATATTTTATTCTCTCATCTTTTCCAGATTGTTAAATAGTCATTCAATATTTGCTTCAAATTATACCAGTGGTAGTGCCTCACACTTCTATCATTCATTTATTACTTTTTCACATCAATGTCTGCCACACTGTATTATTCTTTTCCCATGAGGTCATTCAAAGCTCCTCCCAATTTACATCATGGGTAAATTTTGTTAATGAGCTGTCACATTCTCGTTTCCAAATCAGGAATGAAGATGTTAAACAAGTTTTGATTTAGTACCAGCATTGCAGCAAATGTCTACGTAACCCCCTTCAACTTGATCCATCAATATACTTTGTTTATGGCCTTTGAGCTAATCTTCAATCCACACGACAGTCTGCATATTTGTCAATTTGAATTAATTGTATGAGATTTCATGGATGCTATATCAAATGCTTTACTGAAGTCAAACTATATTAGGTCTGCCATTTTCCTTTCATTTGCTTATTTGGTAATGCTATCAGAAGAAGCAATCAAATTTGTCTGATAAGACTTATTCTCATAAATCATGCTGCTTATTACTCATGGTTCTCTTATCCTCTGGGGCCCATGCTATGACTCTGAGGGATGGTTCTTCCCCACACTGCCTGGTTTCACTACTTACACCCCAAAAAGAAAATTCATGGAGCACTGTTATTCTTGGGTCCCAGTGTTAGGTTAAGGATCTGTTTTCCCACTAGCCACAAGTCTTTTCTATTCATTTCAGTGAACTTTAGGCTAAATTATTGTACCAAAGGTTGTGTTATTTCTCCCATGTATTATGTATCACACTCTGGGTTTTATTGTGCATTACCAAAAACCAGCAAAACTACAGGAATCAAAAGGTAAAGCACAATGTGTCCCTTTTATGAATTACAGAAAGACATCAGCCATTTCCAGCTAACATTTTGAAAGGTTCTTTGCACAGGAAATAAAATATTAACCATTACATATGCTGCAGTTTGTTCATGACTACGGCTGTTGCAGTTGCCTCCCTTTTATCAGACGTAACAGAGATTAAACAAGAGACCTCCAACATGGAAATAGATTAAAGAAGATACTTTATAAAGCCAAACTCCATATCTAGAACTGTTAATGTGGTCACAACTCATGCATTTTGATTTTCAACAAACAGCACGTTTACAGGGAGATGCCTTCACTGTCTGTTGGTTTGATAGTGCTATGACTATCCGATGTGTAAGACTACTGAGGAACAGCAAATCACAGCTAATTTCACAGTAAACTTGAAAGTCCTCTGGAAAAAAGGTAGTATGACCATTGATCTGGCCAAATGAGCCATGTGGGTAGTTTGGGTTAGGTCTGCTGAATTTCATCCTCCACTTCAGTTATGAACAGCAGTTGCCCAACAGGGTCATGCACCTAAAGTCAGCCCCATAGCTTCTGTCATATTTCTGTCCAGAGTCACACTTCTGCCCCCACCATGTACCTTCCAGCCATTGCCCTTCACAAATACATATCTCCTTTTACAATGAGTTTGCAGTTCTCCCTGGCTTTCTCGTCTCCCATTATAAGAGACAGATGAGAACAGAGACAAATTCTCTGGCAACTGACTTATCCAGCTTTAGATATGTAAGGGTGTCATGGTTTAGCCTGACAGTAAGCTGAACAACCACACAGCCATTCATTCACTCCTCTCTCAGCAGAATGGGGAGAGAATCAACAAGAAAAGGGGAAAAAAAAAAGAAAAAAGAAAAAAGAGGTAAAACGTGTGGGTTGAGAAAAAGTTTAAAAGGGCAGAAAAAGAAGATGACAACAACAATAACAGACTATACAAAACAAGTGATGCATAGCACAATTTCTCACCAACCGATGCCAATACTCAGCTAGTTCTCAAGCTGAACTGCCTCCCAGCATGACATTATGTGGTATGAAATATCTTTTTGGCCAGTTGGGTCTGCTGTCCTGGCTGTGTCCCCTTTTAGTTTCTTGGTTGCACCCTGCCTTCTCCCTAATATGGGCCAGTATGGGATTCTGAAAAGTCCTTGGCTGCAAGGCAGCAATTAAAATATTAGTGTTATCAACATTATTCTCATCCTAAATCCAAAACACAGCAGAATTACAGATATTAGAACTAAAATTAACTCTTTCCCAGCTGAAAACAGGAAAAAAAGGTAGTTAATGAAGCCCAAATTTCTACTGTAGTTCCCTTTATTGCCAGAAGCCTTTCTAGCAGACAATCTAATCTGTCCCAGAGGCCTATTTTGCAACAAAATAATCTCTGTCTAGAGTTCAACAGCTTCAAAAGATGATATGCATCTATTCCACTACAGTGATGCAAAGGAACATAGAACGATGAACTACATTTTAGATGCCAAAGTTATGGTACATGAATCCTACACAGTGTCTCATAAAAGCACATAAAAATAATGTCATAAGACAAACTGATAAAGGTCTTTGTGTCCCAGAAGAGCAACTCCTAGTAAATGATCTCAGCTGAGTGTAAGTCTCAAATGACAACATTTGCCAGCTGCACAAATTCTGTGGGTAAGTCATTAAGGGATGATGTTATCAGACCATCTACCTCATGGTATAAATAGTCATACCTCTATTAATTCCACTAGGATCCTATTGACTAACACTTGCTTAGAAGTTATTTGAATGTTTCAAATGTTGCAACAGTCTTCTGTTAATAACATTAATTCTGGTGTAGGGATACAGTTGTTCCTCTCCTCTTTTTGTTTTTGTACAGAAGTAGACACAAGATCAATTTCATGATTTACCCTAAAAATCCCACTAAGTGACCACTTGCTTAAAGATTCTTTTGAAATAATTTATAAAACTGTTGGGTTTGGGGTTTTTTCCTCTCTAGAGCTTAAACCTACACACTGGAATGGTTTGTTTGTCCACAATTTATCCTGAAAGTGAGTGTGTGAAACTACAAAATTTCTCCCCCTGCCTTTCTCTGTAGCTTTTGGGGTTTTTTTCCTATTGAAAAGGGACTTATTGCACCTGTCTAGTTTTAGCTCTGAAAATGCATGGGCCAATCTAAAATATATTGCCCTTTCCCCCGAAACAACAATTGACACAATGTAGTCCAGTTCTACTTACATAAAACTGAGAGGTTCGTAGTGATCCATGACCTTGTAAGGCTCATTATTAGATAGATACCAATTTGTCATGCTGTGCCTAGCTATCAGCTTTTCTAGTCACTCACTTCATGCTTCTAGTGGCAAATTATATTTGACTTTCAATTTAAAATCCAGGGTACTTTAATGTAAAACCTCAGTATAATAATGGTGATGAAGCAGCAGGGCATGCAATTTGACAGAATGGATTTTTCTAGTTTATTGTGGCAGATTCCCCTCCTCCAGCCTCTAAGATGAAGAAAAGAAGGAAAGAAAGAAGTAATGAAAGAAAGAGGGAAAAGATAGCCCACATCACCATTTTAAAACCCTGATGGAAGCTAGAAAGATGGCAGACACAGCACCAGGCTGTCATTTCAAGTGGAAGATCTACTGGCCTAATCCAAAGATGTTAAAAATCTTTTCAGCTTGCTCACTGAGCACAAGCTAAGATACATTAAATGCATCATGACAAGCTATAATTCATGAATGAAGATTTAATTCCTTTTTAATGAAAAAAACAAAAAAAGATTCATACTTCTTTCACTGAGGTGCTGAACTTAATATATGTTACACAGTTCCTGTCAGACATAAGTAATCCTGATCTCCTTTGTCTTGATGCCAAGCACCTACTATAAAGTGTCATGGACATGTAAATGCTGATACAATGGATGCATTATTTCAATATTTTTTAATGATTTTTTTTCGAGCAATGGGATGCAGGGCTGGGGAAACTTCAAACAACACACACATTGATTGTATTATTGTGTTTTGGGGAGCTGTATTTTTATTATAAAAACATTATGACATGAATTCTGATTTGATAATATGGAAGATTATGGAGCATGCTTAATTATTTCTTTCCCTCCTTTCTTTTTCTTTATGTAGCAAAGACCATCAGTGCCTTTAAAATCTGAGCTTCATTTTGAATGTGATTCAGTTCATCTAAATTTGGACACCCAAAAATTAAGTATCTGTGTAAAGTTAATTGTCTAAAACCTTTGCAGAGCTAATAGGGAAAAAATACCTCTATGGATAACTCGGCCAATATATCTCAGTGGGATTCAATGCAACTAACTTCAAGTTTCTAAGTTATTCACTGAAGTTCTAGCACTATAAGCTCCTTTAAATTTGTTAGCCAGAAATTCTTAGAAGGTGACTCATCTGATTTATCTTATACACCTATTTTAGGGTTAAATTATTTGCTCTTTAGGAGTATTTATTACTCTCTATTTTCCTTTTTTTTTAATGGAAACCTAATCAGACCTGTATCTTCAGATTCAAGACATATAGGTAAGTATAGCTGTTTTCTTACACTTCAACTCTAAAAATTCTGATAAAATAAATGACCTTGCAGAGACTTCTGTGCCTCTCCTTTGAATATCAAAAGTTTAATCTGGATGCATATTTTTTAGATAAGACATCAGACAACCAGATTTGCTTCTGAAAACTCACCTGTGTAATTCGTGAAATACAATGCAGTACAATAATTAAAGTTATTACCAGACTTTACTTTCGACTGCTAGACTCAAGCATCCTGGAAAAGGGGCTAGCCATTTGGGAGGAATATAGGAATGTGGTCAGAGTACATAAGGATGCAACAAGGAAGGCAAAGAGCCATTTCAATTTAAATCTGGCAAGGAATGTCAAGGACAACAAGAAGGGCTTCTTCAAGTACTTCAGCAGCAAAAAGATGACTTGGGAAAATGCAGGCCTGCAGATCAAAAAGGTGGGTGCCTCAGTGAGGCTCCTTGGCCCTTCTTTAGTTGCTAATGTATTTAAAGAAACATTTTTCATTGTCTATTATGGCAGTGGCAAGATTCGCTTCTAGCTGGGCTCTGGCTTTTCTAATTTTCTCCTTGCTTAACCTTACAACATCCTTGTAGTTCCCCCCTGAGTTTTCTTCCCCTTCTTGCAAAGGCCAAAAACTCTCCCTTTTTTCTCTGAGTTCTGGACAGAGCTCACTATTCATCCAGGCCAGACTTCTCTGCTAGCTTGTCTGTCAGCACATGGAAACAGCCCATTCCTGCACCTTTAAGATTTCCTTTTTGAAGGAACTGGACTCCTTTGACCTTCAGGACTGTCTCCCAAGGGACTCTGCAAACTAGGCTTCCAAGTTTGCTCTCCATAAGTGTAGGGCAGAAGTTCTGCTAACTAACCCCTTTCCTTACTTCTCCAAGAATTGAAAACTCTTACCATTTTGTGATTGCTATGCCTAGGATGGCCTCCAACCACCACATCACCTACAAGTCCTTCTCTGCTCACAAATATCAGGTCCAGCAAGGTGCCTCCCCTCTTGGCTCACTCAGCAGCTGTTACAGGAAGTTATCTTCCACATACTCCAGGAACATCCTAGACTGTTTCCTCTCTGCTGTACTGTATTTCAAGGAGACATCTGATAGGTTGAAGTCCACATTGTGAACAAGAGCTAGCAATTTTGAGACTTCCCTCAGATGCTTATATTTCATCTTTTCCTTCATCCAGGTTGGGTGGTATTTAACAGAATCACACCATTATGTCTGTCTTGGCATTTGCCCTGATTCTTAGCCATAAACACTCAACCCTACCACCATTCTGAAGCTCTCACCAGTCAAAACACTCCCTAAAACACAAGGCTACCCCACCACATCTCCTTCCTTGCCTTTCCCTTCTTAAGGGTTTGTAGCCATCCATTGCAGCACTCCAGTTGTGCAAGCCACCACACTATGTTGCCATGATGGTAATTAAATCATAGTTTTCCCACTGCACAATGGCTTCCAACTCCATCTGTTTGTTGCCTGTGCTGCATATATTGGCATAGATACACTTCTGTTGGAGTATACTCTGCCACTTTCCTGGGGGAAAAGACCTGAATTCCTACGTGACCATTTTCAGGTGCTTCCAATTGTTTCTATCACAACAATTACCTAAACAAAACAAAAAGTTGAATTCTAGGTAGTAAAAGCTGAACTTTCCTAGAAAACAGTATCACTGACATTCCAGAAGGACATACACAGTAGCATTTTGTTTATTTTATTTTTTTGCCCAGGCAGCCGAAGTGAAAAGGAAAGGAGACAGTAAATGAAAAATCCTGAATGAGCACACTAAGTGTACAATTCCATCATCTAAACAGAACCATTTTGTGTTGCTTTAAGTTCCCCAAAGTATCTTGTCTGTCCTTCAGCTTACATCGAAAAAATACGGATCTGCCATCTGTCACAAATTCACAGCCTGTGTGGATGTTCTGGGTAATAAAACTGTGAGTTGTGCTAGAAGCCTACATATGAGCAACTGAATCTCACCCTTTATGTCTACATCTCAGCTAGTCATCCTAAGTTCTGTTTACAGTTATGAGACACTCATTGAGGATAATTCATCTGAGCAGTTTCAGGAGCTTAATGTAGAATGAGTTGCTCCATACCATGAGCAGCTCTAAGTTGCTAGATTTCTCCACTGACTATAAAAGAAACCTAGGTTTCCTGTTTCAGATGTCTTCACTGTAGACACTGTATCAGCTTTCAGTCAGATAACTCTCACCCTCAGTCTAACTGACAAAGCTCTTTTGACCTTTCAGAATGTAGAAACACAGGATGGCAAATATCATCACTTCAGTCTGTTTTCATAACACAGTCCACAAAATTCCCCAAAGCAATACAACTGGAGATTTTAGTAGAAGGGATCAAAAGCCTTGAATCTAGAGTATTCTACAGGGAGGAAAAATTATTATAGGCTTCCTATTTTTTCCTCCTGTAAGAAAGAATGTGATAGATGACAATACACAGATGATGCTAGGATGAGGAGCACAGTCCACTCTACAGTTGGGAGCAAAATAAAACCTTCTAAGAGCTGTCTTGGAACTACAATAAATTTTCTTCTCAACGTCACATTTGGCACAATATTTGATGGGAAGCTGGTGATCAAAACTTTAAAGCTAGAAAGTAAGCAATTGGCACCTGAGAGATGCCTCTTTCTTAGTTGAAATAGGGTGGACCACTACCTATCTTTTTCTGGTATTTCTGAGAAAGAGTGAGAGAAGTTTTTCATCACAAGAAGAAAATAAAATCTTCCCAACCCTACAGACAGACAGATGAAGTCCTGATGTATCTGGATTATTCCCCTGCCATACAAATCAGATATAACATATTTCTAGTGCTGACATTCATTTTTCCTCTGTGTGGGTGTAGAGCTCCTTTTGTGTGATGTTTTTCTTTATTTTCAGACCGTCCCTTCCTTCCCATATTGTGGATAATTCCCTAAGCTGAAAGACACTTGCATCAGAGTTCGCTGGTCAGGCACAATCCCAGATGCCATGCCCCATACCTAGAGAGCTGGGACACAGTCAGCTTGCTACATATGACAAGTGCATTGAGTCACAACTTTTATGTGTCTACTAGCGTATGGAGGTTTTCTGACTCAGAATTTTTATATGTGCCTTTTTCACTATATTCGGTGTTCTTTAGGGGTGAAGACATCCCTGTCTAGTAATACAGAGGTAGGTGGATCAAAGCTAATGTAAATCAGTGCCAGTGGAGCCAGGGATACCAAAGGATTGTGCCAACATAAACAATCCGAGATCTCTTCCTCAATAACAACAAATAAAGGCAATCAGAAAAGTGATTTTGTGTTGTGGTTTGGTTTTGGTATTTTATTTTATTTTATTTTATTTTATTTTATTTTAGTAACAACTCACAAGCCTGTGTTATGTAGCATTTATGTAAAGGATCTTTGAACCAGCTAGCTGCGATCCCAGTTTATGCTGTTACATTTATACACGCAGTTGCAAGATAAATAGAAATGCTATTGCAGAAACAAAGCAGGCAACAGAGAACAGGGATTAAATACTTAGATGTGGGTTTTCTGGAAGAAGACTTCAGAATTATTGATTCATGAAAGGCAGGTCCTGCTGATACCAACCTGATTTCCTTTTATAAGATAGCCCCCCTAGTAGATGAGGGTAAAGATGTGGCTGTTGTATATCTGGACAGGCTGGAATGATGGGCCAAGGCCTGTAGCATGAAGTTCAACAAAATCAAGAGCCAGCTCCTGCATTTAGGTCATAACAACCCCAAGCAGTTCTGCAGGCTTGGGAGAGAGTGGCTGGAGAGCTGCCTGGCAGAGAAGGACCTGGGAATGTTGGGTGTCAACTGCCTGAATATGACCCAGCAACATGCCCAGGTAGTGTGAAGAGGCTGGTGAGGGGAATGGAGAATGAATGTTATGAAGGGCAGCTGAGGGAACTGGAGTTGTTCAGGCTGGAGGACAAGAGGTTGAGGGGAGACCTAATCTACAACTGCCTGAAAGGTGGTTGTGGAGAGGAAGGGCCTGACCTTTTATCCTTAGTGATGAGTGATAGAACAAGAGGAAATGTTGTCAAGTTNGGTGTCAACTGCCTGAATATGACCCAGCAACATGCCCAGGTAGTGTGAAGAGGCTGGTGAGGGGAATGGAGAATGAATGTTATGAAGGGCAGCTGAGGGAACTGGAGTTGTTCAGGCTGGAGGACAAGAGGTTGAGGGGAGACCTAATCTACAACTGCCTGAAAGGTGGTTGTGGAGAGGAAGGGCCTGACCTTTTATCCTTAGTGATGAGTGATAGAACAAGAGGAAATGTTGTCAAGTTACGGCAGGGGAGGTTTAGACTGGGTGTTAGGAAAAACTTCTTCACAGAGAAGGTTGTCAGGCATTGGAACAGGCTGCCCCGTGAAGTGGTGGAATCTCCATCCCTGAAGGTATTTAAAAGATAGTTAGATATTTGTATTGTAATAATAATCTATATTGTAGAACACTGGAACACGTTGCCCAGAGAGGAGGAGGATACCCAATCCCTGGAGACATTCAAGGCCAGGTTGGATGAGGCCCTGATCAACCTGATCTAGTTGGGGGTGTCCCTGCTTCCTGCAGGGGAGTTGGACTAGATGACCTCTGAAGGTCCCTTCCAACTCTAGCCATTCTACGATCCTATGATTCTATATGGTGCTGAGGGACATGGTTTAGTAGTGGACGGCAGGTTAGGGTGATGGTTGGACTTGATGATATAAAGAGTCCCTTCCAACGAAGACAATCCTATGATTCTATGATTCTATGATTCTATGATTCTATGATTCTATGATACCTAACTAACAAGTCCACCCTACATGTCTTGATAGTGTTGCCACACCTTTGAAATCAAGCTTGGAACTGAGCAGTAAGACAAAGCAAAAAAATTGACAGAAATTTTTTAGCTACAAATTGCTGATGGATCAAATACTTTTTATCACATTCATAAACTCACTGTCCATTCCAGTTCCACACATGCACACATTTTTATGTTCCCTTCTATGAGCTATGGGGAAATATTGCTAAAATTACAGACTCAAATATGAATTAATTTTTCTTTCTTGTTTATTTTTGGATTAATGCGCAATGCATCTTCTGTGCTACATCCACTCTCTTGGTAGCACAAAATTTTTCACAGTACCACCTGGTGAGTTGCATGGTTACATTTCATCCCTGTTGTGTTTTTTACCAAGCAATATCTGAGCAATTAATGAACAAATCAAATAAATTGGAGCTGCTGTATTTTCCTCTAGAAGCAAATGTGAAGGATAATTTTAAAAACACTTTTATATTTCTCCCTCATCCTCTGGGGAGGAAGTTAGGCTTCAAGTTCTAAATTACTCATTCCTGCTGGCATCAGATGTATGCCCCAAGGAGTTCATTTTGAGCTCAACAGACAAGGCTTTAACTACGTAAATTCATTTCTAAATAGAAAATAATATAATAGAACACTTTGCAGACAATCTCTCACAGGTTCTTTAACATCCATAAGGGAAAGAGATAAAAAAGATCAAAGAACTGATACCTTCTTTTCCACACAGAGCATCTATGGGGCTGAAATTTCCCCCACTGGCTTAAGATTTTTACTCGGGAAAGATGCTTAATACTAAAATAGATCAAATAAGTTTTGGCACAAATCAAGGCATTTCTATAAAGGCCTTCTCAAACTTGCTTTAAGTCTTCCCAATCTCAGTGTTGCAGTATTCTAGTTATTCTGTATTAGGTTTCATTATAAGATCTAGGGGTCCCAGTTTATAGAACTGAATAGGAGAAATTAATAACTTGGAAATATATTGCTATCCTATTTATAAAGAACTATGTAGAAACATAACCCAAAATGTTACAAAATCAAGTAAATAAAAATAACTCAGATGTGTTTTCAGAAGCACTCTCCAACCTCACCTCATCCAAGCCATGCTCTTAAGACGAGATTTCCTTTCCTTCTAGAAACTGAACTCATAAGACCAGCCCCAGGAAGACAGATGGTCCAGGTTGTCTCAGAAAACAAATGAACAAATATATTTGTGAGATTCTGCAGGTTCCTAAGGACAGACTGGAGGAAAAAAGGAAGAAGGGAAGGAAAAGTCAGATCCACCTTGTCTGCCCACATTCCTGGGACTGTTGTTGAGGAAATGAATAGATATAGCCAATGAGATTAACTCTGTTGCTTCGCATAAAGCAGATGTTTGACAATTTTCCTGGTGTTAGAACATATGCACCGATCTGATTACAATGATGATAAAATTAATCCTGAGTTGTTCTGTCACAGGAGGACAATTCCATCTTATGATTAGCTCCTTTCATTGCAGTGAGAGGTCTATAAAATCATGTGCTGGGAACCAGCCTTTTAATAACCCAGCCATGAAGATAACTGGTTGCAGGTAACCAAGAGTGCAAATTCACTCCATATCTATATATCTTCACCCCAGCTTAAGTGTGAATTCATTCCATATCTATGTGATTTCCCTCAGCATGGTTCAGTTGCAAGCAGGGAAGTGTTGACACTGTGGTTAGTATTGTGCAAACTATAAAATATTATTTGCTTTGGTTTTGTCACAGGAATACTCAATGTTGCCAACAACAACATGTTTTCAAAATATTTTCAATAAATATTTCATTCTGCACATTACATTGTCATTTCTTCCACAGGGACTTAAATAAAATCTTCCTGAACTGGGCTAGCTAAAAAAAAAAAGAGTTGATTGCAAAATCTTGCACTTGCACTTTGCCAGGGGTAAACAAAATTCAGCATTTTAAAAGCTTTGGTGCACTCTTGATCTTGAACCAACGATGTTTTTGATCTACAATTTCTAGGAAGGAATACAAAAGATTAAGCATGAGAGTGAGGAAAGTTTTTGGGTTTCGGAGAAGCCATGAAATTCTGCTAGTAGTACATGTCCTATGCTGGCTGGAGTGGGAGTTTAAACATCTTGACAACATATCACTACAAAGCAGGTATCTGAGTTTAGGTGTCCTGTTCTGGAGTGAATCACATTGTGAAAGTTAGAAAAGATGGTTCCCATTTCAAATATTAACTACATTTTTTTTCCATTTTTTCCTTTATGTAAATCCAAGCTAATAAATTAGTTAAACTTTCCAGCATTTAAAACTTTTACTGCATCTTATTCAAATTGCAGATTTTCCCATCTTCTTTAGTCTAACTTTCACAGAATAGAAGCTGCATTTTCAGCACACCCCAGATTCTCCTACTCACAATACCACCAGGGCTTTCAGACCCTTTGTCTGACTGCAGCAGTGTCTCTAAGATTGGTTCCCACAGATCAAGAATTCAACAAAGACCATTTTTACACTTTTCATATAGTCCATTGATTGACTTAATGGAAGCAACTGTTATCACTGCTACTACCATTATAGGAGTTAATTCAAAGGGCTACAAAGCTGTTCTTGTAGTGTAAATCTTTTTCCCAAAAGCTAGTCCTCTATCAAGAGTACTTTTATGAACACTGACTCATGTTATTTAAACCCACCATTAGCTGCTCAGTAGAAATCTTGCTACTGGCATTGCTTTTTCTGCATGTGAGACATGGCTCCCATAACGTTATTCCAAAGCACTGGAACAAACAAGTGCCCAGATGACCAGTCATCTCTCAGAGCCACCTGATTACACAGAAAATATACTAAAACCAAAGGAAACTAGTAAATGGACTGTGTAGCCTGGCAGCAGGGAAGGAGAACAACTAAAAGTTGCTGCCAAACCTGTCATTTCTGAAACTTTTATTTTCTTATTCCCAAATAAGATATGCAGCCGGGTTTAGTTCTAGCTAACTTTTATCAAAAGCTTTGCCTCATGGCTCTTTATATGGATTCACACACTGTTAAATGATTCAGTGCAAAGCAAATGGAAAGATTAATTTTGTGATGTGGCACCAAAAGAAACAATTTAGAGCAGGGATTAGGGATTGGACCAGCTCAGTGGAACTTCTGGAGCAAGTCCATTATAACTACAGAACATTTCACAATAACCGTATCAGTGATCGCAAGAAGAGACAGCCTTTTTCAGCGAAACTGAAAATTCATACAAACAGACTTTCTCTCCCTGTTCTCTCTTATTTTTCCAAAAGAAGTGAGAAAGAGAAAGGTTTTACAGAACTGGGGAAAAAAATGATTGTTGAAAATAGAATAACTGGAAATTCTGAGTCAGATGCCACTAATGAGACATCAGACTGGTAGATTGGTATTTATCTCAGACGGAAGAGACTGAGCACAGCTAACTACCCAGTGGTCGCAAGACAGCAACTAGGGCAGGACATTTTGACAACATGTGTTCTCTATGTACTTTGAAACCTGGTTCTTTTTCTTTGTTCTTAAAACACCATCATATCAATAAGAAAACCCTGTCTCTCCTTTCTTCCAGCTTGACATTGTAAAGGATATTGTTATCTAAGCAGAAGGGAGATGAAAAAATAAACCAGCTGAAAACAGTAATGAGGATTCCTAGCTGAACTCTTTCTCTTTCACATACACATTCAGAGAGGAACTTATTCAGGTAATGGCTACTTATGTCCTGTACCCTCCTAGCTGTTAAAAAAAAAGCATGTTATAGTTACATGACTCCACTGCAGCCTTTTTATTCCCTTCCCTTCCTTACTCCCTTCCTTTCTGCCTTCCCATGCCAATCAGCTAAGGTTTGCTCATTCCGATTCAGTGGTGTGGTGTGAGCCAGGAAATCTCTGTGCAAACAACCATGGTGCAACCAGGTTATGAACCTGGACATCCAGCTCAGAAGGTAGTATTTTAAATTAGAGGGAAAAATCACATAGCTGATCCTTTTTTCTTTCTGAATTGTGAACACTATGTAAGATAACCCCAATCTCAACAGTAAAACACCCATGAAAATAATTTCATTATCCCATTAGACCCAGGATTAATTGGTTTCAATTTTCCTTTGTTTTCACTGTATAGTGTCTAGTCACCATATTTTAGTGTGCTACAGGAGGATGTCACCTAAAATCACAATTAGTCTTCTCCTCTGTGAATGAAGTCAGGTTTACCCCATCTAACCTCCACATAGGTGCCTAGAATAAGAGTAGACATGTCCTAAGCTCCACGTACTGGGAAGTCATAATCACGCTTAATTTATCATTGCAGTACAGAGGTTAACTTCCCAGAGGTTAAGGTCACCCTCAAATTTTTAAGAGATGTGAAAGACCCCCAAATGTTAGACTGCACTAGCAACTCTAGTAAGGAAATGCCTGAGGACAATTGTTTCATATTAAATTTTATTTTATTATTAAAATAAAGCAAAAGAGTAATAATAACAAACTCCTTTGTAAATTAATGCTATTAATTTAAAGTCCCCCTGGTTTTTCACAGCATGCCTTCATATTTTCTGATGACTAAATTTCCATGCCTTCATGCTGATTGCTCCTGAAACACCTGGTAAACAGGATGTAGCATATTCTGTTCCCTTTTACAAGGAGTTAAAGTCTGAGTAATTCATTCTTAGAGCAGAAGAATCACCCCAGTACTGCTCATTGCCGTTGAAGATTAATTTTACTAGCCACTTAGAGGGCTAAGGAGTGCATTACAGTGAATGCTATTATTCAAGTTCAGCAGAATAAAATCCATCATATCTGAACAGGGGGAAAATGGTTTTTATTAGAGCCTTTCACACAGCTCTGCAATTCAGTGACATACACCATCTCCACTTACTTATTTTCCATTGTAAATTTTATCTTGAGCCAGAAGCAAAAAGTTCATTAGTTTGCTCAAAACACTTCTTAATGAGTGTGCTAATTGAGAGCATATTAATGCATTTCACTAGGCTCCCATGTTTATTTCTTGAAAAGGGACACAAATTTGTCTTCTTTTGTGTGTTTCATGCTAGCCAGACTTTGTTTAAAGGAGAGCAACTGTGATGCTCATTATGCTCAGAGAGGTTAAGATGGTAAGAAGCACATCACATAAACACTTTGTGAAGCATATTGGAAAATTAGACTGCAGCATAATAACATTTCCTCTGTTTTTAATGGGTGAATGAGGGGGGGGAAGGGGTCCAATTTTATTAAGAAATGTTCTCAGTGGTGCCACAGACTCTGCAGATGGTTAATACAACATGTGGCAACCTACTTTCTGCTTCTTACCCTGATTCAGCAAGCTTCTCAAGTACCAGCTTCATTCTAAATGTCTGGATAGTGCCACAGAAGACATAGTAAATTATTAGAAGACATACTAAATTATCTTTCTAAAGTGGAAGCCTTCACTGGGATATAGAATAGCCATACAAATTTGACTAAGCTTGAATTTTTAAGAAGCTGTTTGCTTCTAAAGCCTCCATATTGTTATTCTAGTGGTTAAATCTACGTTCATGGACTTATGTTGCCATTTGTCCGTTATTAAAAAATAAGAGCCTTGCTTTTCAGTCAAGCAGAACATACTTGCCTTATTAGCAAGTCTTTTTAACAAAGCGGGTTTTGAAATACCAACTTGTCTCTGGAAATCTGCTTTGAAAATACTCAGAGATGCATGATGAAATGTGTGTTTCTTTTCACAGAGCCTGCCTGGGAAAACAACGTTTCTTAGATCTGTGGTAGGAATGGAAGGAGCTTGAGTGCATAAGTAAATTACTTAAAATCTTTATGAAAATAAGGCAGAGGAAAGGGACAGAGATTCCCTTCACCTAATGGGAATTGTGGAATTGTTTCAATAAGCAGAGAAACAGTGTTTTGCCCCCTGATTCAAGCACAGATTTAACCCCCATCAGTTATCAGAAATAACTGGTACTAATTTACTTCTGACCTCAGAGACATCAGAATGATTCATTAGAAACATCTGAGTTTTCAACACAAATCTCCAAGCACCACAAAATGTGAAAAATATCTATCTCTGGGTATAAATATAGCAGCAGAAAGCAAGCTCCTAATTTCTTTCTGCTTGGGATGGCAGCAATGTCTATTAGGTGAAAGGGAAGCTGTTTTACACCCGCCTCCACCAGGAAACTCTCAGACAGTTGTCACTGTTCAGTTTCCACCTTCAGTCAGGGCAGCTGATAGGGAAAGCCCCTGAGGAAAAGCCTCCATCCGAATAATGAAAGAGCTGCTGAGACAGCACGGCCCAGGGCTGTAGATTTTTAAGTTGTACCCATTTATGTACTTATTTTAAATCACTTTGTTTAACCTCCACCCTGTCACATTGCTGGTGCTTGTAAGTCAATTTCTATTTGCATGTCAGGTTCTAAATGTAAAGAATAAATACATATACAGCAGACCAGTGCAAACTCTCATGGAAGGTAGGAGCCAAGGAAAAACATCTGCTTGCTAGAGCAGATTTATATAAATAATGTTATGCAGAAAATACAGAAGTAAAGAAAAAGGAATATGAACAAACACTTTCCCACTCGATACTATATCAATATTAGTGATTAACAGCCAATTTTCAGAGTTTCAATCAAGCACTCGGTGCTAGTGCCTCATCTCTATCTTGTGAATAAATCAGGTCTCTTAAGTTTTGAAAATTCATTCTTGAAATATCATTAAGACCTTTTGACTCCACTGTAGATTAGAACTGCTTTCAATAGGCCAAATTCTGACAATTTTGCCCATTACTAGGAATGCTCAGCAGCTAATGCTGTTGAAAAATGTATTGAAATACATGGAAAATAAAGGTAGCAGAATGCAGCCTCCTAATTTTTCCTCTATCCAGCACTAGAAATATGAAAATACCAATATTTAAGGGTTTTTTTTCCTGAGCTTCATAGTTTTAATCCATGCCAAGTGTCAGTTTTCTTTTTTTTTTTTTTTTGAATTGGGGTTTCTTGGTAGTTTTTCTTTTTTTGTTTGGTTGGTTGTTTGGTTTGGGTTTTTGTCTTTATTTTTTTAGTTCAGAGCAGAGTCTCAAGTTGGGACATGCATCCTTTTCTCTCTAAGCTGATCCAGGGAATACATTCCTAAATATTTTCTATTCCCTCCTGCACTCTACTACATCACACTTTCTATATTTAGAAGTGATTTATTTGCCTTGCACAGAAACTCCACTCAAATGACTACAGATCTTGCAAATATCTGTTTATATATCCTGATTTCCATTTAAGTAGTGGCCAATTAAACCTTTGTAAGTAGAATTAAGTACCCACAGCCTTTGAAATTTGCAGGTAGATATGCAACACACATGAGCATTTCAGGTTATTGCTCTCCAATTAAAACTCAGGTCACAACGCTGTTGTCCTTTTGACAATGAAACCTGCCTGTCACATTTCCAAGCACATACATGAATTAAACATTGCACCTAAGCATAATGTTCTTGCAACTGAGGGTTGTGTCCTAGAGCTAATGCATTGTAATCATGAAAAGAAGAGCTAGCACATTGCTTCAGATCCCGGCTGAGCTGTAGCCATCATGCAGGACAATCACCCAAGCTGACGGGGTTCCTCCAGTGGCCTACAACCAGGAGAGAAGTTCTTGTTGGGCAGTGTTCAAGGTCTCCTCTCCAGCTGCCCTTGCTGCCATTGGCATCTGCTGCGAGTTGGTTAAGGCTGTTAGCCTGCTGACCATTCTCATATCCCCAAGGATAGCAACCAGGCACTCAGACAACCACAGATCAAGGGAGTGGGAATCCAGCATAATTCCTCCTTTCCAGTCCAAATCCTCAGATGCACTTTGTGCTTTCTGACCATGGCAGAAGCTCTGAGCCTGAAGCTGAAACTCCAGGGCAATGTAGCTTTGTTTTAAGCCTGCGCGTGGGTGTAAGCGACTATGGGTCAGTGGGAGACAAAAGCAGGGGATAAGAGGAAGGAAAGGGAATAAAATAACACTGAAAGGGCTGTGCATAATGCAGTGTTTTGGGGCAAACTCATGCTGATCCCTCTCCAATGGTTTGGAGGAAGCAGCTGCGGTTTTGTTGCCAGAGACAGGGGGACACATACCATCCTCAGAGCCCCAAACAGCATCTGTGCTGGTTTGAATGACAGCACATTGCCTCCAGGAGCTCCTGCTGGGCTGCACACCTCAGCACTACTTCTAAGCCAAAGCAGTGATGCACTATCTAGCCTGGAGATGTTTTTAATTTGGTTTGCTTTCCCTCAGAGGCAGGATTAGAAAACTGGAGTTCAAGGCCCCCTGCCTCACACCAACACCGCTGTACCTCACCTGCCTCACACTGCTCTGTTGCAGAGCTTGAAGGAGACCTCTTTAGTGATGGGACAAAAGAACAGCAAAACAGAAAGCCCAGATACTTTTCTCTCAAAGCTATCACTTGCAGAAAATATGATTCAGACTTGGCCTGCTGAGATCCAAAGACAGGAAACTTAGTTCACATATGCAAGTTGTTCAGCCTGGCTTTACAAAAAGTTCCCCCAGCAGAATGAGCACACTTAAAATCAACTCTTTTGAAAACCTAATGCTTTTCATCTGGGTACTTGCAGTCAAAACACTGATGGAATGCAACACGTAGTGTGTGTGCGTGTACGTGTGCTGCCATACTCTGCAAAGTTTTATTACAAAGGAGACGTGTAAAACCAAATATGGAAACCTGTCCAATAGCTGTATGAATTGAGTATTGCCTTTGTTCTTTGGCTTAACCTCTTGCTGATATTATTAGAATGCCTGCCGGGTGTAGGAAACCTCCATGGAAAATCGCATCTGTTGGAATTAATCAGCTATGCTTTAGGTGCACTTTGCTTCCTCCTCAAAAAAACCCTAGGAACCAACATCACTGCCTGTTTCTGAATGTCTCCCATGGCCTTATTAAACACGGCTGTGGCAGCAGAAAGAATGCCTCTCTTTAACAGCATATTGCTGCAATTAAAAGAGCACAGATGTGCTGAGATTGTCAGTCATGCAATTCAGCTTGAACAAAGCAAGTCTTCAGAAGTAGAAGCAAGGGAATGGTCTGGTGGATTCACTGGCAGTTTTGCTATGGCAGGAAAAGATTTCTAGTAGCAGCCCCTAAATAAGAGGAAATTCGTGTTTTCAAATAATTTTGTAAAATCCACCTCTGGAAACCTCATTAGAAAAAGTCCTTCAAGAACAATATAAACAGAATGACAAAAGGGAGTGCCCTTTAGCAGCACCAGGGCAGGCTAGGAGTTAAGATCTTTCATTTAGGCAACGAGAATCCAAAGCAATGTTCACTACCTGAGATAATAGTTTTGATTAAAATTTTTCCCCAGGAAACAGTAAGGATGCTACCAGCCCTGTCTTCCCAGTCCAAAGGTTATTCCTTCCACATTTACAGTACTTTCAAAACTAAAAGATGTGTGAAGGCTGATACCTGGAGCAGAGGTTGCTTCAGTGTTCTATGATAGTAGTTTTCTTTACTGGAGGGAAAAGAACATTTATGCAGCAAGATGCAAAGCCACTCTGAACAATTGGTGGTGGTCTGCTAGCTCCTTCTATTGGTCAACTGAGCACGAGAAAGTGTGCTGCCTGGCTAGGTAGCTCATCAGCTCCACCTTGAACCCTGGGACCACTCTGGCTTGATGCGTTAGAGGGTCACCCCAGAAGACTATAGCATGGTATTGCTCTAGTATGGCTGTGCATGACCAATGTGTGAGTCCGACTACCTTCTGGTGGAATTCAAGCAATGCAGTGGGCATCCAGACATTCTCTCATCCAGACATCTCCTAGCTTCTGAGATAACTAAGTCTTTTTCTTTCTTTCTTTTACTGCTAAAATCACTGCATCTGTCTACTGCTGTCGTCCTCTTACAGTCTCTGTCTGCACTCTCTCCTGAAAGCACATCCCAGCAGCCAGGACTCGGCATTAGCTGAACTCAGGCTGCAGGTGGAGTGTCCCATGGGGTTCACAGACATACTACCAGGTCTGTCCTTCCTCTCTCCACCTAGACAGCCAGGCATGCATCCTGGATGGGGATGTCCACGTACTTCAAAGGCTTTCTGGACAATCAGGAGGCCAAGACCTTAGGGGTAACAAAGCACATATCAAGACAAAGTTTTATTAATTGAGTTCAAACTACTAAGAATGTAAGCCAAATCCAAAGTGATACATAACCAGAGGTTACAAGCCTGATGCTGCCACCAGTTCTTCAGCATCTCAATAAAGCCATTAGAGACACAAATGTGTACCAGTGGAGGAATTGTAAGAACTTTTTAAGACACCAGGTGTAAAGCAATATTAGCTGCTTTACCTAATATGCATATTTTAGCTCCCTCCTTTTTTGTATTTCTATCAGATCTTAACAGCCCCTCCAAGGTTTCATGTAGGCCTTCCTCCATTTCTTCGCTGAAGGCATGTCTCCAAGGAAATTCAAAATGTAGCCTGAATCTATCTTTAATTTATGATGTTGGACCTTATTTCCCCAAAGGTACAAGTTCAAGCATACTGTCAACCTCATCTTTATATTTCAGCTCCTGTGCAATGTATTCAGTCTTTAATACAGCTCCAATAGCTGGGTATTTGGAAGAGGGAAATGTTTACAGAAGTTCACTTTGCTACTGCATAAAAATCACTCTCATTTCTCTCTGCCAAATAATCTGTGAGGTGAGAACATGGTTGTTTACTGAACAAACGCAAAACCAAGGAGTACACAAGGAAACAGTAGTGTAAGAAAATTCAGACCTGAGCACTGGTGGAAGTTGTGTGACAGTAGGCAAATGAGTTAATAAAATTTGTGATCTAAAAGAAAGGAAACTCTTTTCAGCTGCTTATAAATGCTGAAAACAAAACAGTTTATGCTTATTTCAGAACACTATTTGTCTGTTTCTGTGAACTGCGGCAACAGCTCTGCCGAAGCTATTATTTCAGACATTGGCAGATTAGTCAAACCGTAGAACACTTTAGATCTGTAGATCCTTGGCACCATCTGAAATTATTTCCAGTTCACACCCACAATATGTCACGCTATTCTGCACGTACATGGAAAATAGTGGGCATACTATACGATCTTTACATTCTTCAATCTTTATTCTTGAGTACACCCAGATAAGTTGTCCTGTTATGAAAAAAAAATCACATCTTTGGTTACCTTACTGTAGTTTGCTAACATGTCTTGGGGATTTTTAATTAATTCTAATTCAAATAATTCTAATTCTAAAGCAATTCTAAGCAGTATTAAGTCACTCTCTGCAGACAGATTCTGTATGGATGGCAGATGTGAGATCATTCATGTGCAGATCTCAGCAGGTCAAAAGTGGAGGCAAATCAAAAAATGTCACAGTAGTTATTATGCTCAGTACAGTTTTATCCTGTTTTCAAATGTAGAAATCATTTACACACATAGCAGAAGCTAGAACTGTTAAAGACCTGCAAAGTGCTGCTGGTCTAAAAAAGTTCCACATTTTTTTTAATTACTTCTATGGAGTTGGTGTTCTTCACTCTCCACATCCCTTGCTTTTCAATAGATTTACTAAGGTCCAGAAGAAGGTTGTGTCATTTGGAGGGTACCAGATGGTAAAAGTATTGAGTCAAGCACATGGTGGAATAGAGCAGCTTATATTCTATCATTATTTATGAAAATCAAAAGCACTGACATGTCGCTGTTGAACTGTCAAAGAAAAAAGCTATCATCAGAAGACTGATGTAACTGTAGTATGCACTGCATCTTAATCAGAAGCTGCTTGCTCTCCTTCCTACTTTTAAGTTAAGACAAGCAACTATTTTTTATTGTTTGAGCCTTAGGAATGCATAAGTAAATAATTTTCAAATTTAGTAGAGAATATCCCAGGTGAGCTTCATTTTCAGACAGGTAGGCCTTTTTTTTCTACAGAATTGAATGGAAGCTTTGAATCTGACTTACAATGGAAGTCACATTTCAATTTCTACTACGGAATGACTACTGTTCTCCATATTTTGTTTCCCCTACCAATCTATAAAACATGTCAACAATCTGCTCATAAGATGTTGCCAATTATATAAAAATATCACGCAATATGTAAGGGAAAACTTCATTGGATCATTTTGTGAAGTCCATAAAGGATATCTTTACACTGATATCAGTGGTTGCTTTATGTACTGCTTCTTGGGGAACTTCACTTCAAACTGAAGTTTCACTGCAGAAAGTAGTTGCAGAAGTTATATTTTATAACAAGTTCTTTGCATGCACATGAACTACTAAACAGTCTATTCTTACTAGGGCTCATCACTTTTGTAATCCATCCTGTAGGGGGTCAGTGCTAAAATTAAATTATACCTGCCTACCATTCTCAATCTAATCAGGCTGTGAACTGAAAAATAAAACAATTAAAATTAGAGACAGGCCAGCCTCCCACTGTTTATGATCTCATTCTATTTGTGAAGAGTAGGTGGAAATTCACCCATGGTGAGCATTTGGTTTATGTCAATTTTTCTTGCTATTACAGCTGGGGCTTATTTTGTGAACTGTTTGCAGCTATTTCTGCTAAAAATAGGTGGATACCAATTTAAACATCCTGGCGATATTTCAAGTCAAAGTATCATTAGTAGATAGTTATTATGCTGCATTTTATTTTAAGAGATCCTGCCATGAAGTCAATCTATACAAATATAAATAAAGACAGTTAGAATTACCTTCCAAACGACTCTATTGGAGGTTATTCGCATTTGGTTTAGCAAAACAAGCTAAGCTATTTGCAAGAAAAGTTATTAGTCAGAGGGGCACTGAGTTAACGAGACTTCCTAAAACTCCTTATCAGGTTAGACTGTGACATTTAGAGAGAGATTGGGGATCAATTTTGCCTTTTTGCCTCAGTCCTAAGTAAGAGGAACTCATAGTTCTCCCTTGGTTTCCAAGGACTATAATTTTCTTTTATCACTCCTCCTCTACTGTTCAGTCTCGTAACAAAAATCATCTTTCCCAAATGCATTCCCTCACAAGAAAAGGTGACAATTAGATACAAAATCCTCTATCTTCTAATGACAAGAAGATCAGAAATGTGAGAAGACCACATAATGGTGATTGGTCACGCTGCTGCATGTAGTGTCCTAATTAGCCATCACAGGTTTTTACATATTGGCCTGTGAAGATTATCAGACCCAGTTGCCCTTAAAAAAATTTTTCAGTAGGAAGCTCAGAGTGTTAGAGAAATTGCTTACACCACTTCCAGGATCTCTGTCTTAAACCTATGTGCTGCCAGTGTGCATGCAGTTGTCAAAGAGTCAATAATTCATTCCCGTCAGTAATCATCTACTGTTATGGCATGGGGGTTTTGAGACCAGTGTGGGAATACCGAGATCTTGTTTTGGCTCCCCGTGGCAAGAGGATCTTTCTATTGTCAAAGACAGCAACATGTTCAGGAGTTCTCAGTGCAGGAATGCTGCGCTGCCATTCAGTGAGACCTGGACAGGCTGGAGAGCTGGACAGTGAGGAACCAGATGAGGTTCAATGAAAGCAAGTGTAGGGTCTGGCACCTGGGAAGGAACAACCACAGGTATCAGTACAGGCTGGGGGATGACCTGATGGAGAGGAGCTCTGCAGAGAAGGACCTGGGGGTCCTGGTGGATGACAGGTTGGCCATGAGCCAGCAGTGTGCCCTGGTGGCCAAGAAGGCCAGTGGGATCCTGGGGTGCATTAAGAGGAGTGTAGCCAGAAGGTCAAAGGAGGTGATCCTCCCCCTCTACGCTGATCTGGTCAGGCCAAACCTGGAGTATTGTGTCCAGGTGTAAACAGCTGTAAACAGCTCCCCGGTGTAAAAAAAGACAGGGATCTCCTAGAGAGAGTCCAGCGGAGGCCACAAAGATGATTAAGGGCCTGGAGCATCTCCCCTATGAGAAAAGGTTGAGTGACCTGGGGCTGTTTAGCCTAGAGAAGACTGAGAGAGGATCTCATCAATGTTTATAAATATTTGAAGTCTAGGAGACAAAGGAGGTGGCCAACCTCTTCTCAGTGGCCTGTGGGGACAGGACAAGGGGCAATGGTCACAAGTTGGACCACAGGAAGTTCCGCACCGATGTGAGAAAGAACTTCACAGTGAGGTTGACAGAGCAGTGGGACAGGCTGCCCAGGGGGGTTGTGGAGTCTCCTTCTCTGGAGATATTCAAGGCCCATCTGGACACCTACTTGTACAACCTATTCTATGGAACCTGTTTTAGCAGGGGGGGTGGACTTGATGATCTCTTGAGGTCCCTTCCAACCCCTACAATTCTGTGATTCCATGATTCTGTGATAAGCACTGCCTCTCAGGAGCCTCTTGGGTGCTATCTAGGAAGCGCTTATCTGGCCCAAGCCAAAATGTCACCTGTTAAACAGCTTGGAGAAACATCTACCAGTGCTTCTGACCTGTGCATTGGTCCAGCTGACAGACTCATAGATAGAGATTATATATGGCACAACGCTTAGTGGAAACAAAGCACATCAGCAGAGCTGGAACCATTACATTAGTACAATTACCATAGTAATGGGGCTATATTTCTTCTTGGGTTTGGATGAATTCTTTTAGATAATATCCTGCTGAAATAATTGTAATGCTTCACAGTGATGTTTATCTAACTCACTGGACTTAAGCTGTCTAGAAGATAGCTGTCTAGTCTAAAACAGTTGTCAAGTTTATTTTGTCTTTCACTTCTCCCTAACTACCCCTTATTCACTCTGGGAAGCACCTCTAGATGTCTGTGCCCATCTCTGACCACTGTCTAGAAGCCCATTTTCAGACAATTAAAGATAGTTGAAATTGGAAGAGGCAGGGGAAAATAAATGGTACTGAAAAGGTGGGGGGCGGAGGTGGAAGGAGTAGGGGAAGTAATCAGTCGGTTAGCACAACCTCAAAAACTAGGCTGTTAGGCTGGTTATCAATAAAGGGCTTTTAGTGTTCAGATGCTCATTTCTAAAAATCTTAGAGTTAAGAATGCAGATCTAGTGTGATTAACTTAAACATTTAAGCAGAATGGTTTAGACATCTTGTTCTGCCAGTGTAACACATAAAGCTGAATTAGATGCCCGAGGATCGAATACATAAAATGGGGGAAATTTACCTATCCAGTAAGGAATTACAACAGCTAACAAACTGTTGTTCACATTAGATTTGCTGCTTTAGTTAGCTATCTGAATTTTTTTAAAATAAGACCTCTGGGAAAATAATATTCAAAGTGTATCTTATTCTCTCAGTGCTTGCTTTCTTTCATCAAGTGCTTACACCACCAACTCCTTAAACCTCACAGGTTTCACAGTTAAGGAGTTGGTGGTTGTGCTAGGACCTCAGCTACACATATAAACCTAATACGCTTATATCCAAAAAGCACATTTAGCTGCCTTCTGCCATTCACCTAAAAGCTGGGATGAGATTAGACTCAAAAAGTATTAGGAGAACAAAAATCTGAGGCAGACAGAGGAGCAGAGAAACAGTGATGTGAGTCAACAGGACAAACACAGAAAGTAGTGGTTGAAGAAAATGTTACAACTGCATGTTTTGCAGAAAACAAAACAAAAAATAATTATATGTTTCCCATGGAATCCAGAAAGGAAGAGAAAACAGGAGCCAAATGTCTATTCAGAAAGAGAAGGATCTTAGATATTTTATAGAAGCAGTAACAACATTGGTATCAATACACAGTGAGATGTTTTCTTGCATGCAAAGCAAGAGATAAAGAGGGTCTACAATGACCTCCACTGTAACAAGATATGTCAATGAGTTTTGTTAGTGGCACTGGCAGGGAACTGGCAGCTGACAGGGTTTCAGATGAAGGGTAAGGAATTTACTTTTATTTTCACTACACTCCAAGGGAGACAGAACATACAGAAAGTCTTAAGGGAGACAAGGCAGGGAAGTTTGATGAAGGGAGAAATGACAATGAAGATGTTGATATGAAAGTGACTGATATGAGATATCAGTCACTGATAGATGTTGATATGAGAGTTATAAAGTAAATGGAATTTTGTCTTCAGATTATCTCTTAAAGAGATTTTAGTCCCTAACAGAATCCTGTGTCTAACAAGCAGATGGAGTTTTGGTGTTGTTTATTCACTAAGTTATTAGAAGACAAGCCAGAGAAATAACTGGGAAACCAACAGTGAACACTCGAAATATCTTACAAAAGGAGAGGATACTGGGAAGGAAAATCTGACCAGAAATGTAATGGAGCTTTAGGAAGAGTGTGAGGAACATGGAGAAACAGGGGAGTTCAAAGCAGTCATACATTTAAAAGAGTAATTAAGATTGCATGGAGAGGTAAAAGGCTAGAAGCAAGGAGTGTTTTAAGGTGTCTAAATGCTATAATCAAACTAAGGATGAAGATAGACATGCAGCTCAATTTCATGATATCCTGGTTACAGAAAGTGGCATCCAGTAGAATTTTTTTATTACTATACTACCAACACAAATCTTTAAATTTAAGAAGTGGCTCCATTAAAATTATTTTCCTCTTTCCAGTGCAGAGCACATCATATTTACATAAATATATTCAAATGATTTAGCCAAATCTGTCATGCACATAATAAGTTAAAATTCCAGTCTTTTAAAATTGTGTATAATTGTGATGACATAACTTACATGCCTACAGTTGATTGATCATTTAATAACTGATAAAACAGAGTATAAAAACAACCAAACTTATATTTTTTCTCTTTTTTTACTTCACTAAGTGACCATCGACAATTGATAGTTATTGTACAGTGTAAAAACCAGAGAGACTCCTGCCATTTGTACTGAAATGAGCCTGTTAAAAGCAGATGAGCTATGGTTTTTAAGAGGAGAGGGAAAACCTGAAGAATAATGTAAATATATTTTAATTCTGCAGATGACTGACATAAACCAAAATATAAATTGTTCTATAAGTTGAGGATGTCTCTGGATGCACTATTATGATCAATTCACACTCATTCAAGGGGTTGCAAGAGGAACTCTGTTGTTTAATTCCATCATGATTCTTTCAGACTTCACTCACTGTCAGACATCAAGATGCAACAGCTTTGCCTTGTGTATTCTTTATCCATCACCTGCCTGAACTCTTGGAAGTCTGGTATGAAGAGACCAAGTTATGCAAGAGAGTAAAGAAAAACAAAACAAAACAAAAAAGAAACAAACAAACAAAAAAAAAAACCCAAAACCCAAAACCATGCTTAAAATACCATCACACTAATTGCAGACTGATGTTACACCTTAACAACACCCACATACTTCTTGTCTTAGAGTTTCAACAGCTGGATGATCATCCCACCAGGTATATTGCTTCCTGTCACTCAGTTTTGTCAAAATGAAGTCTCCTAGGTTAATGCCTTTTTATCCTTTCTCTTTTTCTTTCTGCAAGCACCTGTCATTAATGACTTTTAAACTCTTGACAAAGCTGATAAGTAAGTTACATTTAAGGAACTGCAAATCTGCATGTAGCTATTTGGCAACAGTAAGTTGTGTTTATTTGCTAGAGAGCAAAATAATGGCCAATGAATTTCACTGCCACCGGCATTCAAAACACCTAATACACCTCTGTTCCTGATTTAGTTTGGGGTGAAACACGACCAAATCTCTTCCAGACAAAAGGTGCTTCTGTCAGTGGACTGTTTCACTGAGATAAGAATAAAGGAAAAATAAGTCTTTATGCTTTTAGCAGAGATTGTTTACCTTGTGATAGATGTAGGCAAGTCTATCATTGGGGAAAGTTGCATTTCAGTTGACATGATTGAAAAGTATATTAAATCTCTCTTTTTTTCAAGCAAACTTAACTCTTTCTGTTAAATCCTGTTTTAATAGAGCTGCCTGCCTTCTTCTGTGTTGTGTTTATGTTTTGTTTTTTTTTAAAAAAAAACCAAACACAAACATTTCTGAACCCATGAAATGCAGTCTCTTTTCTACCAGCTCAGTATCAGATTTTAGCAATTACACGGTTGTTTCTCTTCACTGACAGTTAAAGTCACAGGGCATAGCTGCCATTTACTTTATTGAGACCAGGATTTGAACTACTTTGTCTGGACTGATCCAGCCTGGAGAATCTTCTGTGTTGTCTCTGTTATTCACCTTTCGCAACTGAAGAAATACCACACTTCCATCCAAAGGAGGCCAGTGCTCCCCCAGAGAGCCTGTTATTCCTAAATGCAAGCAGTATGTTCAACACCATTTCTGTGGAAAATAAGGATAATCCGTGTTTGAAAGGTCACAAAGCACTTAGACTTACAAATTCAGAGATTGCAGACTTCAAGTTTAATACTAAATCCTGCAAACATATTTAAAATTTTACATACATTTCCTCTGTTGGCTTCAGCAGTATTACTGTTCTTAAGTATTATAATATGGCTTTGTGCAATCAGGGTTTAAAGAAATGAAGTGGAAGAGCTGAAAATTTTGGGAAGCTGAACAGTATCATAGGTTCTGAATGAAATGTAAAGGTGTCCAAACAGATTTTTTACTGACTGAGCACACACAAGTGTGCAAGTGCTGACTGAAATGTATCACTACATTATCCAGCTTCAATGGCCAGCCTGCTGTCCAAACTGCTAGAATGAGCAGTTTCAGGAAAAATACAACTCACCCTCTGTATATCTTGATCAATAATACTCACAGGGTGTTGATGCTTCAGAAAATGTAGCTTTCAATCTCTACCAGCTTTCTCTTGAGTTTTCTTTGGATTCAGATCTAAGCACGTTCCCAATACCTAAGCTCAACTTGCTGCTTAATTTCAAACCTTTGTTCAAATATATTATTAAAATTCAGAATTCAGAAGTAATGTGGCAATATAATTTCTTAACTCTGTGCATAATTATTATTTTATGATGATATTTCCTCAAAAACATCAGCCTGACATACACACTAGTCATGGAAAGGATCAAGCAGTAAGAGTTTGCTGAAGTTGCAGAGAAAAAAAATTAAGAGGGTTAAAAATTATACTACGCAATCATTATTACAGGCCACACCCACATCATATATAAATATCATCTTTCTCCTCTGTTTCATAGAAAAAAAATTATCAGACTGGTGCATCTTTAAGGAAATTCCTGCCTTTTATGGGACATTTGACAAAACTTGGAATAATGGAGCAAGGAACCCATCCAGTGATTTACAAATACAGCTATAACACAGATAAACAAAAGAAAGTCAAATGTTTAAATCAAAACCTTTATTATCAAACTAATAGCAAGACTGGAATTTTTAGTAATAGACGAATTTTTCTCCCTGTAGGCAAAGACACCATTACAATATGGAGAGTACTTTGCAAAGTCAACATACAAAGTCGATTCAGTTTTCTATTCTCAAGTTTTATCTGAAGTACATACTTAATAAGGCAAAACTACCACTGATTTTTGCATCTAGTTTTGCTTGACTGAGGCACTAGAAAATGTGCTATGCTAATTACTGGAGCTTAAATTATCATACCACTAAGGACCAGCCTGAGCGACTATATCACAGGACTAATCTTGTGGCTCTCTGATACTGCTGTATTACAGACTGATTTTCATATGGATTTGTCATATTGAATAAAATGTAGTGCATTGTAAGTCACTTAAAATATGTTAAACATCATTCAAAATGAAAGTGGGCCAGTTTACTACAGAAGTTTTTCATATGACTGCAGCAGAATAAATGAACAAGACACTTCTTCTGGTTTCTTGCAGTTGCCTATGTTGTGGTGTGTATGATGTACAGAATATGTACTTCTTCACTGGAACTTGGGCCAGAGAAAATCCTGTCTCTAATAAAATATCTGGTCCCCGTGCAAAATTTTTACTAATGATGGAAGACTAAGCTTCTGTGTATAGAGAAAATATTGGCTTACCAATCAGCCATCTGGTGTATAGTGGGAATGGTATGAGTAGCTTTCTCTGCTGGAACATTTGGAAAATGAATATACTGTTGCTACAGCTCAGACTGTTGGCCATGATGTTTGTGATAATGTTGTTGATTTACCAGATGTCCTGCAAATTCCTGGTGTGGTAGTGTTTCCTGCTTCTATTGAAGACTTCATTATGTAGTGGCTTTATGATTGCAGTCATTTCTCACGGAGTAGGAGGGAGCTGGGAGCTGTGTCCAAGCACAGCATGGAATCCATCCTCCTCTCGCCATTCGGTTTGCAAATCAAAATCTATACCAACATGTTGCTTCTAGATCTCTAAAAATTACATGGAAATGTATGTAAATACTGGGCTAATACCGCTGGCATCATTCACCATTTTTCTAAATCACTCAATGCTCAATGCAGATGCTTACACATCTGTCTTCATGTAAGCATGTCCAGTCCTTTTTTCTTACATTCCAACCAGCAGACAGGAATACAAATGGGAGCACTAAATGCTGTGTTCACTCATTATGCACAAGAAGTGTATCTGAGGTTTGAATAAGTATGGTTCACCACTCTGGTCCTCTTCTGTAACAGTAGATTAATGAAGATAATACATGATGTACAACTGAGCACCTAGGCTTTGACTTAAGAAATTAACTCATCTCTTTTACTTTCAAGATGAATAAGCACATGTGCTGCTTACTTTCTTTTCTTCATGTTGTCAATTCATAGATGAGCTGTATGAGTACCCTTGCAGCAGAAGCATAATGAAGATCAAGGCACATATACACAAAAATAAGTGTGTTTTGCAAGACTAGAAAATGCATCGGGCTATTTTTATCTAGAACCTGACATGCTCGCCATTCTTGTCTTCAGGATGTGAACATTGCTCAGTCAGCACACTTTGAACATAATGGCACTTTGCAGACCTGAAGTAAAAATGGTTGTCATCGGTTGAGAAAAAGTCAGAAAATGCACAAAAACTTTCAAATCCCAGATTAGCTCGGGAACAAAAAAATGGAAGAAGAAATATAAGTAAGAATGATAAGTGCATAAACACCATTTACAAGTGAAACAGGTAGACACCATTTTGTCCATCCTTCACATTATTTTGCTTGCAGTATTGATGTCTACAAGTTAAATTACTAATTTTAATTCAATGAATTTATATTACCCAAGTATCAAGATCCTAAAGTACCCAATGGATATTTAAAAATTAACTTTGCCATAGGCATCTCAAGTTATTCAACACTCAGTATGGCTGAGTAACAGAATAAGCATTAATTTCTGGTGGCAGTATATAAGGAGCCAGGGAGCTGCCGTAGTGAAATGTGGTTCGGGCAGCAAAGTCCTGCATGCCACAGGATTGCATTCTGTGAAAAATGCCTGTAAGTCTGGGTTTAGTGGATATCTGTGAGAAGTTACAGAAAAAATACCAACATATCTGTGATTAGGTGATTCCAATGTCCACGATATCTGATATCAAAGGCCTAGAATTCCAGATTAACTATGACACAGCATCAATAACAAATCTGCCTTACAGCTCAATATTTTCATTTTCAAAGCTAGGGAAGGGAATTCTATGCCACAGTGGGGAAAAAAAAAATCTCAAAAAGAAGCAAGATTATTCATGCCTTGTGCTTCATGCAAGAGGGTGTCTTTTGCTGTGCACAAAAATAGATCCTGGGCTACATGTTGACTACGGGCTATTAATCTCAAAACAGAAAATAGACTAGTATATATTACTATGTCATTTCCACATTCAGAAGCAGGCAGTCTTTCTGAGATATATCCAAATTTCTTATGAAGGAGCATAGGTTTTCTCATGAAAGTTTCACTAGTGCTTTATTCAGATAGATTGGAAAACCTCCTTCTTTTCATATAATGTCTATCTCCAGGCTACCCAGATCCAGCTACAGCGAGAGACTAAACAAAGTTCTGTGAGTGAGAGCAAATTTTACAAAGCCTCTCTTATAAAGGAAAATGAAGACAGAAAATATTTAATTTGTACTGAAGAAATGGTGATTTCACATGGCTGATCCTACTTACTTCGCCCTGTGTGAGATCTCTCATTCCTCATCTCATAGCCAAGAGCTGTCTTTTAACACATATAATTTCAACTAATATTCTGTTTTCTTCCCAGGTGAGCTTCATACAAAAATATGAGAGGCATGAGGCAGCTGTTACTGCCCAGAGGTCCCTAAGTAGGAAAGGCAAGGTGGGAAACCTGCAAACAACAATGTGTTATATTAGGGCTCACTGTATGTATCATTCAAGGAAGGTGTCACTTCAGACCAGAGAATGAAGGGTAGCATGATGAAATGGTCACTTGAAGACCTGTCCCAGGTGGTGTGGACAAGCAACTCACATCAGTACGAATCTCTCCCAAGGAATGTTTACAAGACTGTTATAATCAGCAATATCCAAGCTGTTTCCAATTGTGACTATGCTTCCAGAAACAATTTCATTTCTTTCAGATGAATGCTCCTTCTCACAATGATTATCTATGGAATTGCTGCCTCTGCTGTGTCCCACTCCATATTGTCAGTAGGCAAAACTCAGGAAAACACAAAACCAAAATAAACAAGCAAACAAAAAAGCCTAGAGTTTTTATATGCCAACTCTTATATGTCTGGTTGTGTTTAAAGTGTTGTTGACTCAAATACCTGGAAACCCCACCTCTCTGCTGGCAGATATCACATCAGTAATAAAGTCTAAAAACAAAAAACCCCACCAAACCCAAACAATCAATAACAAAAAACCACAAAACAAACAATCCATCCCTTCCCCCACTCCCCTCCTCCCACCCTAACAAACAAAAAAAAGAAGGCACAGCTTAAATATTTTAGCCTGGTTGGTTTTAGCACACATTGCTGATAAAGGTGGCTTTAGCTAAAATGCCAGAATTTAAAGCAGAGCAAGTGGAACGCTGGCAGTTGCTTTATATCAACTTCCATGAGGGTGGTGGTATCCTCTGGCAGAGAGGTAGGATAGACAATTGAGAACAGTAACATCTTAAGTTGACCCAGCAAAACTTGATGGACCTTCTATGTCACCATTCTTACTCAACAGAAGATTCCATTCAACAAAACTATCTAGCAGATAAACACCCAGATTTTTCAGTGGCCAATCCATTAACCCTTAATCTATTTCTTAAACAGAAAAAAAAAAAAAAGGGTGAAGAGGGACTGAAAATGTCAGTAGGCACTTATATTGGGTTCAATACAGTTTTATTAACCCAAGTTGTTCCCTTAATTAGCTCTTGTTTGGAGAAAATTTGCATCTCACTCTACCTCATTCCTAGCTTGGGGTCAGTGTTTTCTTTATGAACTGGCATTCTCATTCCCAGTGCTTTCTCCAAAAGTAGTGACTTTCATGCTTATTACCCAAAGGAATCTCTTTTTTTCTTTTCCCCAGAAGCAGTATGTACAGCAAATGGACCATAATACATTTATGAATTGTGTCCTTAGTAGTTCTTGAGTTGGTAAAGCATTTAAAAGCATTAAGTCTAATCATTTTGGGTAATTGTAGGTTGTACATTGCCTTTTGGGACTCTGGACTTTCAGATATTTCATAAATTTCTCCCTGGATATTGCAGCCGGTTGCCTTTTTCTCTTCTTCATTAAGTGATGGGGCTGATGGAGATCAGCTGCTTCACTTTGTAAATGGCTAGCATTCTCTCACCTGCTCTGCATGACTACTGAACTGAGGTATGTTGTGACAGTCTGCCTACTCTTCCCTGTTCAGATTAATGAATACAGCTTTAACTGTTAATTCAAAGGCAGTCAAGCTTATATCCAACAATTAGAGTACAACTTCCCTATTCAGATAGTGTATGTGTAATCTGGCATGGTCTTTTATACCAGTTTAGGGTTAAAGTGTGTTTCTGTTCTAAAATTGTCTGTATAAACAGCTTCAGGATTTGGGGGGGGGGGGGGGGGC
>VXBZ01002766.1:179686-208327 GCA_013399135.1 Heliornis fulica
GGGGGGGCTCCACGTTTATTTCCCACCAGAGACATCCAGGGGAAATCCATTAATTCTGCACACAAAGATGTTTTTTGTTCCAACTGCCAGCCTGCAGATTCAACCTGAGCTAGGGAAAAAAAAATGTCTGCTTTCCACAGCAAGCATCATTTTCAGTACTAAATATACTGCAGCCAAATTGTAGCCTTAGTTACCTGAGCAACACAACTGAAAACAAAAACCAAACAAATTTTGCCCTGTGATGGTTTCCCAGATCAGTCCCAGAGGACAGTGAATGTTCAGCTCCACAGCAGACGGGGGCCTTGGCTGAGTGGCATGGGCTGCAATGAAGCTCTCACAAACCTCGTCTTGCCCCATCCTGAGCATATATGGGAGACTGTTCATTTCACCATACACTGTGATACAAATAGGTTTCCCAACGTTTGCATAAATCGTAAACATTCATTCCTTCATGATAGGGTTTGAGTCAGAGACAGGTTCCACTAATGTCAGAGGTAAACTCTCCCAGTTAATAAATACTTATTCTCATTCTCTCCCCCTCTTTATCAGACATTCAATCTGAAATCACAGAATTGTAGGGTTTGGAAAGGACCTTGAGAGATCATCGAGTCCAACTCCCCCTGCCAAAGCAGGTTCCCTAGAGGAGGTCACCGTGGTGGGTTTATAATGTGTGTTCTTTAAGAAGCAGCTAGAAGCTTCTAAGGGTCCAACAAAGCAAATCCCAGCTGGGCTCCCAAGGCCAAACTCCCAAACCCCGTTACTGACAAGGTCGGGTGGGCCAATCAGTGCTGGTCACAGCACCTCTGGGAATCACATTTTAGAGACAGAAAAACACAAACAGCCACACTTTGCCATGAGAGAAGGAAGTGAGAAGATGTAAGAAACTTTGCAGACACTAAGGTCAGTGAAGGATGGAGGGGGGGCAGGAGGAGCTGAGAGAAGATTCACTGTGTCCTGTGGAGAATACCATGGTGAAGCAGGTGTCCCCCTGCAGCCCATGGAGGATGAAGAGACCTCACTTGTAGCCCATGGAGACGTACCTGGGCCAGGCAGGAGCCTACCATAGAGCAGGTGGAGGAATAGAGAAGAATCTGTGACCTACATTAGAGCAAGTCCCTGGAACCACCTGCAGCCCATGGAGAGAGATAAGAGGCAGAGAGAGAGAGAGAGAGCAGCCCACGCTGGAGCAGGTTTGCTGGGGGTGCTTGTAACTCTGTGGGTGACCAGGCTGGGGCCAGCAGTCTGGGACTGAGAGACATTTCATGAGTTTATAGAGTGACCCAGTGACCCAAGTTGGGGCAGTTGGTGAAGAGCCAAGACCCTGTGAGAGAGTACTCATGTAGAGAAGGTCATGGAGGACTGTCTCCTGTGGGTGGGACCCCACGCTGGTGCAGAAAGAGTGTGAGAAATGCCACCCCCAAGAAAGAAAACAACTCATGAGGAACTGACCAAAGACTGAAGCCTCCATTCCCTATTTCTTCTCCCTTTCTTTCCCCCGTGCCATCCTGGGGAGGAGAAAATCATGAGTAAAGTGAAGTCTGCAAAGAAGAGAGGGGATGAGGAATGGTGTTTTAAGAGCTGTTTGTATTTCTCATTATCCAACCCTGGTTTCTCTGTGTAGTGTAGTGTAATAAATTAGAGAGTTTTCTTTCCTTTGTTTGTGTTGAGTCTGTTTTGCCTGTGATGCTAATTGTAGAACAATCTCTCTCTGTCCCAAAGCCTCTCAATAGATATTTTCTCCCCCGTCCAGCTAAGAGGGGAGTGATAGAGCGACTTTGGTGGGAGCTTGGCCTTCAGCCAGGGTCAAAACACCAGAGTCACACAGTCCAGATGGGTCTTGAATATCTCCAGAGAAGGAGACTCCACAACCCCCCTGGTCAGCCTGATCCACTGCTGTCACCCTCACCATGAAGAAGTTCTTTCTCACATCAGTGCAGAACTTCCTGTGGTCCAACTTGTGACCATTGCCACTTGTCCTGTCCCCACAGGCCACTGAGAAGAGGTTGGCCATCTCCCTTTGTCTCCCACACTTCAAATATTTATAAACACTGATGAGATCCCCTCTCAGACTTCTCAAGGCTGAAGAGCTCCAGCTCACTCAGCCTTTCCTCATAGGAGAGATGCTCCAGGCCCTTAATCATCTTTATGGCCTCTGCTGGACTTTTACACCTGGACACAATACTCCAGGTGTGGCCTGACCAGATCAGAGTAGAGAGGAAGGATCATCTCCTTCTACCTGTTGGCTACGCTCCTCTTAATGCACCCCAGGATCCCATTGGCCTTCTTGGCCACCAGGGCACACTGCTGGCTCATGGCCAACCTGTCATCCACCAGATGTGGAATCAGACTTTAAAATACCATTTTGTTTAAGGTTCTCAGGGAATTTACACATCGAGTGGAAAGGGTCTATTTATACAACTGAGCAGGAATAATATTCCTGCAAAGTACAGCTCAGAAGGTGTGTATGCAGTGCCTAGCTCTACCTCAAACTTCTGTGGGCTTAGTGTTTTCCTAGAAAATGGAAACAATAACAATTGATTTTCATCAAAAAAGGTTTAAAACTTGTCTCTTACAACAGATAAGTAGATGAGCTGTCACTGAAGATCCTTGTCTCAACTGATGTCTCCCGGGGGGTAGTATAAATATTAAATATAACATGTAAATACTTTGTTATAGAACTATCTGCAAAGCTTCATTGAATTACTCCAAAATGTGCAATTTCTATCCACTGGAACCACAATCTTTGTAAAATATGATTAAATCCTGGCAAACGAGGGGGACTTTTTAAATTCCAGACATCCCACATAAAACAGCAATTGATATTTAAGCAAGAAAAAAAAGTTAATGGCAGTGTAAATATCTGAAAAGCCAGCAACTTTGCTACATGTCTGTCACCTTCTGCCATCTCTTGGCAAACCTCATATTAGGAGAAAGACTTGGGTCAGAGATTTATTAAAACATTGGTATGGCAGAATAAAGAACTGCAATTTATTTTTCTTCAAATTGTTCTAATCTTTTAAATAGCATTTAGAACAATTTGATTCAGCCTATCTGTTCCAGATGCTAGGAAACATCCTGTTTCAAAATGCATCTCTCAAATGAGCTGAGTTGACTTCAGGATTTGGTCTGTGCTTGAAGGTTTCCGTTCTGAAGTGCCACCAGAGACAGGTACTTGAAGCTTGATGAAGTTTGCAGTTGGTGGAATTAGGTGGTCTGAAAAAAATCCAGTGTTTTTAGGATGGCTTCCCTTTGGTCATTAAATGCTCCCTCTATCTCCCTCCTGTGAGACGTTAAAGCTTGAAGCAATACTATGAAACATCTAAGAAATGGAGAAGGGGCCATTTGAGGAATAAAACCTATTAGTTCTTTGGGTTTTCATCAAACTTTGGAAGTGGTTACCTAAGTAAAATACAAATCCACACACATTAAAATGCTGTCAGCGACAGACACAAATTAGAAGAGCAAGCGGCCCCAGATCAAGATTGAAGCAGTCCCAGACCGAGTATGCTAAATTTATACAGTCCAAGTCCTTGTAGCATTGATGCTCCCTAATTAGCCAGATGCCATCATCCTAAACAGCCAAAAAGGAAACATTTGATGCCAAAATCTCAGCACTGTCACCTGGATTTATTTCAGAAACTTCCTTTTTCTCTCTCTCCCCATTTGCTAGCACACAGGGCTAGGCTTTCAAAGGGGGTATGTACATTTCTGCAGGTGGCAAGCCCCTGTTTCATTAGGATTGAAAGGTGGAGAAGGACAGAGGGCAGCAACCGCTGGCTTCAGCGGGAAGGCTTGCACTGATGACATAACATCCTGACCTGGGACCTCACCAATCTGCCCCTGCTTGCTCTCGCTTTCTCTGGCAGTCACAGCTTTAATGCTGTCTCTCTGTAGCTTTCCAGAAGCGAAAAGAAAAAAGAGAAGAAAAAAAAAAAAAAAAGGCAGCTGTATTAGAAGTTAATAGTCCACTTTCACAGCTACACTGCAACTAAATGTAATCTTTCTCCTTCTGTGTGACAGTCTTTTTGTGCATTAGATTGGAATAGACTGTTCCTGCCACTGTCCAACATCACGCTGACTTCAATGACTTTGTAAACACAGCCCAAGACATTAACAGCGCGTACACACACTTGTGAATGGGGACAGCACTTAGGGCATGCGTATTGTTGGTAGCAGGGTGCTGTCAAGGTTTAATCAGGTCAGGTCACTCTCTATTTCATTCCTGAACTGCTGCAATAGATCTGAGTTAGGCAGCTGGGCATTCACGATGGGGATATCTCCCAAATCGTTTTCATTACATGCCTTCAGAGGAGTCTCTGAAAAGTCCTGTCTCTTTCACCTGCAATGGCCATAACACTGCTAGTCTATTTGCTCCGACTTTGTCTTTAATAAGGTCTTAAAAACTCACATCTTTGAGGCTCTAAGAGCAACCTTAGCTGAAAACACAGCCATTTGCCAGAGCAAAATCCACTTGAAATCCACATTTTCCTTAATTCCTTGGGTGGGGAGGGAGCAGCGGGGAGGGAGAGGAAGAGATATACACATTTTTAATATGATAATATGTTTCCAGTCAAGCTTTACAAGATCCTATACAGTACGGTTTGCAGCAGAATGCTGAGTGCTGCTGCCTGAAAAGAAACATGTTTTTGATTGTTATTTATTCTTCCTTTTCTTTCTCTTTTGCCTTGCAGAGAATAATAAGTCTTGTGCAGGGAAGAAGAGAAGAAAGAGTCTGGAAAAATATTCCCCCAAACACAACAGCTAGTTAAAACTTATGTATGTGTAGACAATAAAGTTCACACCAGACAGTTAATGAAGCTGGGGGAAAAAAGAAAGTGGATTGGAATGTAATGAAAAATTCATACTTTCAGTGCATGAAAAATAAGTGAATGCCCTTTAATTGTTCGGTTTACTTGCAGAGAGGACAGCTTGAATAAATTGAAAAAATTATTCCAGGTTGTTAAAAGGAATAATGCTCAGTCCTCGGCACCTTGTGCTAAATCCTTCAGCCCTGCTGGAAGAGTGAATATGTGAGGATGCAAACTGTCATAGCCCATCTGGTAGCCCAGCGAACAGAGGGAGAGCAACCATTAACATCAAGGTGGATTCAACCTCCTCTACCCACTCACAGCCTGCAACAGAAAGTCAGGTGGCAACTGGGGAGCCAGGGAGCAAGAAATTGGGATTTACAGCCAGAGGGAGGGAAGGTAAACTCCCACTGCTGGTGGAGTGACTAGAGCGGAAGGGCTGTCACAGAATCACAGAATGTTAAGAGTTGGAAGGGACCTTGAAAGATCATCTAGTACAAATAATTGAGGGAAGGCCTCTTGGTTCTTTTCCAGCAGCGCAGTACTTCTCTTCCTGTTCTCCATGCTCTTCTGCAAAAAGAAGATTTTTCATATGGCTTTTCCAAACAGGCTGGGAATGGAGGCAGGGAGCTATGAGGAGGCAATGCTGGCTGCAAGCCTGTGGTTTGAGAGACTGCAATTGTATGGGTTAGTAGGACCCTGGTGAATGGACAGGATGAGGTGGGGTGAAAGGGATGGGAGGAAGGTGTGGAAGTCTGATGAGATGTTAAGAGAAAAGGGAGAACTGGGAGTAGCTGCACAAGGGGGTTATCTATCCTTGCTTTCTCTGTGTACAGATGTCTCCCATATGGCTCCTTGCACTTCTGAGCAATTTCAGCATCTATGTTCCTGTCCATCTTACATCAGTGTCCTTGAAGATTGCTTGTTAAATGTTTACTTCTGTGGATCTCCGTGCACTTCGGATAGCATTTATATTTTGTCTTTCATCAATAAAGCACTTGAAAAATGTTTGGAAAACACTCAAAATAGCATAACTTTCATTGAAAGGAGAAAATTTAAAAGAGTAATTTAACTAAAAAAAAAAAGTTAAAAAAAAACCAAACCCTGAGAGGCAGGAAAAATGACCTACAAAAGTTCCCAAATGAAACTCATGTCAGAGTCAGGACCCGCAGCTCCTTTCTCTACTGCTCTGTACAGCTCCCCAAGCACACTTCCATAGAGACAAGACACCCCAGTGCTATTCAGTGTTCACATCACATCGACGGAATTTCTCAGTTCAGGAGCTGACAATTCATGATTTTTTTAAAGCAATGTGATGGTGAGGCACTATGGGTTCAAGTATAATCCCACTAAAAAAGAAGCCTTTCACTGATACTAAGGTTAAAGATTTTATCTGATATCTTCAAAACTGACTAATCACAGAGTAGCTAAAATGAATTTACCTTGGTTTTGTACTTCAAGTACAATAATTTCTTGCAAGAGGGTTTTATGTCCTCTTCACTGCGAACAGTGCAGCAAAGCAACTCTTTTAAGCAGCTTGTAGTGACATAAATGGGCAAGAAATGTCTCCATTCTGGCATTCTTGGGCATTTTTTTTAATGACAGTCTAAAATGCCAAGTGAATTGTTTCAATTTCACAGCCATTAGCAGAAGAAAAGACCAAGTAGGTCAAGACTGTCACGTTAGAAGCACTTAAATAAATAATAGTAATAGTCTGACACCCGACCAAAGGAGGATTTTTCCCTTTAGCACATCTACTAGTTCTTTGTTGAGTCTGGTTTGAACATGTTATAATTAAAACACAGTGCAGCCTGAAGTCAGTAAAGTTACAGCAAGGCAAATTTGCCCATTATTTTCCAAGCAGATAATCATCAGTTATCATTAGTCACTGTATTCAGGCAGTAGGCAATATAGATGGATTACCTTTAGATCATGTACACTCATTTGCTCTTTTTATTTATTTATTTATTTATTTAGAAAGAAAGAAAGAAAGAAAGAAAGAAAGAAAGAAAGAAAGAAAGAAAGAAAGAAAGAAAGAAACTAAATTCTGTGAACTGCTAAAGTCAAATTTCAGTCTTATACAGGACAGCAAAGCAGAGCTTATTAAAGCTGGTGTGTTGGCATAAGGGGACTTTCTTGAAAAATCTAAACTTTTTGCCGATAACATAACATGACAGGACCTCCTTAATTTCATTCAAGCCTTTACAGAAGCTCAGACTATACAGGCTTATGAAGAGAATGTACAAGACACACTGATCTAGCAATAAAAAGATAAATGCAACTCTACATATAGGCTTTTTCACATACTATTATATCTTTCAGCTGTCATCATTAACTAGAATTCTAGAAATGTCTTGTTGTTCTGTTGCCTTTGAAAAATGGATACAGTGATTAGGATAGATTTTATTTGGATATACTGGAGAAAAAAAAAAGAATATTCCCTGACAGGTATATGTTGCTTTGAGTATGTTTTTGCAACATGTGTTCATCATTATAATGATTGAATCTGAAAATTTACACATCTCTAGAGGAAAAAAAGCTAAAATCTGTAAATTGTTTTCCCAGTGCAATTAGAGTGAAAGTCAAAACTGTAAGACTAGTGGCAACAGAGCTTTACATATTTGTATAAAAGATGAACCCTTTTGCCTGTTCACTGTTTATCAGAAAAGGAAATAGAGACATGACACTGCAACCTAAGAAAGCAGGTAATGAGTTTTGGTTGACAATATCTGGTGATTTTTGTAAAAATAACAACAGCAATAACAAAATGCAGATAGGACCGCGCGGCCATAGCAAGATATAAGGTAGGAATTAAGATGGTATTGTTGATACTAAAGGATAGCTATCCTTTGCAAATTGACTGATGTAATTGTGTCAAGTGACAGCCAACTTTGTACTGCTTTCCTTGACATATAAAAGGCAATGACTCAGTGACTGTCACTTAAGGTGCATCTGTTTTGAATGAATAGTAACATTCATCCAATTCATAATAGGGATCCTGTTGTGAATAATATAATAAACATATGCAAGATAAAACCCATCAGAAGTGAACATGTCAGTAAGTGATAAATATGCTGATTTGTAGATTCCTCCCCTCAAAAGACTGTTTGTAGACACCTCCACTCAAAACAAGATAAAGCCAATCTTAAAAAGAATTTAAATGTTCCCACACCAGGTAACCAGATTTAAGATCACAATAAAACACACAAAGAACAACTTCCAGCCAAGACAAAATAAGTGCTTTCCCTGTATTAATCTACCATGTGGTGTCAATGTTGGTTGGTCTTTGGGGCAGGATGCTATAAGAATTCATGCAAACTTGACAGTGCTTGATAAAGCCTAAATGGGCTGAATTGGTAGGGAATTCCAATTTTCTTGCCATTAAAATCTAACTTTTTTAATGCCATCTGTAACTAACAATTGTGATATTAGGTCGATGTGTGCGGCATGCAAAGGTTCCAGACGAAGGGAGATTAATGGCATGGAAATTGAACAGAAGCCATGACAGTATCACTCTTTGTGATGCCAAACGGCGGCGCTTGACCGCATGGATGGGATTCAGTTGCATAAACATAGGCAGCCAATGCTATCTGAAACATCCTAACATCTCCTCACATGCGTGCAGGGCTGGCAAGCAGGACTGGCAGATCAATGCTCTCCTGAGCTTCAGCTGCTGCTCTGGAAGGGCTCGTGTCCCCCACAGGGCTTCCACTGTATCTGCTAGCCCAGGTTTAGATACTGTATTTCAAATGGCACTAGATATCTGTGTTTGGACAGCAGACTCCATCCCTCCTGCCTAAAACTGGCTCCTAAAAACCTGTAAACTATCAAAGCTACCAAGTCCCAAGCCCACAAATTTCTTTTAACAGCCCGTTCGCTCCTCTCATCTGAGCAATTTGTGTACCCATATGTGCTATTTTACTGCAGCATTACAAGACTTATCCTACTGACCCAGCTGAAGTCCTAAAGTAGTTTTGTAGTATCTATGACTTTTCATTGCAAAATAAATCTGATGAGGTGGACCCCTGACTAAGCAAGATGTTATAATGTAGCCTATCCACTACTGACAGGCATGAATCTGTTTAACTTTATTCACATGAACTTGATGAATCCATTTTCTTCCTGTTTCAACAGTTGGCAGAATAAGGGCCTAAACTGTTACGTGTTATACTCTCCTGTGGTACTTTCCTTCCACATTCCCAGGATTGTGTGGTGAAGTCACCATGAGAATAATCCATCATGTTTAAAGGGGAGCTAGAGAATTGAATAACAGCAGGCACCTGACTCTTCATCACTGGATGGTAACAAAAGCCAGGAGTTTTTCAATGGCTGACACTGTTTTTTTCCTCCCCACAGCATTCTGGGGCACTATATTTGCTCATGCCCTTTGCAGGCATAATCACTTTCAAGCACTGCTGCGTGTTATGTTGTACTTTCTGCCTGCTGCCCCACCGTTCCACCCATAAAAGCCTTAATTTGGCACTTTAAGCATTCATATATCACTTTACATCTTCAAAGCAGTGTACATGCGTTAATTAAATTACATGCCTAGGATATAACAAAGAACAAGATACAAAAGCATTTTAAGAACACAGACAGACAATCAAGTTCTAGCACAACAGGAATAAATTAATAATGGCCTTTTATAATGACTGAAATGCATAGCTTTGTTTCTTTTGCAAGCAATAAGCCAAATAAAATTATTATGAATGGAAATGTAACAGCTTTCATATACAAAGGCTGGTGGACCTGCAGGCCTAGAAACCAGGCTATATAGCACTGGGGAAAAAAAATGTGTGTGTGGGGGGATGTCCTAAGCTCTCAAACAAAAAAGAATTTAATTCAAATCCCAGGTTTTAAATAAAAGATTTTTTTTTAATGTGTGGAAAAGACCTTTCTAGCACAGGTGGGTACATTAAACTGCACCTGGAAAGCACAGATGGAAAGGCAGTATTTTCATAGTATGACTATTTTCATATATGGAGACATTTTGGGGTCACTTTTGACCAAGCAACAGCCCCATCAACTGATTTAGAAAAGGTATAAATAACTCATGGCCACTGGCACATCTACAAATGTATGTCCTCCAGCCTTCCACTCTTTTTCTACTTTGACAGGAAGGTACACACAGTCCTTCAACTTTTTAACCATTCAGAATATTCACATACAAAGTTCCCCTGGCACCCAAAGGTCTGCTTTTAAGTATGCCCAGAAATACTTAGTGTTGACCTGGCTGAAAAATTTTCTGCCTACCTCTCTTCAAGGTTTATAAGGATCTATCAGCTCTACCAGGAGCACTACTTCAGATCTAAGAGATTTTAATTCAATTTCTGACCCTGTCTAAGAAAACCTGAACCTACTCCAAAAATCAATTTGGATGGTGACCGTATACCAGTCTTTAAGAATATAAAAGTGTAATGGCATTTCTTTCTTTTGCACTGTGGTTGTAAAGCCCTAGTCCTTCTAAGATATTCCATAAAACTCCAGGGAGAATAAAGACCACACTAGGATGCAGCTCTATGAGGCCCAAGGCAGCTTGTTAAATGCAAACAAGGCTTAAAATATCTCTTTTTTGGCATTTTTTTACAGATGTAGACAATATAATTATAGTAACTATCTGAGTTTTCTAGTATTGACAACAAGCAGTCAACATGATGGCTTTGGTACAAGCCTTGCTTAATTGGTCATTCCTTTGCATTGTCTAAGGTGCCTAATGTATGTGATGCAAACTCCACTGGGTAGATGAATATGTACAGGTTATTTGAGTCAACGTTCAGCCATTTTAATAACAAAGCAACAGCTCCATCAGAGAGTTTTTACAAACCAATTATAAGCTATAATTCCTCTTCTGGTTTCTGTAATTGGGACTTTTTGTAGCTAAGACATCTGGTTTTGCTGAGGCTGACCTATATAATTCATACATTGCCACTTGTGAGTAACACAACCACCCAAATCTAGGTCATTAACTTTTTCGAATACTCCACGCTATTTTTTGCATAGAATGCCTTCATTCATATCAGAAAATTAGTTTTGACTCATGGGAAAACAGTCTGTTGTTAGTCTTTTAAAATTGATTTCATTATCCCCACAAAAATGGAAAATGAGGAGCTGAGAGATTATTCGCAGTGATGTCCATTTTGGATTGTAAAACTAATGTGTGTGCGTATGTGCATGCATATATGTGTGCATGAGAAAGAAAAGGAAAGAAAAAAATATTTCTACTTCTCTTTCTTGCCTCTTCTTTTAAAAATATTTATTTGTTGTGTGGAGACAAAAATGCATAAAGCAAAAATAAACCCCTCCAGGATACCTGTGATTTCTCAGCACCTTTTCCAGATTTTGAGTAGGAAGTCTAATCTCTTTAAGATGAACTAATTGCAACTCTTTTTCTACCTTGGAAAGAAGTAGGGGCAGGAGATAAAAGGTAAAAAAAAGGACAATGGCATGGGTTGAGCTATGTCATTCTTTCCTTGTACTGATCAATATGTGAAGCTCATTGTAGTCCACTTCCAGTTTTGCCTTTGAAACACAGATCAAGCTGGGTCAATGAGACAATCCTTTTATATTAAACCGTCTTTCTTCTGTAGTCTACGGACAACTTGTGAGCTGAGTCTTCTGCTGGATAACTACAACAGCACCTGCTTTCAAATGAGGCTTGCTCATAAGTAGTTCTTTGTGGCTCTTTTTTCTTTTTCGTGCTACTCACGGACTGCCATCAGTGACTTAACAAGAGCAGCATATTTTAAAGCCTTTGATCCTAAGAGTTCATGCAAGTTGTCCTGAGTCAAACCAGAAGTCTCACTGAAGTACTGGATAAGAAAAATTAAATAGCATTATGTGCATAAATGGATGAAGCACAAGAGAATATAACATTCCACAATCAGAGCTATTTTTCAAGGACAACTGTATTTAGGGGAGAGAATAAAACAGTTTAAAAAATGCAAAAAAATATAATTCAGCAATATTTCATGGGCAAACCATCGTTTTTTGTTTCAGAGCCAGGTGTTTAGTTGACCTTTTCCAAGGGTAGGGATGTATTCTATAGCAAAGTTTCTGAAAAAAGTCACAAATCTGCAACACCCCTATTACAACTGGACTGCACTTGTGTCCCATATTCAAGATAACCAGGAAAGCTATTTAGTTTTCACATCTCACCTTTGGTGTGTCTACAAGATATGGAAAGCACAGCTTAGCACCAATGAAGAATCTCATGGTCTTCCAGCAGTGATACTGGCTGTAGTACACCAGAGACTCTTTCTGCAGGTGCAACAAGCACCATATACACTTTACTTTCTGCATTGCACTGATTCACACAACTTTTGTCTTTACCTACACTCATCTAACTGGATTCATCTGACTTTGAGACATGAAGCTTTCTTCTGTCTGTCTCCATTGGTACACGTGAGTCAGGCACAATCTCCTTCAGGGAAACAGATTTAGAGCTGCAAAGGATGACAACATGGGAGATCACAGTATCTAAATTGTTACAAAAAATTCACTGAAAAAAGTGGCAAATATATTTATATTTGTTCCCAATTTTTTTTGTGAAGCCATTTCAATCTCCTCCCCTAAAAATTAACACAACCTGCAGCATATACAAACAACTGACTTTTGAGAATGGACCTGTTTGTAGAGTTCAAAGATAAAATAAAATAGCCCATACTGATAAATCATGTCTGGATAGACATCACAGAATCACAATCACAGAACGTTAGTTGGAAGAGACATTGAAAGATCATGTAGTCCAATCCCCCTGCCTGAGCAGGATCACTGGAAGCATTACTGTCAGGGATGTTACAGTGACATTGATTACACATTTTCATCTAAGATCTTCTAGATCTTCTTCTTCTTTCAGTAGATCTTCCAGAGGGTAAGAAACAACTCTTCTCCCACAGTGAATACCATAGACCCTTAAAAACCTACTAAAGTGTAATGAAATGAACTGTAAAGATGTTATTTCAAAACAAATTGTTTTTATGTTTACTAGTGTAGCTTAAAGTGTGGGAAAATATATTTTAATATATTCTGTAACACTAAAATTTTCTTAAAGAAATTCAAAGTGCAAAAAAAATCTCAGTAATAAAAAGCACTGATCTTTAGTCAGTAGTTAAAAACTTGTTTCTCAGAAAAACAAGACCTATTTAAGTTCTATAAAGAGTAAGTGACCTAAGGGAAGACCCAAACTTCCCTAAGCCAGAAATTGAACACCACCACTGTACCCCTTCGAAAAAGGCTTTATATCAGGGATGAGTAGATGGAGTTTTGGCTCCCACTCCAAAAGATGCCTACACCTCTTATCAAATTCCTGTTCAATATAAAAAGCTCATACTTAAAACTCTTGATGTGTGAAAGCAAGGTCTGAGAACAGCAGTAGTCAAGCACCTTTTTGGAACTCTCCAATAACACCTTGATGAAGTGGGAAACAAATATAAGCAAACCGTATTCATGAAAGATTGAGATAGCTGAGTCTCAAATTTATGTGAGAACTTATTTTTTCTGCTGGGTTCAAATTTGTGAGTGTTAGTGTGGGACCTGCATAAAGTTCATGAGTTTTCTCATATACATCTTAAATTAATCAATTTTAGCCCACAACGGCTGTGAATAACTGTGAGGTTTCATGCCTTTAGGAAATAATTAAAAGCTTTAAATCAACATTTTGGTGCCACAAGCAAATTATTATTTCAGGTACTGATGTTTCAGCAACCTCATTCTAGGGAACATCAAGACCAAAAAATAAAGCTTCTGCTTTAAATGAAATCTCTGTATGTCTACCCTCAGCTCCAGTTATGCAGTGGAATTTTCAGTTTAGTACATGCAACATCTGCAAATATAAGGATATAATTTCTCAATATTAACAATGTCCAGAAAACACATTAGCCTTCCTAAAAATTCTAACAGCTCTAACAGAGTCAGTCCTCTATCTAGTACCTACACACATACCAGAAATAATAAGTCATACCTCTGCTTTGAGATGTGAGCATTTATTGTTGAAGCAACATATAAAAAGCTTAAGACTCTGTTCAAGGTAAAATGATACCTTAGGACTGGAGTGCATAGACAGCATCTGACATGCCTCGTGAAATGCCTGTCTGCTGTAACCAAGAAGGTGACAAGGAGCTAGCAGAGGTAGGGTAGGACCTGATGAAGGTCCATGCCCACAGGGAGTGAGTGCAGCAAGTGGTCAAGAAGTATCTGAAGTGTCACTACGTGTCTGTGTTCAGGCATTAGAATTGAGCCTGCATGCCTAGTGACTAAAGAGAAAAACATACTGCTTAAAAATGCAAATATTTTGTCCTTTCTCTTTCAAAGATGCAGCAACTCAGCTCTGAATATGGACTGAATTCTGTATTGCTACCAAGAATAAGCATGGCTCCCATCGTATTATCCATTCTCTGTGCAACGTGGTGCTGCTGTGTCTGCCTTGCTTCTCTGGCTGCTGGATTATTAATTTAATGGCCTTGCAACACAGTAAAGTGCAAGAAAAGCAGTGTAAGGCACATATGAAAACAAAATTTAATGCAACATCCATAGTTTTAATCTGTTTTTTTCTAATATATATAGCGTTCTCTTGTCCTTCTTTCCTTCTGATAACTGTACTTGTTAACTTCATGGTATAAGAATGCCAACTCTTCTAAAAATTCAGGCCACAGAGGCTTCATTCATGCATGTGTTTTGTAAACAAAGATGCAGAAACCCCCTAAGGTTTTAGTCAGACTTGGCAAAATATGTATGTATATATGTATATTGCTACATAGCAGAGGAACTATTGTGCAGTTTCCCTGTTTTATGTTTTATTGGCTAGCATTATGAAAATTGATGAGCTGAAGAAACAAAGCTATTCTGAAGGCAGATTAACCAGGAATACTGGTGAAAGCATTGTCTCCTAAGATTCAAAGTGAAGTAAAGAAAAATGCTGTAATTACAAGTAACACAGTCCTTTGAGATTCCAGCAACGTTAAAAATCACGTGATTACCATTTAACTGCTTTCAATCAACTTTGATGTAATAACTTAACATGAGGGACTCGGGAAAAGAGCAGTTAAGAAAAGCAGAGAATTATGTGGATAATAACCCCTTCATTACAAAAGTGATTTTTACGCTTGAAAGATGATTGATTGACAGCCTCAAATGAAGTCCTCTGTGTAGCAGCAGAGAAAGTTCATTGTGGCCAGCAATGAAACAAATACTCTCCCTGCGTCACTAACGCCTTAGGTTAGGTTGCAAGGTTATCTGTGGGCAGGCTGGATGCACAAGTTTACAGGGAGATGTTCAACATGTGAATGTAGCCAAACTCCAAAGAGAGAGGTGATGGTAGGGATATTAGCTTGTTCAGAAATTAAATGAAACACATTTATAATTACCCTATATAATCTAGCTATGTATTTAATTAACGTTCATCTTATTATTTTGCAGGACACCTGGAGTTTTGGTGCCTCAAATATACTGTTTTCAGACTTCAGAGACCATAAATTTCACTAAGCTGCCAAATATCTGAAGATATCCCAGAGCCTGTGTAGGGCAGATGACGAATATAAGTCCAGATATGTGTCCTATATGTAACTTGATCTATAGGCACGTAGTTAGCAAATGGAAAGAAAGATTTGATCATCACAGCACTGAGAAAAAACAGAATGTGATATTATTATTTTCCTGCTATTATTTATTATTAATGACTTGATTCCTCTGAGAGGTTTGACATCAATGTCAGTTGCCAGTTCTTGACACTTCTAAGGAACAGGCCCATTATTAATTAATTATTATTATTGTATTACTGCGCTAGCTGTGTGATAGGTGATTTACAGACATATTCAGGCAGGGTCCCTACATGAAATGTTTAAAATCTAAAACACAAAAATTACAAACAGCATTACAGACAAACGAGTGTGGGAGAGACACAAAATGACAGCAGTGACTACGTTTGTTGGAGGGTCACTGAGCAAAACCCTGGGTTCAGGGGAGTTTGTGGGATCTTTGCTGTTGAACCCACAGGCTCAGAGTTTTGCTGCTTAGTTTTGCTTCACAGAGAGCTCTGTTCTTGCTGATTCGGGGGCAGGCTAGGGGGTTTATTTTGATCTTTGTTGTCATTGAAGCATCAGTTTAGTTAAAGGTCAGTGAAATGAGATATAGCATGAAGGCACCTGGGTCTTGGGCACAGTTTTGGCAGAAATTAACTTTTGGAAAGATGTTAAGATGAGCATGAAGAAATAGTTGGCAGTTAATTAGTGGAATACACAAATAATTATGTCCAGTGAACATGCTATTTTCCTCCCCCATCCAGCTCAGAGTAGCTAAAAGAAACAACTTATTCATGATTATGTCCACTTCCTATGATAGATGGAGCTGTTTTTCTCTCAATTATATGCATTTTAAGTCAGTGCAAACTCAATGACTTGAATTAACCTAATTGTTACACTACATGAGAAAAATGTCATCTCTGGATTAATCCAACCTATCTGAGGCTCTTAAGTGAAGGCACTGCACAAGCAAAAAGCCCTTGCACAAGGTTCCCAGTCTAGCAATGCCATGGGACAGTGATCTCCAGATAATTCTGACCACTTAAGAGCTGAATTTCTGTCTTTCTCAATTGACCATGAAGTTTAGGGTGACCAGATTCCCAATTCCAGCATCTCAGGAAGGTATCCAAATTTAGTAGAATGACCATGCATAATTTAAACCTGCACCTACCTGTAGCCGTGCTGCAGGCCAAGCAATTGCTGAGACCTAAGTGACAGCAAAAGATAGTCAATAGATGGGAAGACATTAAGGACTGCTTGGGTTACTTGCACTTTGTGGGGCTCCTCGAGAATGCTTTCTGCCCATTAACATTTCACTTATACTGTTCTTAAATGTCAGAGCCTTACTGGACTTATCTCTTCATGAGAGGCATATAGCCAAAGCTTGTATCTTACACAACGCTTATTTATTTTCAACCTTTTTTGACAACAGATTCATTCAGTCAATCAAGGATTTTAATACATTTATATGGTGCAATGGTGTATAAGTTTATTGACTATGATTTCATGATATGGAATAGGGAGAAAGCTATCTTGGATAAATGTATTGTTATTTTATATGAAATTCATGATGCTATTAAGTTTTTGGTCTCGTATACTGTGGAGTGTAGCATTTCAGTGATAAACTATCTTGATGTTTTCATTTCAAAGACAGGTAATAAGTGGAATACAACAATTTCCTGGAAACCCCAGACAGGAATAATCTGCTTTATGCAACCAGTCACCATCCTGAGGCTCTTAAAAGAGTTTTACTTTATAGCCATTTTGAGAACCTGTAGAATTTGCACTCGTGGCAACCGACTGTATGGTAAAGATGGATTATCTGGTTAATAAATACAGGGAGTGGGACTAAAAAAGAGGAATATATCATGGAAGCAAATGGCATTAAAGGAGAACAGTAGGGAATTGCTGCAGATGGAAACAAATAAAAATAAGGCATTTTACTTTTCAGTGTTACTTTATGGATCATTCTGTCTGAGACAGTCTATAATGACACTACACCTCCTCCTCTGCCAGCCTCCTCTGCCAGCACAATCCTTTACCCCCCCCATAATCTCACAGAGGTGGAGACCATGTCTTGGCTTCCATACTAGTTGTCTTTACTTCACTGTGCATGCCTCTTATGGATGGGTACGTGGATCCAGTGTCTTTTACTCCAAACTGGCAGGATGCCATAAGAGAAATAGGCATCTTAGGACAGCATTGTGTCCAAGTTACTCTGCTCCATTAATGCATCCACAGCACAGTCTCATACATTTTTTGATTGAGACAATATTACATTAAATAAATACAAAAAGGTATATTAGTGTCTACCTATGTCTAACTTCTGAAGACATGTAGATTGTACTCCCTTTTTTTTTCTTTTTTTTTTCTTAACCATGTATTTTTCACACTTTAGATATATTCTGTCCTTGTAGAACATCTAGCACGGAGCACACTGGTCTATAAAGAAAGCATCTGGGAAATAATCCTATGCCAGTAACAATAGAGAAGAAATTAATGAGTAAAGAAAGGTTTAAATAAAGGGAAATGTGATATCCAAGTCCAATTACTTGGTCATTCATTCTCAATATGGATATGAAACTTAGAGATATGCTTCTTCATCCTTCCCTATTTAAAAAACAAATAAAACACCTGTTTCTGAGATACAGGCTTAATTTAGTCTCAACTAAACCATTATAAATTCAAAGTAATGCCACTAAAATCACTATCAAAACCTCCCGATTTACCTTGAAATAACAGGAAGCAGATTTAGATTAAAATTCCATCTGGAAATACTGTATTGATTGTCAACATTTCACTTTTTTGTTACAGTAACATAAATCTGAGATACTTTCAGCATAAATGAGATCACATTTTGGCTTCTTGACAAGTTTTTGTGTCATGGGCCTACACAATACTAAAGGGAGAGAGGAAGATACCTCTAGAGAATTTAACTCAGAAGTGGAATAAATCAACCTTAAGTGGTACTTACCTACCTCCACAGGCTACATAGTTGTTTAGGAGTAACTTCATTTCCATCTTGAAGACTTTTCACTTCTTCTCAAAAATTTCTTCCTCATTTCACACTCTATGACCCCATGATAAAGCTCATCAGTCAGCAGAATTCTTCATTGAATTTCCCCAGAAATACATCTGAACAAAATTTTGGAGTGAGGGGTACAGACAGGCAGAGATAGACTTCCCATGTGTGGCAAATGCCACCTCAGGAATACTAATGGGATCTGCAAATGTAGAAATCCTAGGAGACAGCTAGAAATGGACTTCACACATACTAGAAGAAAAATTATTAAAATATTACTTAATATAGAACTATAAATATGTAAGAATTCAAAAATACTATCTTTCAAAAGATTTCACATCTGATTCTGATGAGCATCTTCTACCTTTCTCCTCACTTTGCAGGGACCAGGCATGCCTTGGCATTCACCACAGTCCAGATCTGCAATAATACTAGAACAATGACTTATTTCTTCCAAACCAGAACACCTCTATGTTACCAAATGACCTAGTAGGCAGAAGTGGTTTTTGCAGTTCAGAAATTAACAGAAACTTCACTGGTCAAAACTTCCCACCTGTATTTTCCACACAGATAAAATAGAGGTTAAAGTATTTTTACTCTCTCTAGAAACTGTTCCAACAACCTTTCTGCAGGAAGATGCACTTATGATTCTTGGTATGGAAAATGTGTTTCTTACCATCTGTTCCATATTTATAATTCTTTAGTTTATATTAAAGGAAACGGTAAACTACAGGGACATTATGCATGCAATTGAGGATTTTATAAGGTTCAATAAATTCCTTTTTAACAATCAGTTTTAAGACTACATAAATTCTAATCTTTCACCTACTCTACATTTTACTTCCTCAGTTCCTCAATCACTTTTGTGGCTCTGTTCTCTGCTTTAAGATCAGACGTCAGTTTTATAACAAAGTAACAGGCTAAACTCCCTTTTCTAAGAGAGTCCATGAGAAAGAATCGTAATGCCTAATCAAAACTAAAGCCATAGAAATTGCTGATTTTTATATTTGTCTGGCAATTGAAAAATAGGAAAGAATATTCCAGAAGAAATAAACAAAATATTTTGGTTTTTTTCTTGCTAAATTGTCACTTCATTAACATCAAACACCTCATTCCCAGAGCTTGTAAGGGACAAAGATGAAGATGACCTACATTTAGAAAAGATTCAGAAAATGTCATCACCTCTATCTTACCCAAAATTTAAGTTCTGTGAGTATAGGTCTAAAGTGTGGGTAATTCAGATTCAGCTCCCTTCTAGGTGGACTAGAAACACCACAATCTACCACCCACGAGACTGGACAAATATTGGTCTGCCTTGCTGTCCTTGCAGAGTCAACTAAGTGTACTCTGGAGTAGGGGTCTCTACTTCCACTCCACTCAGGTGAGTGTCTTCCTCTCCTTTCCTGTTAATATATACATATATGCAAATATGTATATCAATAATACATATTTTATATGTATATCAAAAAACCAGTGACACATTTTGCAGAGGGATGAGTTCCATCTGCAGTACCCAGTAATGGGTATCTCTCCTTGATTCAAAATCTCTTTCTGAAGAAGGGAGAAGATCTGGATTTTCCATGGGGAAGTCCTTGATTGCTAGAATTAAGCATTCTTTGAAAGAAGGTTTCCTCTTTCTCCCTTATTGGTGTTCTTCTACTTCATAAACTGCATGTAAACACTTGGTGAGAGAAATAGCTAAGAAATTACTCTGGACCTCCAGCCAGAGAGCAGCTCACCAGTACAGGAAATAGACTCCAATCCCTTCTCCAGCCTATATATAATTATTTTTACAGGTTGAGAGATCATCAGGACATCCCCACTAGAGTAGCATTTAAGGACTTCTGATAAGGATTCAAACCTTTTGGATTGAAGAAGGAAGAACTGATAACACTTTCTTCCACATTTCAACAAAGTGGTCTGACTCCTGTACCCCTGGTAAATGAAAATAATTCATTTTTAAATTTTGCATCTTTTTCTTTATCCAAAATAGTTTCACAAGTTTACAGTATCATAGAATGATAGAATCATAGAATATCCTGAGTTAGAAGGGATCCATAAGGATAATCAAGTCCAACTCCTGTCTCCACACAGGACCAGCCAAGTCAGAGCATGTCACTGAGAGCATCATCCAGATGCTTCTTGAACTCATTTAAGCTCGGTGTTGTGACCACTTCCCTAGGGAGCCTGTTCCAGTGCCTGACCAGCCTATCAGTAAGGAACCTCTTCCTAATGTCCAGCCTAAACATCCCCTGTTGCAGATTCATGCTGTTCCCTCATGTTCTATCACTGGTCACAAAAGAGAGGAGATCAGCACCTGCCCCTTTGCTTCCCCTTGTCAAGAAGCCATAGACAGTGATGGGGTCTCCCCTCCGTCTCCCCTTCTCCAGGCTGAACAAACCAAGGGACTTCAGCCTCTCCTTCTAAGACTTTCCCTACAGACCCTTCTCCACCCTCGTTGCCCTCCTCTGGACACTCTCCAACAGTTTTATGTCCCTCTTCTACTGTGGCACCCAAAACTGCACCCAGCGCTCAAGGTGAGGCCTCCCCAGTGCAGTAAAGAGTGGAACAATCCCCTCCCTGGACTGTCTGGCCATGCTGTGCTTGATGCACCCCAGGATACGCTTGGCTCTCCTGGCTGCCTGGGCACACTGCTGGCTCATGTCCAACTTGCTGTCACTCAAAAACTCCAAATACCTCTCAACTTGGCTGTCCGCCAGTGTCTAATTCCCCAGATTCACAGAATCACACAGAATGGTCTGGGTTGGAAAGGACCCCAAGGATCATGAAGTTCCAAACCCCTGCCACAGGCAGGGCCACCAACATCCAGGCCTGGATCTAGACAAGGTTGCCCAGTGGCCCATCCAGCCTGGCCTAGAACATCTGCACTTTGTATAAGGATCGTTAGGGCAACAAGACCCACATCCCATAGTGAATTTTCTGTCTGCTGGAAAAGCAGTGATCTGATGAAAACTATCTGAAAATTAGTATTACAACAATGATGTTCTGTTGCTTTGGAGTCTTGTGTAAAAGTGGTTCTGTGCCTCACCAGGTCATATACCATTATCATCAAGTTTCTGTATGCTTTCTAAATCCACATAAAGTTTCTGCTCTTCATGTCCATTTGAAGAATTCTTCTGACTTCACCTGACGTTCCTCAGATTTCTGACAGATTATGACTCACTGCTATTCCTGTCATCTAGGCAGACAAGTGAAAAGGGTTAGTTTCAAATTAGCATTTGGAGTTGTTCAGCTTCATTCTTTTTCTAGTGACACATTCCTTGGCCTCTAGAAATTATACAGAGATTCCAAAAAAATCTTTTGTATCCAAGGAGAGCCACATCAACACTAATAATAATGTCCTTTGGCACAGCCTCTGACTTGCACTGATTTCAGTGTAAGCTTATGGCCTAAGTCAGTAGTGTGCTCATTGTAGCAAATGGAGAAGCTCAGTGTTTACATCATCACAAATAAGAGCCAGACCACTTCTTACACATTTTTTGTGTTTTCATTTCCCTGTAGCTGTGCTGTCACTACTGTCTTTTTCATTTGAGCACACAAATAAAAAGAAAGGAAATTTCTGTATAAGGTTTGTAGGCAAAGAACAAGGAAGAGGTACACATCTGTTTTCATGCAGGTTATCAAAGCACCTAGGGGCTTTAACACACATCTCCAGAAAATAAATAAAGATTTAACACAAGATCGACAATTTCTAAGAAGAGATTTATGTTGATTCCAACTAGACTATATTCTCAAAAATATTACACATTAATAAAAACACTGTTCATTATTAAAGCAAAGGTACTGCATTTATTGCAAATCAAAGCAGCCTCGTAACTGATGCATATTTTAAATACACAGAGACTTCTGACTGCAGAAAGGTCAGTGGTTGAAAGCACAACATAGACCAGGAATGCTTCTGAGTCTGTTGTTTTCTTGGAAATTTCTAGAAATTAAGCTATGAGGAGATGAACAGAAGTTCTCCTAAGATCTTTTTACTAAAGAAAGGAATTCTCTTCAATCTAAAAAAAAAATAAAAAAAATAAAGGGAGATGGGGTGGGAGGTGGGGGTGGGATTTGAATATATTTGTTCATTGGAATCATCCATTAACTGTTAATGCGCCACCTGTGTGAGCATACAGGACATAACGCTGGAAAGGCAAAATGAACCTTCTGGTGGGGGCTTTGGAAGAAATGATGGGATGAGGGAAAATGAGTGACAGTTCTGCTGTTATCCTCTCCTTAAGTTTTCCCAAAACAAGACAGCAAGCTACAGGGTTCATTTGTGATTCATTGTCCTCTTGGACCTCACCTGGGACATTCATGTGCTGGATGGCACATTCAGGGCGGGGGGTCACCAGTGGCACTGGAGCAGCTAAGTGACCCCAGTAGGAAACTCATGGGATTTCTCCTTTCCTTTGTGAATGCTTTCTATGAGCTGCAACATAGACATGGGACAGCTAATCTTCAGGCTTTGTTTATGTGGAGACCAGTACTTCCTAAATATATATATGTTCAAATCCCAAGTCTCTTTTCTGGAATAGGCAACCTAAACTATGAATGTCTCCCATGATCTAATTTAGGGACATGTGCATGCACCTCCTTCCTCCTCGATGAAAACAAAGACAGGTTTCTGTCCTCTGCTTGCCTTGGGTAAAGAGCACCCTCAAAACTTTTCCATCGGTGTTGTGAGAGCTCCCTCTCCTGTTACAAAGGGCTCTATCAACAGCTTTAGAGTCTGAGTTTTGGTTTACGGGAGTGAATTGCAGCTCAGCTGGCAGGCAAACAGAGAAGGAGACAGTGCTGGGATCAGCTACAGAAATGGTAGCCCAGAAAACTGCCTTACAAAGAATGTTTCTGACGGTGGTGGCTGAAGAATGACTTCAGCCCCTTGTCTTTCACTGATTCATCTTCAATTTCTTTAGTCAAATTTTTTTCTGAGGTTCGTCAGTGGCTTTGGTCAGGTAGCAAGTGCTAGGCAAAGTCTCATCCTTTCAGAAAAAGCCCTGGAAGCAAAGATATACAGCTCATATTGTTAGAGACTTGATCCATTGTAAGGTGTAGCTGGTGGCAGGGTAAAGAGATAAGAGTGGGGTTTTAGGTTGCTTACTGCCAGATTTTTATTCAGTAACCTGGTATTGCTTATTTTATTTATCTGATACAAAATAGCAAGCTAAAATAGATACACTGCATAAAGGTGACCTTCAGAAAAACAGAAACCACCCACACAGATAAGGGAAACACAGCCTCCATCTTGTCCATCCATTATGCATTAGCTTTCAAGGAAAAAGGAAGCAGGGAGCCCATTATCCTTAAATAGAGCTCTCCTCACCAAAATACATGCCAATACTTGTCCACCCGAAGTGGTTTTATGCTCTTAATCTCAGGGTTTTTTCCATCGTGTAAAGATGGAGCCATGAGCCCATGAGTGAATTACCCACTTTAGAAAGTCTCCTTAACTTAGGGGAGAGAAGTTGAAATCGAAAGGACTAGCTATAAGACAGCACCGTGAGAGGAATGATCTTCCCTACAGGCACTGCTGCAACTGCTTTAAATGGGCTGTCAAGATTAATTAGGCACAAAAGTGCAAGTAAACAGCCCATGTGATTATCAAGCATCCCCCTACCTTTATTTATGATTGATTTAAATTTTCAGCCCTATATTCAGAATGAGACTTTGGTATCATCAATGGGCTTTTTGGTCGTATCCAAGTGCTAGGGCTAAGATGATACTGAGAAGTTCTGTCATTCTTTCAGGGGTGGGGGTAGAAGGTGGGCTGAAACTGCTTCAGCTGGGGAAGCAAGTTGAATCTGTGACTCCTGTAGCTGGATGAATGCTCAGACACAAGGCTATTCAGTGCACATTTTCAAAGAAAGCAGTAGCCACAGCTCTATTCTTCTCATGTATGCCTCTTAGACATGCTAGAAGCAGTTTCTAAGAGTGCCTGGATCAGGCAGAGCCCCTTGGCGTGGGGAATGACTGTCTGTGCGGACCTAGGTGAGAACCAAGCACTTCTCATCTCGCTAGACTGAGCTTTTCTGGACAGGCACAGAAGTAGAACATATTCTTCTTGGGAAGGTCAAAGGTTAAAAACTGAGGCACCTCTAGAGGCAGCTTATATGGCTTTTCAAGGTATGGATGAGAGCTGAGCAGCATTTTTTTCAGGTTGCACATTTTGATGTATGAATTATTCCCAGTTCTCCTTGGAAGTACCAGTGTCTTTTATTTGCAGATGTAAAAGCAGGGAACATCATTGTTCATGGCGGGACTTCACAACTAAGCAACTGTCTAAATATTTTAGGGATTGTGATTCATAGGTCAAGACCAATACTATTCCATCAATCTCTTCTCTCCTATACAAAGCCTGTAATTAACAGGCAGGTAATGAGGATTACAAATCTCTTTCTGATGTTTTTGAAGGTTTTTTTTTAGATGCAGTCCCTCGGCAGAGAGCATTTTGATAATCTAATCCATATGTTTGTGGAGACAAAATAAACAAGCACATTTGGAAGATGTAGGCTACCTTTGCCTTATGTTCCCTTTGTGGGGAAAAAATAGTAAGATGACAACTTTTTCCCACCTGATCATTTTTGTGGGTAATTGTCAGGTCACACTGAGGTTGTACTGTCTTTTGCAGATAGTTGAAATAACAGCACAGTTCCTTACCCACAGCAGTTAATTATCAAACACAACCAGTTGCAAAGCTATTAAATAATTATAACACATTTTACGACTGCTAAAAAATGTATATGAATTTTATACGGTGATATTATCATATCCCTTGTTAATATTCCTCAACAGTTTAATAGAATGACTTATGACAATTAAGCACAGTAAACAGCTTTTATTACTGTTTTAACATAATTTTGCACTGTATTTTCTACATGCTAAATCACAGCTTCAGAGGAACCAGGGTGAAACATTAAAATGCCAATCATCTAAAGGGGCAATGATGGGGACTGTGCTTAGTGCTAATAAAGCTGGACTGATTGATCTCTGGGGATGTTTTTTTCTTCACTCCAGATGCTCTGTAGGCCTTAAGAAGAACCCTCAAGGAACCCAGGAAAAATTCTTGGAGCAAGCAAATTGAGCGGAGTGTGGAAAATACTAATGTAGATCGAATTCATTGCTTTAAAGTCACTCTACACAACAGTATGGAATCTGATCCCTCAGCAGCAAATCCCTCAGTATCACAGGATCCCCAGAACATGCAGGTGGATTTTAGCCTTTTGAAACTTTTTGTCTATTTGTGCTGTACTATCTCAACTGCAGAACATTAATCCTGAATTCCAGTTTTCTATCACCTTTTTATCCCGTGATATCAGGCAAGACATGCAGCTTGTCAGCAACAGCAAGTTTTATGCTGAAGACTTGCAGCAGTTGGCATGAGTTAGGTAGGTAACAGAGCTTTTTCTGTTACCTGATGGCATAAACCCATGAACTTCAACTGACTTTCTATTTCAGAAGTAGACAAACCCCTTGCTCATTAAAAAAAAAAAAAAAAAACAAAAACCAAAACCCAAAAAAAACCAAAAAAACCCAAAACCTTGAATGTCTTTTGTGTGCTCAAGGAAAATAAAAAGCCAAGCTGTGCAAACAAAGAGTTGAAAATAAAGAATGTTCAAACTTACCCATAAGTGTCTCAAATAGTACCAAAAGGAGTTGATTCTGAGTAACAACAGTGTCTAGAGCTAGTCAGAAAAATACAGTGGGATTTGTAGGGATGTGTCACCAGGGAGATATTTTCTGTCCAGTTCTGTAACTAGGGAAAATAAAAAAAATTACACAAAGACTCCAGGGGCACAGACCTCAGAGGGAAGAACCTGAAAGACTTCTAGGGATCCTTCGGGATGCCATGGCCTAGCCCCAGGGACATGCACCACACAGTTGGTACCATTGCACAGCCCATCTGGACTTTGTCCCAGCTCACTTCATTGCTTCCATGAAGAAGTCATTGAATTCCTAAAAAGTCATGTATCTGTAATTAAAAATTAGTCCCCATACTGTCATATTATCTTTAACTGTGAAAGAACTCATTGAAAAAAATTGTGTAGCAGTGCAGAAGGGCTACATACTGCTGGTTAACACACACTTCTATAAAATCACTCTTCAGAAGCATCCAGGAACTCAGAGGGATGGCTAAATGTAGTAATAATTTTATACAACATCAACAACTGGCATTTAGTCATATTCTACAAACTGATAATTATCGATAAATTAAAAAGCAGAAATCTATTGCAATGTTAAATCACGAACAAAGTATTATTCATGTCCCAAATGCAGAAACATAAGATCCTTGACCACAGTGGCCAGCATTAAAGAGTTTAACAGTGATGGAAAAAAAAAAAAAACCAACCCCCCAAACAAACAAACTAAAACCAACCAACCAAAAACTCACACAAAAAACACCCAACCAAATCACACCCTCAAAAAAGGAATGGCAATTAAAACAATAGGATTCTCTAGAGTTGTAATAAGATTCCATGGGAGTCATTTAATAATGAAAGTGAATCATTAAATTAATTATTCCTTATTTTAAATTTGCCATTTCAAGAATATAATATTCTATTTACATATCACCTTATGACTAAAAACAATGTTCAGCTTTTTTTCTTATAGGAATAGCTGTGTGATTTTCCATACATCTTACAAAGAGACATCAGAAGAGCTGTTGTATGAGCCCCTGTGAACTAGAGCTGTATGCTACTAAACTTAAGATATCCATTGGTACATAGAAAAAAAAAACTTAATGGGATAATTCTTCATTTGGTCATTCCAGATATATACCACTACCATGGAAACAGTTGTCTTCACAATGCAGTGTGAAATAAATCAGTGTAGAACAGAGCTGTGATTTCTATAGAGGATGAATTTCTCTCAAAGGCTCACATCATCCTCCAGCTTGTAACATAGTTCTCAATTTCTAGGGAAATATTTGGCCTTGGTAGAAAGCAATGGGTTTGTTCAGTAGGGTTCAGCTGAAACTGTTAAAGTCTCCATCTGGGATGGAGACTGACTTTGTGATCACCCCCAAATTGTTAGCTTCTCTCTTTGTTCCATTTGGTAGCCCTCTAACAAGTACTTTCCAAGGATCCTATGAAGGGTGTTAATGCTAAGCCGTGTGACTGATCAACAGAAGGGCATCTATTGCACCTTTGGGTGGCCCACCAGTTATACTCAGAGTCCACCACCCACCACATGCAAGAGGCCTGAAAAGAAACGTCCGACAACTGACAGCCATTTCCCCACAGTGAGGAAGTTGGACCAATCTGTCAAATGACTGATATGCATCTATTAAACTGTCTTTTGTAACTCCCAGTAATATAGACTAACAAGATAACACTTTGAATAATGCATCTCAGGATAGGAAAATTATGAAACACAGATGTCTCCCTGTCTTACAATCATATGTCATTCTTCTGTCCTACTTTATCTGCCTTTGACAAGTTGACTGGTAGTGATAGGATAGTTACATGGGTTCTTTGTTCCTCATCTGCATTTTCTCAGCCTGAGATTGAACATTAACATGGGTTTCAATCAATTTTGTAAGTTTTTGACTCTGTTTGCCCTTCAGCAGGTGCGTGCCAGAGAAGTGGTGGATTGACCAAACGTAGCTCCTCTACTTAGAGACTTGATATACCTATAGTATGTACTAGGATCCTGTTCAAGGATAATCTTGACATCTGATCTCTGATGTAATTAGCACAATTGCAAATTTTCACAAGGGATTCTCTGTTCTTGTCAAAATCTTTACCATAACAACCTTTGAATTACAATACAGCCGTAAGTGTACTACAGTGTTCAGCAGAGGAAAAGATACAGCAGGAACATCTCTAAATGAAATTAATTAGAATAGTTAATGTTCGTGAAGCACTTTGAAGATGGAAAGAGCTATAGTAGTGTTAAATTATAATCATTAGCATGCCAGATCCTGAAGGTCTTATTCATTTATTACCCATTTGTTACACAGGCTAAACTTCCATTCACTTCAGTTGAAGATTTATCTGAATGAGATACAAATACAGATTTCAAAATTCATAAAATAATAATAGTAAATATGGATTAATACACCAATCAGTATGTAAAAAGTCTGTGCTCATAGCCCCTGGGTGCTCAAGTCTGCTTAGGAAAAACTTGCTTGTAAAATTCCTTGGACCAAATCGCTCCATTGTTCATTTAATTTGTAAAAAATGAATAATGGAAGCAGAACAACAAAACAGTGTTCCTCGTTGGATTAAATATAGCAGCTCTGCAACAGAGAAGGGAAGGGAAGGGAAGGGGAGGGGAGGGAAGGGAA
>VXBZ01002766.1:208388-232984 GCA_013399135.1 Heliornis fulica
TCGTTGTAGACAATATAGCTGGGCGGCGTCAGGGAAGGGAAGGGAAGGGAAGGGGCCAGGAGCAGGGAAAACACTGTTCCATCTGTTGTTACAAATAAGGAAGGACTGGTTGTTGATGTAAAGGTCAGGACCAGCTTTGACTGCAGTAATTGTGAGATGAGGATCCTGAGAGGAGGGAACAATACAAATATCAGTATTGTAATCCTAGAATTCACTTTGTCCTGTCCACTTGGGCAGATCCCATAGAATACTATCCTTGAGAGAAAAAGGATCCAGAAGAGCTGCCTGATTTTCAGGTATTGTTTCCTCCAAGTGCAAGAATGGTCAACACTAATGAGCATAAAATCAAGTAAAATCAGTAGGAGGCCTGGAGGAATGAACAAGGAGCCCTTGACAAAATTCAGTCATGTAGAGGAAACACACAAGAGGTGGAAGCAGGCTCAGGTGACCCAGAAGGAATTTAAAGACACTGTCCAGTCATGCAGAGATGAGGCAGTGAAAGCCAAATTACACCTGTATCTGAATATGGCAAGGGCCAAAAAGGGCATAGAGAAAGTCTTCTGCAGATATATTAACAGCAAAAGGAAGAGTGGAAAAAATGCAAGCCATTTGCAAGCCAAGAGCAGGTGATCTGGTGTCAAACATTGTAGAAAGGACCAAGGTATTCAGTGTCCTCTTGGCTCAGCCTTTACTTTTAATATTCATCCTCAGCAACCCAAAGACTCTGTGACCAGTAGGAAAGTCTGGAGTAAGATAGACTTACTCTTGGTGCAGGAGGAACAGGTTAGGGAATCTTTAAACAAAGTGGATGTACACAAGTCCACAAGACCTAATGAAATGTATCTACTAGTGTTGAGGTAACTGGCCTGGACATCTCACTGTAAGGACACTCTGAATTTTTTTTGAAAGGTCATTGTGACATTGAGGTTCCTGAGGCTTGGGTCTGGAAGAAAATAAGTGTCACTTCAAGAAGGGCAAAAGGAGGATTCAGGGAGCTACCAGCTCGTCAGCCTCACCTCAATTCTTGAGAAGGTGATGGAGCAAATAATGCCAGAAACCATTTCCAAAAATATTAAGGTGATTTGGACTAATGAAGGTTATTTATTGTCTTACTAACCAGATAGTCTTCTACATAGAAATTACCAATTTGGTAGACGAGGTGAGCGCAGAAATGCCATTTATCTTTATTTTAGCAATGCATTCAACACTGCTTTTCATAATACCATCATTGATAAACTAATGAAGCACAGTCTAGATAAGCAGACAGTGAGGTAGACTGAAAACTTGCTGAACTATCTGTTTCAAAGTACTGTGATGACTGGTACAAAGTCTATCTAGAGACTAGTCAAGAGTGGTATGTCCTAGGGGTCAATACTGTTCCAAAACTGTGTAGCATCTTCAGTAATGACCTTGACAATGGGACAGAGCACACCCTTGGCAAGACTGTAGAGGATATCAGACTAGGAGGAGTGGTTGGTGGACCAAATTGCTGTAAAGCCATTCAAAGGAACTTCAGCGAGCTGGAGAAATGGACCAGCAAGAACCTTGTGAAGTTCTGCAGTGCCAGTTGCCAAGTCTTGCACCTGGAATGGAATAACACCATGCACCACTACATGCTGGGGCACGAATGTCTGGAAAGCATCTCTACAGAAAAGAACGTAGGTCTACAACAACTAGATCATGAGTCAGCAATGTGCACTTGCAACAGAGAACAGTGCCACCCTGGACTACATCTAGAAGAGCCTTGCCAGCAAGGGAGATCACAGAATCACAGAATCACAGAATCACAGAATCACAGAATCACTCAGTTAGAAAAGACCTTTGAGATCGTTGAATCCAACCATACATGTATCCTTCCCCTTTACTCAACATTTGTGAGATACATCTGGAATGCTGTCTAGATCCAGTCCTGGGCTCCCCAGTACAAGTCAGACATGGACATACCAGAGAAATCCAGCAAAAGGTCACAAAGATGACTATGGGCCTGGAACATCTCTGATACAAGGACAGGCTGAGAGAGTTGACACTGTTCAGCCAGGAGAAAGGAAGGCTCTGGAAGGATTTTATCAGTGCATAAAAATACCTGAAGAGAAGGTATAAAGAAGACAGAGACAGGTTTTCATCATTCATGCCCAGAGACGGGAAAAGAAGGGAAGAGCACAACTCACAAGGAAGCCCATCTGAACCAAAGAAAAATCATTTCTGTTGTGAGGATGGTCAAATACTGGCACAGGTACTCAGAGAGGTTGTGGAGTCCCCATCTTCAGAAAAAGAAAAGGAATAAGCAAGAACAGGCTGACCCTCACAGGTACCTGTAATACTTATAATAATATACACATTTAGTTTCAGAAAAATGAAATTATTTGAGGAAAATTACCAAAGTTACAACCACAGAAAGTGTGATTCTACATGAACCTTACTCTCCAAGATAGTCATTTATTAGCTCTCACTCTCTTCCCCTGTGCATCCTTACTCTCATCAGCACTTCAGAACATTCTGGGCAAAGAAGGATGACAAAATCCAAGATCAGTAATAATATACATGACATATTTCCCCTCTAATTCCTTAATTCAGCATTATTCAGAGTTCATTTATAGATGAGATGGGTTTACCTACGTTGCTTCTGTAGTTCTCTTCACTGAGAAGGGAGCACAGGTAAATGGTAGTCGCTTGAAAATGGTGTATTTAAGAAAAAAAAAAAAAAAAAACCAACAGCTAAAAGCTAAATGACAGCTAAAAGCTAAACAACAAAACAAACAGATCCTGATTACTTCAGGAGTGCAATTAATTTCTAGTGAAACTAGAAAAAACACCTTTGGAAAGGCATTCAGACAGATTTTAACACACATCTTGCAGTCTTCCTTTTCCCCCTGATGACACAGTTTCTGCAAATAACACATCCCACCCAAAATTTTCTTTGGTAAGCAATGTCCTCCAGGGAGCAGACATCAACTTGTGACCTACCGTAATGTCCAGTTTTTCCAGCTCTTCCTGATAGTTCAGCAGCTCCAGTACTCAAACGGTTTGCCAAGCTGTAAATATTAGCTTCAGCTGGCCAGGATGGTATGAAAAGAAAATGTAAATTTAAAACAAGGTCTTATTTTTGTTCTTGCTTAGAGCCATGTCAACAGTGAAGATTCATCTGACAAGGATGGGAGCACCTGTAAGAAGTTACATGCAAACTTCCTACAGATAATTTAAAATATCAGCTAGTTGTATCAACATATTTTGGCTGCATGCAAGTGCTTGCATATTATCATAGTTCCAGGAAAGTACACGGCACCTCTGAGTCAAATAAAAGTTCTGGTTCCTTCACATAATCTGCATTTAGGTGAAAGATGATAACTCAAAGAGCAGGGAAGAGCAGATTATCTTTTCCCCAATAGTATCACATGACAACTTGAGCTGACTTTAACTCTGCTGTGGCTCTGTACATATATATAGCAAACCTGTCCTGTAAGCACATTGCAAACTGAAATTCCTGGAGAATTGAATAACTTCAGCACTGTGGGCCATTGTAAGCCTCTTTGTGAGTCCACATAGAACGCTTAAGTGCTTTGATCACATAGGTATCCCACTCTGGGCATTTAAATTACACTGCCTCACCTAGATGCTTAAGTGAGGCTTGCAAAGTCTCTACACAGCTGACAGAGACACACAGACTCCTAACTCTTGTCTCCTGCCTCTTCACTGACTGTGCAGCAAGACTGAGCTCCTGCAGTGGGATTTATCTCACCTAATTTTAGCAATCCAAATGTTTAGCTCTTGGCTGAGCTAGTCTCCAAGCTGCTTCTACATTCAATGGAGAGAGATGGGTATTTCCAGGTAAATGTTAGTGTTCTTAACTTAAACACTTATCTTAAGTTGGGATGAGTTTCTTTTTTCAAGGGGTCCCTGACAATAAATTATAGCAGTAGCCCATGGGAATACCACAGAAGGGCTGTGATCTACTATTATATTACATCAAGTGATCCATAAGAACTTAAAAAGGTGATAATCATTAAGTAGTGTAAAAATTGATTTGTAACCCCCAGAGCCCCAGCACGTTTCTAACTACCTTCAGCAACAGGAAACAATCATCAATACTGGAATTAGATGGCTCTTTTCTTCTAATATACAATTAAAGTTTTTGGAGGAATAAACCTTCTGAAAATCATGGTACTGTTGAATTTATTGGTACAAAACAGATGAGGGTTCAAAGATATTTCAAAGACTATTAGCAACTTCCCTTATCTGTATCCCACTGTCAACACTATATTAAATTAGGAAAAATGTTTAATTTGAGAGAGGAAGAGTAGCCCATCAGAGACTGAGGGAAAAACTTGGCAAATTGTAACATTTGTGAAATATTATGAAGATACTTTGTTGGGAATTGTAAAACTTTTCCAATAAGCTAAACTGGCAAAAAGGGACTGAAAATACACACATTTATATATCTCTCTTTAATAATTTAATATAAAAAGAGAATACAATGAAATGAACTGTCAAGTATAAAAATCCTTTTAGTATTCTCCTTTCATGTTCAAAATCTTTGTTGTGTTTGAGCATCCATAATTGCTTTGCGTCAAGTTCCCTAAGACATTTCCGTCTGTCTTTCAGAAAACTTGAAAACGTTCTTTTGTACTTTGGGCTTTAGCAGAAATCAGACGTTTCTTTCAGCCAGCAAGGTTATTTCTGGTGATTGTTTATCCTCCGCCTCTCTGTTGTGATCACTGGGACCATCCTTCACTTCAGCGTGATACATGTATATTACTGTTTGCACCATCACTCACAGTTCATAACTTGGGATAATCCAGAAGGGCATTGGAAGCACCATTCCTTCTGTTTAGCCATTGAAATAACTTTGCTCAGAATCAAAATCTGAATGAAACAGCTGAGCCCAGCAAACAGAGCAACTAGCATGGGAGTATCTGAAGGGTTAGCTCCAGACCCTGTGCTCAGAAGTAGAGCAGTTACAGGAGGAGAGTTCAGAGAGCATTTACATGCATGGGTGTGTGTGCATTATCTGTTCGAGTTTTGTCCTTTGGGAAGGCTGTGGGGACAGTCTCTCCATCTCCTATCAGGCTTACTGATCAGCTTGTCGGTGCTTCTGTGAGACCCATCTGGCCATGACTAGCAGGTCTTTGATCAGAATCAGTGCTTGAAATCATCAAGTAGCTAATCCCTTCCAGACTACTGAGGGAATCGGACTCTGCAGCGAGAATTTGTACATAAATAATTTGCCTGATGTGCTTTGGAACCAGGCAGATGAAGGAAGAACAGAAAGAAAGATGGTGACTTCACATAATATACAGGAGGGGTATTTGGAAAAAAAAAACCCCACATCTGGAAAACATCTTTGTTGCAGATTCAAGGCACTGGGGACCCATCACTAAAGAACTAAAGCTATATCACAGGTCAGGGTCTGCAGCAGAAAGGACAAGGGTATCTGCTCAAATTCCACAAAAAACTCATGTCTGATCCACTGACAAAGCCCTGCGCAAGTGATCTCAGAGGTTTATGGATCAATTTTCTAGCCAATATAGTGTAAGGTGGGGCAGAAGCCACTGACAGCTCTCACCGTCATATCACACTTCAGGACAGCATCAGCAGCTCCTTAAAAACACTGCCTGTTCTTTATAAGGTAAAAAAAAGCTGAGAAGTTGACATCTCAACATGAGTGATATATATCAGAGATCTGTCAGTACAAAACCTACCTTGGAATGTGTAAAAGAAAAAACCCAACACAACCCTGACAATTTCCTAACTCAAAAAATAATGTCATGGAAAGATAAATTTGATTTCATCTTGGCAGATAAAAGGGCACTGATCTAAGAACTAAAAACAAAGATTTTTTAGGAGCAAGTTATCATGACTTAATTACATTCATTATGTGCAGACAGGAAAAAAAACCCTCAAATCAGTAATAAATATGGCTGATGATTTAAAAGAGACAGGTTCATAAAGCTGAAAAGAGCTATAGGCTGATAGAACTGGAGAAAGGTATGAATAATTTGGGAGAACTGATTAAATATTTTATTTGATGGCCAAAAAGCTACCATCCCACAGCTGAAAAAAATAGGTGACGTTAGTTACAAAATAACTTGACTTTAGCAGACAGAACAAAAGGACCTACAAAAGCTAAAATATATTTGTGATCTGTGCCAGTGGGGGGGCAGAGGGGGTGGGGGGAGCAGGTAATGAAAAAAAGGGCAGCATGAAAGAAACAGATATACATTTTGAAGCTAGAAAGTTTGAGAAACTGATTAAGGAAAGAAAACACACACAAAAAGAAGAATCAAGTAAAAAACAAGGGGTGTTGAGGTTGTAGGTAATAAAAAAATCCAAATGTAAGGAATCCTGCCAGAGGTGCTATTTTTTTAAATGAGTAATGTAGAGATGTCAATAATGATGCAGAAAAGAAAAAAGTGTCCAAAAATTTCTGCTTTTTATTTGGAAAAAGGATTATATATTCAGATTACATGAAAATGATGAGTACGTTCACTTTAACGAGGAAATATTCAGAGGCTTTCTTTACATAGAAAGAACTATAACGAAGAACAATACAATCTTTATTATTTTTTTCTTTGAAATAAAGTAGGCTTTGAATGAGATTTAATCTGAGTTACCTGGATCTATATTTAGAAATGTTATAAACAAGTGATTTGTTAGCCAGAGGGGTCCAGAGGAAACATTAGACCAGGAGTCTACATTTTTTAAAGAAGTCACTTTAAACTCCTAAAGTCGCTTCAAACTCCTAAAGCACTGAACAGATTTACTTCTTCATCTTGAAATGCCGATGCTTTCTTCAGTAGAATGCCTGCTATTTGTTAGGCACTTCACAAAGTCTCATATAAATTCTTTCTGAGCATCTGATGAGATGTTGTGTTTTTGGCAAGACAGGATGTCAGCGCCTGCTGCTTTTGAAGGCAGACTTTTTGTGGAAGGTTGTATATAAATACATATTAAGGAAGAATGTTTTAACATAACATTTGAGACATAAATATTCATTTTCTGCTGCAAACTATAGATGAGCAAGGTATTCTAATTCCTTCTGATTCTTGAGCACTTATTTTTGGAATGTTTGCTACTTCTCCCATCTGTTGCTCCTTGATCCCACGATTTCTGTATAAAGAAAATACCTTCATCACATGTTTCCTGGATATGGGGAAGGAAAATATGCAATGGTGAAGCTGACCAGAAGAGTAACCACTCTTCTCCTGTGCCCCATAAATGAAGGTTGACGATAAAGAGAAATCTTACGGTTCCTCTCCCTGACAGCCTGAAATCCTTCCAGAATTCCTCTTTATTTTATAAAAGTCAACAAAAGAATAAACACACAAACCCCTTCATCAGACAAGGACCAGTTTCTTAAGTGTTTATTTGTGCAAGGTGGCCAAGGCAGTGTGACTGGCTGACTGCTGAACATCTCACTTGGAATGTTGCACATGGCACCGCTGTACTGATGCTCGGTAGCATACACAGCAGAGGTCAATGAGGTTGGTGTACTCAAAAGCAAGCCTGAGCAGAGGCCGTACAACTAAACATAAGGCTAAGCTCTAAGCACAAGCCACTGCATCAATTTGAGGTAAATATCAAGGTCCCTGTTCATGCAGCTGGCAAGAAAGTGGCATTTTCTGTGGGAGCATTTTATGGCTTTTACCGAACTCATTTTCAGGTTTTTTCTAATTAAGAAAAAATCAAAATTGAAATTTTGTTCTTCCTGGTTTTAATTTTTGAAATACTGACAAAAATGCTTATTTTCTTAGACATTTGCAAAGCAAGCAAATATTTGCCTCCAAATTTTTCCTCTACAAGAAAACATGCAAAACATTTTACATGTTAATAAAAGCAATTCCTTGTACCGGTTATTATCCTCCTTTCTCATTCATGCATATTACTGTGATCCAAGCAGTGAACGATAAGGCTTTCAGACCTTCCTTGGCATGCAAATGAAGCACTAACTTATGCATTACCACTTGCATCCAAAAGTAACTTGTGTCTCACATCATAACCTCTTACAGAAAAACAGGAGTCCACTAGCCCTTCAGCACGGCTAGGAAACATATTCCATCCCTGATGCATAGGACTAAACCCAATCCAAACAATATAACAAAGACAGAAGAGCAGGTGAAGGTAAAGAAGTAAATGAAACTAGACAGTTATTTTATTGATATGTTTTTCAAAAAGGAGGAATTAGAGCATTTCTATCCAGGTGTACACTCAAAATGAGATATGAAGGTCTGATTACTTCCTAAAGCATATCCTGGGAGAATCAAGCTCAGGCCATGCAGCAGGTGTTCTACACAGGCAAATCACTGTATGTTTTCACACCAGCTGAAAGCGTGGTCCTTCCTCTTCCCACCTGACCAATATGCATAGAGGCAAAACAGGTGGCTGCAGTCCTCCAGAGCAGGTACATACTCTTTCTCAAAGTGCTTTTTTGTTTTCTTTTTTCTTTTTTTATGCCCCCAGAGTGTTTCAGTACTCAGTTTAGCTCTTTTCCAACTTCATTTCATAGAGAACAGAAGATGTTTTTTGGCAGTGACACTTAGCTGAACTCTGCTTTGTGTGCAGTTAGATTTACTTCTAACACTTCTGAATGTCGTTGCCCGCATTGTTGCTTTTGTCCAAAACGCTCTTTTTGTTGGTCGGTTTTGTATTGATATCACAGTTAAGCCATTCAGCACGGCATTTTCTCTACAGAGTGAAAAGTGTGTGAAAGCAGTTGAAGGTCACACGTATTATAACAAAACAAAAGAAAGAAATAATAGGGCATCCATTCTGAAGTCTTCAGACATCCAACATATTATTGCCTCGGTGATTTCAGTGAGGATAAGAAGAGTTGCAAAGGGAAGGAGGCATCTTAATCCAGCTGCTACTTTCAGCATACACAATGAGAGGGATGCAGGGGTCCTGTTCCCCAGCCACTTCCTTGCTACTCTGTCGCATGCCTGGAGGGTTATCTAGAGAATACACCTCTCTGCCTGCCTACTATGGAGACAAATGTTCAGTTTTGTAGGTATCTGTAGTGGCACCCCTGCTAGGAGTCTTGCTCAGAGTGACTGAACTTCTCAGCTCATCTGCTCCCAAGCCAGGCTCTGGTTATTGCAGCCCCGAAGTCCCGTTTGAATTGTTCAAATGTTCTTACCTGGGACCTGTGACTGTACCCAAAATTAAGTGGCTGAACAATCAGATTCCTCTAGCAAAGATACAGCTTTCTCCTCCACCCTGACGAACACAGCAGTTGTAGAGACTGCATAAAACAGAAGAGAGGTGTATCTCTTTACAGCTCCTTTTCTCTCCAGGTCCCTAATACCTTAGGCAGAAGAACAGCCTGCATTTTTCAAGGTGCAATTAATTTACTTCCTTGTGGGTCTTCCCAGCCTGTCAGTGTACCCAAACACATTCCTTTTGCTTACCAGCTTTCAGGTTTTAGCTCTTCTTTATTGTTGTATTTATCCTTCAGTAGGACAGCTCACTCTGATTTGGAAGCAGACACTTAACACCTCTGAAGCTGTGAGCAAAACAGCTTTATAAACACTGTCTTTTAATTACAGTGGTTTCTGTTCCTCACCTAGTCACCAGCACTGGTACAGGAACATACAGGGATGACGTGGCACATGTCAAGCAGAGCAGAGGCTGCCAAGGTTTGTCTGTTCAGGATGGGAGGTAGTCCACCCAAAGGACGTATGCAAAACCCCCAGGCGCCTTTAAAAGACACTGGGATCTCACAGCTACAAAAGCTAAGAAGGACTCACGAAGTTCAGAAATCCTCCTGCAGCATAACCCTCTGGTTCAAAACAGAAGGGGAATGGAGAGCTGAGCCAACCATCAGTTCACCTGGCACAGGGAAGGGGCACAACACATGCTTTCCGAGTTCTCATCTGAGGTTGCATCTCTTGTGGATGCCATTTTGCTCTGAACACTGGAAACAAAGACCTAACTAAATGACCAAACATTCATCAAAGTCATTTGCCCCAAATTTCCCCCAGCCCCAGGAATATAATTCCCTCAGAGTATAAAACACAGTGCAGATCCATGAGCTAGCTTGCAGACCAGAAGAATTAAAGCCACATTACTTCCCTATCTCTAAAGCATTACATATATTACATCAGCACAGGGCTCTATCCAGGCTAATAAACCCAGCTCTGCTTTGAAGGTAATAAACCCACTGGCTAGATTGCAGCCAGTCTCATATTGTAGCGAACCTAAAAGAGGTACCAAAGTTAGCTAGTGACAGAGCAGGCTGAGTAAATATTTGGGTGCTTAGCCTCTACTGAACTCTATTCTGTTGGAACTCCATTGCTCTCAACACCTGAGCTAGCAGGTCTAAAGTTTACTCAGGCATGTATTATCAGCTACTGTAAGGGAATATTAATTGTGACCTGGTGCAAAGCAGGAGAAAGTAAGATTCTCCTTTTTACCTCTGAGTAGTAGTGTTATATATGAGACCATTTGTCTGAGCATATATGGGCTTGCTGTCAGGGCTGGCTAGCAGAGTGGCTTTGTTCCTCCATGCAGAGCCCTAAATCATCAATCCTGAGTCCACAGAATGAGAGTATTTCAAACGGGGAGTGTCAATATTAATATCTCATTTCATTGTTTCTAATCAGCTGAAATTATTCGGTCGGGGCAATTTCTGTTCTCTATTATCCTGGTGCAATTCATTGATTTCACAATGGTCAGGTGTAATTGTGTGCAGAATTTGGCTATTAATGTAATTTTAATAAAAGTTTCTTCATGTATATTTCATAAATCTATTATTTTGCAGCGAGAGTTTTCTAATCAGAGAGAAGATATCTCTAGAGATTGTTGCTCATTTGGTAAGGTAGGCAATAGGTAATAAATACCACTGCATTAGAAATGTAAGTAGAAGTGAAAATTGGAAGTTGCTTTAAGATGAGAGTAGATTAAATATGGTGTATTTGCTGAAGTATCTTTATAATGCAACTTGGCTTTTCCTCTTGATCTTTGGTTAAAATTACTATCTCTGGATTTAACTCTTCATATATGGTAGAACACCTCTGCACAATTGGAATAAACAAGACTCTTAAATTAAATGCATATTGTGCCAAAACCTTCCCTCAGCAATATCTATGCATAAGAATTCATAACAGGAGTTAGAATCAGAGCTGAAGGTCACCCCTTTTGTATCACAGGCCATTACATTTCTACCCTGTAAGTAAATCCAGCAACTTTACTCAATTAAAACATTTCAGCCCCCTTGAGACCTGATTGTTAAGTGCTTCAGACAGAAATCAGCTGAAACAGAGCTACCACAAATGCCCAAGACCTCCACAATACTAGATAACAAAGAGGTGCAGCACTCTTTCATAGCATTAAAATCCCAGAGTTCCTGATGATGTGGATTAGGGAGAAGCCACCTTTGCCTCCAAACATGTAAACCTGGCATAGTGGGAAAGGGCCAAAAAATAGGAGCAGTGTCCAGTTCTGCCCTGGAAGAAACTTTCCCTGTCCTTGAAGACAAAAATCTGTTTGCATGTCATCTATGTCTTAATACGATATTGTAGGTATTACTGGGAATGCCCAGTTTCTTCTACCTATGGCCTCAGAAGAGATGGAATGACTGGGAAATTTGTCTGTGCTTCATGGTATTTGTCTAGCTTGATGCTCTTCTGAAGTGATAGCAATCTGTGGAACTAGTCCAGTAGTCTTGATTCCCTGTATGCAGTTAGAAATTATCTAATCTGATTTAAAAACCATTACTAAAAAGTTACATGATATTTATGGATGAGCTCTTCTAAATTCAGCATTTGGATGCAATGTTTCATTTGGTAAAGATCAAGAATGAGCCCTTCTCTATCACTACCTGGAGAAGGCTATGAGGGGACCTCACTGCAGCCTGCCATTACTTAAAGAGAGTATATAGACAGGAGGGGAATTGGATTTTTACAAGGGCAGAGAGTGGTAGGACAAGGGGGGATAGATTTAAGTTAGAGGACCGAAGGTTTGGATTGGATATCAGGGAGAAGTTCTTCATGGAAAGAGTGGTGAGGTGCTGGAAGGGGCTGTCCCAGAGAGGTGGTGGATGCCCCAAACCTGGAGATGTTTAAGGCCAGGTTGGATAGGGCCCTGGGCAACCATGTCTAGATGCAGGCCTGGAGGTTGGTGGCCCTGTCTGTGGCAGGGGGTTTGGAACTCGATGATCCTTGGGATACCTTCCAACCCAGACCAGTCTGTGATCATTTCCACCCAGCTATTAGAACTCCCTTCTCAAGAGAAGTAACTAAATCCAGTGAAAAGTGAGTAAATATAGTGATATATTTATCCCAACCAGTCTTTCACTAAATAGAAGAGGGTAAGTTCTGGTGTTTTCCCTGTTAGATTTTCCATATTCTCCTTGAGCTGAGGACATCTTCTCATAGTACCCCTATGAATGCTGTGTACAGAGGAAAGATTGCTCCACTAGTTCTGCTCAGTTACATTTTTTTGCATATACAAACCTATTTTTTTCCCCCACAGCACTGCACAGTACTCCAAAATTAGAGTAACACTCTACACCTGTGTACCCCCAATTTAATTTATTTTTCAGGAGATAGAGTTTCATCTGACAGGTTTTTTTTCTGCTTTCTGAGAAGCGGAAGTCAAAATCCAGATGTAAAAAAGCCAGGAAAATGGCTTTGAGGATCCCTTTTTGACTGAAAGACTGCAATTACTTTCCAGGAGTAGCCAAGAACTGCAGGAATGACCTTGCTTAGTATGATTTGGTATTTAAGAGAGGTTCCTCAGCTCAGAAGACTTTGCTTTCTCTTCAGTTGCTTAGTGTCACAGAAAGATTACTAATAAGGGCTAAGGGAAATAAAATATTGTTTGAATACTCATCGTTGCAATGCTGAAACACTCAGGGCTCTTAAAACCTAGGAACTTTACATCATCCATGTGACAGATATTCAAAACTGTTCTCAAGTATCACCCAGAAAAGCCTTTATTCTTCTGTCCTAGGGAAATGGCAACGGAGTTTACATTATCAAATTGTCATACAAATAGATCAATTAGGAAAACAGAACCTGCATGCTGAGAAAGTGAAGGATATGTTAAGCACAAGAGAAACCTTGAAAAAGGGACATTTGTACTGGATCTAGCAGCATGACTTATCACAATTACCTTAGCAGAGTAGCATATATCATACAAAGTGCCGTACTGAAGGGAAAAAAGTATTCAAATGTGTCATGTACCACACAGAAAGGGTGGAACCAAACTGTGAAGTGCTGTGAGATATAATGTTCAAGGTGCAATACGCAATGAGGAAGAATAGAAAGAGATGACAGCAACCAGACAGCAGACCAAAATAAAATAAAATAAAATAACTGACATGCTGTCTTTGATCCTGTTTACAAGAGGAAAGCAATCGCACTGTAAAGCTTTCATGGTATCACAGAGTCTGCAAGTGTAGGAGAGATTGTTTCTGAGAAAGGGCTTGAACCTGGAAGCTTGCATTCAGCTCCCCAATTAACTTCAGCTAGAGTTCAATGCACAGCGAGCCAGAAAGATTAGTGTCAAGATAACTCAGTAAGTGGCTTGAGGACAAGACAGATGTATGCAAAAAAAAACCCCAAAAAACCCCAAACCCAAACATTGATCAATATCATCCTCCACTGTCCTTCTTTACACTGTATTAGCTCACAATCTTTGGAGATAAAGCACATTTTAATGAAGATTAAGTATTATATAAGGCTTTACTGTCTTCTGAAAGTAGCCACACGTGAGCAAGAGGGTTTTAGGATTGCTAGGGAGCATCAGCCCAGATCTCTTTAAAAGGCAGAGGAAGGGAAGCAGTAATCTTGTAATCTTGTACAAGCAAATGAGAGAGAGCAAGTTTTAGGGGAATCAGCACTGCTACTTGCTTCTCAAAAGAGACTCTTTTTCAAAAAAATCACTTGTATTAAACAGCTTACAAGCTTTCAAAGTTTTCTACTCATCAGAGACTTTGCAGCATCTATAAGGGGGAGGGGGCGTAGAAGGGGAGGAGAGGACAAGCATTTAAATATACTTTTTCTAATATTTTTCAGCTGCTTCTGCATCTGAGCTAATGACCCACGGTTTGGTTTTTTTTTTCTAGTGCTGCTGTAAAGGAACAATACTAACAATTTTTTCTTAAATAAAAACAAACATTGTTCTGGAAGCTATGAATAGCTGCCTTATCTGTAAAGCATATGGGGTAAACCTCATACTCTGCTTAGCACCTGGTAAAGAAAACCCCAACATTGTAACATCATGTTGATCACTGTGTATTCATAGTTCAAGCCAACAGTTAGCTAACATGAAGGACTTCAGTGAAAAAGAAAAACGTCCAGAGTTCTAAAATACACAGTCTGGCAGGAAAGATGGAAAGAATTGGGTCCACTATTTTCAAACATGTAAACATTTGCTGAAAAATAAAAGGAAAAGGATGCATTGATTTTTATGTTCATTATGGGTAGGATGAGAGGTTGCAAGTTTAAACTGTTTCAAGCAAGATGTAGACTAGACAGTACAGAAACTTTCCTAAAGTTAAGGATTGGATGAGGTATACAGAGAAGTCTCACCACCAGATTTTTTAGAAGGAATACGTGAGAGAGAAATGTTTACTTATAGCTGATTCTGCCTTGAGGCTCAGGATGGCCTGTCTAGGTCATTTGAGCTTAGATTTATGACCAGAGCTGCTGCCTCTGAAGTGAAATACAACACATTCATTTTAAAAGCATACAGCAAAGTTTGAGGGAAATAACTTCTCTAATTGAAACTGCGCTTGTAGCATGAATAGAAAACATTTGGAGATTTGGCCCATGTTAATATAACTTCCCTAGTGCAGCCTTCAAGGAGTATTTTAATGATTATCAACTGTAAAGTTTTTGGCTACCACCTCTCCTCTGAACATGGAAGATGCAGAAAACCTCATTCTCCTTGCGGCATTTATGGGGCACTCTTTTACCCCAGTTTACTGGAAAGAGGGCCCTGTGTTGGTTCTCTAGACAGGGTAGTTTTTTCTAGTGTATTAGTTGATTAGCTTTGAAAAACAGTTCTTGGGGGTGTGGGGGGATTGTTGTACAGCATTTTCTCTTTTTAGAGGGACTTACTGTTCCAATTTGCTTGCAGCTTTTCTCTCCATATAATGATTATGGAGTTAAACATTAGTGAGTCTATATAAGTAGAATAATGACAATAACTAGAGCAAGGAATGAAAATGTTAAACTAACAAATAAAGAGGTCAGTTACTGAAACAGATGAGAAGACAGAGGGCAAATTCTAATAGCAAGACATAGCTGGCACAACGATTAGACCACAGGCAAAGCTTACTGAGTTTGGATTCAGAATGCTAAAGCAGCAACAGTGGAAAACGAAAGACTCGACACACAGAAAGAGCACAAAAAATAACTGGAGGATACATATGAAGGTGGAAGGGAAAACAATGCAAGTGAAAAATGTTATGAGACAGAAAGCCAGGAAGGACAAATTTACCTGAGGATGAGGAATTGAAATGAGTAGCTGCACACCTGCAGTACCATGTGGTCCTTTCTAAGGCAGGGTCCCACTCAGCCCTGCCAATTGGTCTCTGCTGACCTGAGTCCCTGAAGTATAAGTATGGCAGCAGTGTTGTGGTTCCTTGAATCACCCAGAAAAATGAATCTTTGTGCATCTATGTTTTCTTCAGAGAGGATGACAATTTGTGTGCAGCTTCCAAAGAACCCTCTGGTTTCACTTAGAAGGAGTCTGGGGATACTACCTGTTTCTAAGGCAGAGGAAACCAATTGTTATTTATAATGACATGCTGAGGTTCATACTGTGCAGGGTTGATTGATCCAAATTCAGGTGATGATGAGGGGAGCTTCATGGACAAAATCATTCCATGGCCACAAGTGATCACCGAGTTGTATTAGCTAGAATAAAGTGAAGTCCTTTGGTTTCCTTTAGGTTAGAAGAAGCAAAGCAGAAAATGACTGAAGGGCTTGAGTAGGAAGACAAACCTTGTTAGTTTCTATTTATTTTTACCATCTAATATCTAATGCTTCATAGCTCCTGTGACATTTCAGACACATGCAACAATTGCACTAAAATCTAAGTCCATAGAAGTAGGCCAATTTACAGCAGCTGAGGAGCTCGTTCTTCTAGGGACCACTACTGAGACAAATCATTTTGATTTTAGGCTTTCCTCCACCAATCAATATTTTTATTGCTTTACTTGAGATAGAAAACAATCATATAACAACAAAAGTTGTTTGGTTTCATTTTGGATTGTTTGTTTCACTTCTTTACGGTTTTGTTTTGAGCACAGTGGGGTAGTCTCTTCTAGAAAATATGAAAAAGGGTGAAAAAAGATTGTGCTCTACTTAGAAGGGAAAAGACTTCAGTGCATTGCAGACAAGCTGAGGCTCATACTGACTGTTTATTCAGCCTGCAGAATCTGCTTTCTCATCCATGCTGCTGTTTACACGAAAGGACTTCTATTCCTGCATAATCATATGCTACTGCTGATGAGCCTCAATTTACTTTCTGTTTCTGCTCTTGATTCATTCCATATAAGATTTTTTGTTCCAAATCAATTGCATAGATGCATCTATAGCTGTTACGGACTAAGTTGCTTTCCATCACAATGTTAATACAAGCTGTCCAGCGGGAATAGAAAACACAGCGGTGTTTTCACTGGAGTTAGCAATCCCAAATTACCCTATACACAGATTTCTGGTTTTGTACTTCATCTATTGCAAGCAGGTGAGGGATGGGAGTAAGAGGAAATATATAATATTGTATAATCACAGTGCTCTGACCCAGTAGCCACAAGTCAATCTTAAGAATTTTTTGGTGTGCTTTTATTTCAGCAATCTAAAATTCTCTCTGTCAATTCTTTGAGGAGATTTTCAACACAGCCTCAAGGTGTGCAAGGCTTCCTTTTCTGAATATTACACATTTTGTTATCATCGCAGACATCAATACCTGCTTCCCAGCATCTGAAGGATGATCTAATTCATTTATCAATTGCACTATTGAATTCTTTCAAAGGGGACAGATCTTTGTCTTTAGAAGACTAGAAAAATCTTCCAAGTATTGCTCCATTACTTTTGCCATTTGTGGCAAGAAAAGATTAGCACAAAAGAACAGATTAGTTGCTGGTTGGCAGCTTCTCCAACATTTATAATAGTTAGCTGAACTAGCTTTACCTACATAGCCTCATGTCCAGTAAAAATGGTTTGAAATTTTGTATAGTTAAATATTTGTAAACACAATGAGTTTGGTGTATTCCTGGTATTCCTTAATACTTCAATTTACTGGTCCAATTAAAAAAAAAAAGTGAAAGTTGCAGATACTTATGTAAATTTTGCAACAACTTTTAAACCCTGGGATATGCCAGTGATGGAGTCCTAGAGAAAAGCTTACAGGCAGAAGCATCTATAGAGAATTATCAGAAGGGGGATTAGTACCAGAAGACAAATCACAATCAAAGAGAGTCCAGAACATCCTGGTACTGTCAATCAAATGCAGGGTTTGCTAATCCTAGTTCTGGTACAAACTCATTGTCTTACTGTGAGCATCTTCCTCCTTCATTTCCCTAACTATAAAATTATAAACTGTCAGGATTAGTTATTGTCTACAGAAGACTAGTAGCTTGCTAACTGTTTACATACTTTTCTGATGAAAAAAAAAAAAAAACAAATTAAATTATATCAGTGACACACTGAAAAACAATAAGCATTACAAACATTCTATTGTTTTTTATGTATTTGTTATGAAATATTTCATCTGCTAAGATATTGCTCTGACAGCTTTAGCCTTTCACCAGTTTGATGTCCCTTTGTAAGGGCTGTGCTATTGACACAGAATCATCATTTTCCCCTTCATAATCATATTTTCATGCTTCATGTCATCCCCACCTGTGGCTTTTTAGTAATTAATGATGTTACAATGCACATTCTAATCAAGCCGCATATGTATTTTGTTCATTTGTTTCCTTATGGGAAATGTTTTAATTTCCCCTGGCCTTTATGCAGCAGCTGGATGTCCTTCTGATTATTTCTTCTGTTGAAAAGTGGTCAAACTTGTTCAGCCCCAAAAACAGTCCAGCTGCAAGCATGTGAAACTCTTTCGGCCCAGAGTGGCCTCATCCACATGCCATCTAGCTTTATTAAAAGCTGGGCAAATCATAGGATCCACCTGACATTCAGTAGCAGCAAAAAAGACAGAGAGAAATGAGAATTATGGGGCAACCAAGGCAAACTGGTGAGTCTTTTGAAGATTACACCAACTTTAACACACAGAAACAAACTTAACTGCTACACAATATTTTCTCTTAAGACTGTGTCCATAAGTATCATCCCCTTTCTTTTTCTATGTCTATGAACTAGATGAAAGTATTCAAAGTAGATTTTTCCCATTCACATGCAAGTGAAAGGAATTTTAATACATATATGGCAACTTGTCTACTATTTTAGACCTCTGTTTTGCTGCAGGCAAACATGAAGACATCCATGTGGCTGAAGCATAGGCCTGGGAATGGGGTGGTACACTAAAATCTATTATGGCTTCCCATTTATTTTTCCTCAGTCCTATCAACCTTTCTAGGACTCATTTTTAATCTTCTCTAAGATGGAAACAACAGCTCATACAGACATTGCAGGGAGCCTGGGAGGTCTATTTCTTTAAAGGTCTTTGACAATATCTGATACAAAGGGCTAAAACACTCTATTTGCTTTTACACATATCTTCTCTTATACTTCAAAGAGATTTGAGATGTATCTCCATTACAGCTTAATGGCCTGTATCTTTTTTTTTTCTCTTGTAGCTTTGCATGGTGTTTTAAATTAAGTTCAAAACAGTGAGAAAAAAAAAACGAAAATCAACATCCTCCTGGCCTTCCTCAGTTGTCCATACTGCCTTTATCTGCTTTTTTATCTTCTCTCAGTTTCCATACATGTGGCATCAACTCAAGGGAAAAAATAAACCTGAGGGATACACTGCTTCATAAACTGGTAAATGCTCTGTTGCTTCTGCAGCCTAGATTTACTGAAGGCACTAACAGTCTTTGACTCCTTTACCTCTCCAAAAAGCTTCTGTGTGTTATCTTCCCCATATCCTTTGTTTTAAGGACTTGTTGCAGTCCTCTTTCCTGTATTTCAGGGAACTGTAATTCTTTCCTTCTGGTGAGTAACAGCTTCTTTATGCATCCACATCCACTTTTCTGCACCAAGCTTCCTCATTCTCCTTTCTTGTCCTTGTTCAACTCCTTTATGTTCCCCAATTCCAGTACCTCTACAATCTCTTCATTGTTCTGCTCTCAGTGCATCATAGAGCATTGTGTCTTCTGAAATCCTTCTAAGGTTCATGTGCCTTTAATTTCCATCTACATCTCTTGTTATTCTTTTCCTGTCTCAAAAGATAGCAAGAGTTTTGAAATTTGGTTGAGATTGACCTTCCTTTTGTATAAGAAGATACTTCACAGACTTGCTTCATAATCTGGAGAGATCTTCAAGTTTGATAATAGTGGGTAGATTTACACAACAGATGCAAGGCGCATGGCATGCCACTCACCCTGTGTTCCAGTTGTCTGTCCTCAAAATCAATTGAATTCTGCTCCAGACAGCTTGTTACTGATCTTTTGCAGACAGCAGGATGCAACTCTCAAAGAGTGCCATGGTACTTCCAAAAAGAAAAGACAACATCCAACTGAGGGCAGGCCCTCACAATCTCAGTCAGCTCTCCCACCTCTGTAAGTGCATGACTACTCATACTGCTGTACAAGCAGGCAAAGATTCAGAGTATCAAGCAGTTTGATAACTAGAGCTTGAGAACTCAGTGTGTAGATAAGCTTTCCATAGCAAGATTAATGAAGAATGACCTTGCTTTGAAAATATATCCTGTGTATTTCTTCACTGCTTCTCTACCACCTCTGCTGGTTTCTCGCGTTCAGTGTTCTTGGAAACTTCTGCTCTTTTGGGAGACCTAGAGGATCTAAACTTTAATAGTTCTGAACTCTAAAACGTGCACTGAAACAGTAACACATGCACATATAGACACAAAAGCTCACATGATAAAAGCATTTTTACCCGCTTTCCAGCAGAGCTCTGTCATCATAAATGATTACTAGCAACTAAGAGTACCCACTTGCTTTGAGTATGGATACACCAGAAAAAGTCTGTGGGACAGCAAGATCAATTAACTTAAAATAATACAATGACTTTTTTTTTTTCAGTTGTAACCTCTTTTTTAACTGAAAATAGGACTTTAAGAAAAGCACTTAATTTCTGTGTCATCATTTCTCCCAACTGTACAATGGGATAATAACATTGCTTTATCTCACTGGGATTCTGTGAAGAAAATTCATTATTCTTGTGACAACCTCCACTACCAGAGATAAGGGTTGTGGAAAAGCCTCTCAAAAAAACAGTTGTGTTTGGGTTTATTATTGGTCACGTGAGTAGTTACATAAATTTGTAAGTGCTTGATGTGTTTGGACCTAGGTCACGACAGGTACAATTAAGGTAAAAATCCAAAGTTTGAAATTCTTAAAATGAAAAGACAAGGTTCCAATTAAAGAAATCAATAACTTGGGGTTAAAAGCATTGCCTGCATTTTCAGAGTCTGCCACTCTGTGCATCTCAGCAGCATTTGTTAGCACAAAGGAAGAAAGCACATTCAGAAAACTCAGTCTATGGCATTTCCATGGTGCTGCTTAGACTTACTTGTTTATTGTGAGGAATTTTGTTAACGCTGGAGTAAGGAATTCTGTTCAGTTTGGTACTGTTCAGTTTTGATGCATACTGGCAAGGATACATCCTGCCCCAGGCTGCTTCAGAGATACAGAGCCCTTCACTTGATGTTGCAGTTAAAGGCTGTCTGACCCTCTGGGAAGTATATGGTTACTCCTTTTTTTATTTTTTTACATAAGTAGGGACGGTATCAATGTTCCCCAGCAATCTTCATTTCGAGGCTTTTCACAGGAAGAAGAACAAAAGGGAGAACAAAAAGTACAGGTTGTCAAAGATGCTGTCACTTGGAACATATTTCTCCTGAGCTGTATTTGAAAGGGGAGATAAAAGAAAAGATACTAAAATATTTTGTGTGTTTGAGATGAGCTCAACGCGATTCCTGTTGTTTCTCTGCTAAAACACATCACTGACTAAAGCAACATAAAGCTCAAAATGCCATCTTTGAAAATAGTTAGACAAACATACTTAGAGGCTTGGTTGTTTTTTAACTTTGCTTTAGCCTGTCAAACTCAAGAACTGTCTCTCTGCCATTTGCAGACTTTTCCTCTGCCCTCTTGCCATTTACAAGGGTTTAGACAGCTATTGCGAGTCCTCTTCTCCTTTAGTTCTGCTATAAATAACAAGGTGTGGAGCAATGAATGCCCACAAATGCACTACAGAAATGAGTGAGGGCGGCACAGCTAACGGAAAAAGAGAGCCGGTCATCGTAGGAACTCGTCATCACTCTGTGTCTGTGCATCCAACGGAACAGTCTCTGCTTCACACCCCTGAGTTCACCCTGGGTGTTATATAGATCGCTGGGCATATGGATGGTATGTTTATGTCTCCTTCTCATGTGGGCTGGACCTCGACACCATGATAGTCACAGTGCCTGAGAGGAGTGAGGTAACCACCCCAAGAGGCACTGCTGGTTACAAGCTGTTGCATCTATGTTTTATGTCTGTGGTGTGCTTTAATTTGTGTCCTACTCCACACCAAGCCTGCCTTTACTGCTACACAGTTAAGGACAGTGTTTTGCAAACAGTAAGGGGCAAATGTACTTCCAAACATTGATTTAAGCACAAGATGTGAGAGAGCAGGGATCCTCCAGGAGTTTGTACTCGCACTCCACAGGCACAACACCATGTGGATAACAAGCATCCTATTCACCTCACTAACTGGAAACGTCTGGCCTGAGCTAGTTGTCTGGCATCTACCTGTAGCCTGCAAAGAAAGAAAAACACTGAAGAGAGTGATTGATCCAGAGCTAAAGCAGGTGTCTCAGACAAGCAGCATGAATTGCCCTCTGGAGCTTATCTCCTCCCATTAATTATAAGGGTAGGCTGGAAAACTGGTTTAGACTAGATGCTGGACTTCCAGGCAGCTTAAATTAGATGAGCTGACTTCCAGCCCCGGTTAAAAGGAAACTACATCAGAATCCTCTCCTCGCTGCCTATAGCAGGCTTTCTGCTGGGCAGCAACTTCAGGCAAAGCCCTGGCTTAATTTAAGTCCACAGCAATACTCTAACCGGACTAGGATTTCTCCTCTCATACCTGTTTCTGATTCCTGCGGTAACATAGCCTCACAGAACTACCGAGTGAGAATTGCTGAAGTAAAACCCTTGTCCAAATATTTCACAGTACAGGAAATCATGCATTTTGGAGATATGCAAAAATTCTCCTTCAAAGGTGTTAGCAACCTTTCCTTTATTTTGTAAAAAGCTATTTTTCATACCATAAAATAATGCACTGATTGTTAAAGCAGCACTTTTTTTCCCCAGATACCATAAAAAATTGGTGAATATTCGTCAAAACGCCAAACACTATTTTTAACACTGAAGCAGGCTGTAGCAGAAACAGGGCAGCTCTGGGTAAATTCCCAAATATCAAGTTTTAACCCAGTTACTCCATGGGTTACTGGAAAAAGCTGTTGTGCAAAATCAATGCAGAAATTGGGAAACCAAGAGGAAAACCAAGGAACAATCTCAGACAAGACACCTCTCAGCAACCACGTGGAGGTTTTACAAATGCAGGAAGGGGAGATGACAAAGGATTTCTGCAGTGAAATACAACTCCTTCTGCAGAGGGGGTAGACGTTTCCCAGGCAGGTAAGGGACACAGATAGACAGACCGAGGTTATAGCCCTAACCACAGCCATTAGAGCTGACAGTGAACAGGAAGCCTATTTAGTAGCTCTGTCAGCTTTTGGTAGTAATCCAAGTAAGATAGACATGCAAATTGGTCTTTGTTGGTTTAAAATCCTCTTTCCTTTATGTTACCTTCTGTTTTACCTATTCCTGGCACTGGGGACTTGGTTAACCATCAGTCCTTACCCCAGCTCTGGCCCTGATGCCCATCGCACACCTTGGTGGCGTCGTGGGAGCTGCACCGTTGCACCGAAGGCACATCTCCAGAGGAGCTGACAACAGGTCCTCATGGCTGGTACGCTGCAGCTCACTCCTCACTCCTCCAGTCACTCAGATTTTTGTCACCTCGGGGAATGAGCAGAGTTGACACTGACCTCCAATACGCTGTACAGGGCATGCCTTGGAGGAAAAGAGATGAGAGATTCATCTAACTGCAAAGACATTTTTTATAAATATATACGGGTATATCTAAATACATAAAATATATTATATAAATAAATTCCTGCATAGCTGAAAGTCTCCAAAAAGGATAATTTTATCCACAGTGTTACCAAAGGTAAGTAACATTTCATTTTTACCTCAGCACATAATTTACCCATCAATTTCAACCTGCGAAGTCACACATAACTATGTGTGACCACCACGGTGTGGTGGTATTCCTTGAATATAAGGAAAAACTTTTTCACTGTGTGGGTGACAGAGCACTGGAACAGGCTGCCCAGAGAGGTTGTGGAGTCTCCTTCTCTGGAGACACTCAAGACCAATCTGGACACGTTCTTGCGTGATCTAGTCTAGGTGATCCTGCTCAGGCAGGGGTGGGGGTGGACTAGATGAACTTTCAAGTTCCCTTCCAACTCCGAATGTTCTGTGATTTCTGTGGGTTGATACTGGCTGGTGGCCAGGAGCCCCCCAAAGCTATCCTATCACTCCCTCCTCAGCTGGGCAGGGGAGAGAAGATATAACAAAAATGCTCATGGGTCAATATAAGGACAGGGAGAGATCACCCACATGTTATCCTCTTGGGTGAAGCAGACTCAACAAGGAATTAAATTAATTAATTTATTACCCAATCAAAACTGAATAGGATAGTGAGAAATAAAACCACATCTTAAAACATCTTCCCCCACCCATCCCTTCCTCCCTGTCTCAAATTTACTCCAGATTTCTCTACCTCCTCCCCCTCAGTTGCACAAGAGGAGACAGAGAATGAATATTTTGGTCAGTTCGTCACACCTTGTCTCTGCTGCTCCTTCCTCCTCAGGAGGAGAACTACTCACACTCTTCCCCTGCTCCATTGTGGGGTCCCTCTCATGGAAGACAGTCCTCTACCAACTTCTCCAACATGAGTCTATCCCACAGGCTGCAGTTCTTCGTAGCCTCAATGTATCTTCAGTGGGGTACAGAACTTCAGGACCAGACTGCTTCAGCATGGCTCTCCCAGAGGGTCATGAGCTCTTCTCTCCACAGGCTTCAGGTCCTGCTAGGAGCTTTCTCCAGCATAGCCTTCCCATCAGGTCAGTTTCCTTAAGGTGTCTCCACCTGCTCTAATGTGGGGTCTTCCCTTGACTGTGGGTGGGATCTCTTCTCCCTCATCATCTTCCATGAGCTGCAGGGGAACAGCCTGTTTCACTGTGGTCTTCTCATAGGCTGAAGGGGAATCTGTGTTCTGGGTCTGTTCCTCTCACATATTCTCACTCCTCTCTCTGGCTGCAATTGCTGCAATTGCTTCAGGTGTCACACGGGGCGGGGGGGGGGGGGGCGGGGGTTGGTTCTTCCTTCCTAATTATGA
>VXBZ01002766.1:239631-260318 GCA_013399135.1 Heliornis fulica
GAAGGAAGGAAGGAAGGAAGGAAGGAAGGAAGGAAGGAAGGAAGGAAGGAAGGAAGGAAGGAAGGATGTGTGCACATGTGTTTCAAAAGCCATTTGAACTTCATTAGGTATGTTTATTAGGTTCTCTAGGTGAAAGCGTCACGCTCCTAAAAGGAAAATGAATAGATGTTAGCATAACTAGACTATCTATTAAAATGGTATCAAAAGTTATAAATTCCAAAGCAAAATGTTTGACAGTAAGCTGTCATAGAAACAATAGATTCATTACAAAAATGCTAGAAGTGCATATATCTCATTGACTGTTTATCATTAACTGCACGGGTTGCTGATAGGAAATGTCTAGCTATAATTTATATTTCTGATGACTCTCAAAACTATTACTCACCTTTCTCCAGTTTGTGGACATAATAGAAATGAACAGGCAGAGTAGGATCTGGAGGAGAATTTTCTGTTGTTACTGTTTCCTCTTTCCTCATCCCTCCAGCCTGAGCTGCCCCTCACACATGACCAGACCTGCACTCTCCAAGTATTTCTCAGAAATTAAGGTTTACAAATAAAAAGTAAAGAGATGGGGGCTGGGGAGAGGAGGGGGAAGACATTTAACTACACCTCCATTTCAAGTTTTGCAGCAATTAGACTCTAACAATTAATCACACTTCGGGTGATATCTTAAAGCTGCAGTCATCTGTGGCACTGGGAAAATCTCTATTAAGGGTAACAGGAGTTTTAAGATTATAAAGACCCAAAAATCAATCATCAGGAAAAAAAAGAAAATAAATCCATCAAATATTCAGTAAATCAAAGACTCATTCGTGCCAAGGTAGTGGTTCAAGAAATCTGATCTTGTAAAAAATCCTTATGTCTGCAGAAACACCGTAACAGAATCAAGGTTAAAACTTGCATATGAATGTACTCAGTCAGTGCTTAGAGTCTGAAATGCACAAAATTCTGTACAGAACCTNTCCCTTCCCACATAGGAACAATTACATACCTGGTAATTACAAAAGACTTCAGGGATGTTGCAAAAGGAGGGGTTTCTTGTATTCCTTTTAAAACTATACAGGTTTGTAAATATGAGCTTTATAAAACTACTTGAGCCATGGAGCTTGTGAAACCTCTGCCATGCAGCATCTAAGCCCAAGGTCTGGAAGCACAAGCTTGCTATGTAATTTCTCATGGCAGACTCTATTTCTCTTTTATTGACTACACTATTGCATTTCTTCCTTTTACAGCACTTCCACAAATGTTTGAAAGAGGGCAGGCAGTAATAGCAGAGCTTAGAGGAGTAATTTTCATGTAAATACCAGGTTCTGAGGTAGCAAGAGAAGCATGCATTCTCTGATTTTTCCAGAGGGAGGAAGGGAAACAGCCCTTCTCGCTTCAGATCCCAATATTATCTGATCCAAGAATAAAACCCAGAAAGAAAACCCAGAATGTCGATTACAGGATCAACATTGAATAATGTGGTTTTATACAAGAGGTTCGTAACAGTTCATGTAAAAGTAATATGAGGAAATTCTAGCAGGTATCTACTCTAATACCTGCCCTTGTTCTCTGAAGGGTTAGGTCAGTGCACTTTTGCCTCCATAAAATTCAAGCTGCACTTTTGCAGTCTGAAAATTGAAATCTTGAATATTATTATAAGAAATTGTATTTTATATAAACATATCCTGGCAGATCTAACCCAGAGTACTAGATTATACTTTGGATAATGTCAAGTGAGTCTAGAACTGAAGTTTACACACCTATGATCACTTCCAGGAAAAAACCCAACTATCTGTGCAAAAGAGTATATCTCCTCCCTTCAATAATAGGATATTATCAGATCTAACAAAAGATCTGATGTAACTGAGGAAAATTTTATTATGAAGTCTCTAAGATCAGTCACTTCATTATACCTAATACTGTCGTCAAAAGAGAATTTTTGAAAGACAGCATGTTATCCTGAAAATTTTCCATCTTTCCATAACCAGAATAATAAGTGAAACATTCACTCACACCAGTAGCTTTACTGTGATCTGATGGATGTGAAGGAGGGATCAGGTGGTTAAGCAAGACGTGTTATACAACTGAAATGCCCTAGTAATGAAGACGCAAATGTTAAATTACACTATAACTGCCTAAATCAAAGCTATTTTCTTTAGAATATAAGAAAGGTTTAAGTGAATGTCAAATGTGAAAATAACTAGGCAGGAAAAATATTATTCAAAAATTGTGTGACAGCAGATTAAATCACATACCATAGTTAAGAAGAAATTCATCCTCAGCAGGTTATGTCCAGGTTGACACAGCTAACATTAAAGGTCTGAAAGATGTGTTATGACTGAAGCTGAGATGTATAAAGGTGATACGAGTATTTTCCTGTCTCTTGTAACTTATGGACATCTAAAAAACAGCCCTATTATTTTTGCTTCCAGAACACTGTGATTATATAATTTCTGCTGTTGTTTGCATCACACCCTACCTGAAGGCAAGTAAAGCCCACGGGACTTCTGTCAAAGGCCCACACACAAAGGAAGATTTTCCTCAGGATTTTATGCAGCATGACATACCAGTGCATGATATGCACAAACCTGGAAAGGAAAATAAGATATTTTTGTGGAGAAATGTAGTAGAGGGTATTGTTCATGCAAAGAGAGAATGCCTCAAAATAGAAAAGGACATGAGAGAAATTGGAGTGATAAGGATGGAAAGAGAAGGGAAAGGGTGCAGGGGAAAACAATTAAAAGACATCAGCCAGGTGCATATAGTGACTGTAATTCCTGATAGGAAAAAGTGTCATTAGTCTTGGCTGAAATAGGTGTAAGCAAGAAGCTGCAAAGGAAAATGAAAATATTGGAATGTACACCTTTGTCAAAGATTGCTGCAGACCAGACAAGCAGCTACGGGGCTTCAAGAGCTTCAATAGCTGTGCTTTGACCTGGCACTCCAAGAACCATTCCACATGTGGTTAGGAATATACAGAATTTTTTTAAGTGAAGCACCTTTATCTTCCTGCTTATTACACCAGCTTTTCAACATCGTCACTTAACCTCCAGAGGGAGTCTTGGACAGGTGAGACCCTACCAGCAGCATTAACCTCCCTCACTTATTCAGCACCCTCATTTGGTCCAAGGTGAAGCACAACTCAGGTTTATTTCTGCTTCTCTCTGCCTTGCATATATATCACTTACCTATTTATTTCATACCACACTAGAGGATAAGGGATCGGACTTTTTCTTTCTCATAACATATTTTGAAAAGTAGGGATTTCATTCTGATACAAAAAGAAAACAGTTTTGAAAGCCCTGACATTTTTCATAAAACAATATGCAGGGCATTTTTGTCATCCTAGAGCCTCAGTGCTGGAGAGAAAAGTAGTGCTTATCAGTGTTGTTGAGAAAAAAAATATGATGGCTTCAGGAGCAAGGTAGAATTGGGTATCTTTCCTAGAGGCCTGGCTTGAGTTTCATCTTGGGTAATTGGACATTTTCTGAAGAGTATTTTTTTCTTTTCATCAGAGCAGATCCTATTACAATGACACTCAGGAAAAAAAAAAAAATGTCCAGGTCACTGTATTTTGCAGGACTAATCATTACAAATCACCACCATCCCTATATCCAATAGACTATCCAGCCTGCTTCTGAGTACCTGCCACAGAGCTCAGTGCAATGCCATTGTAAATTCACCTCCTCCACAAAACACAGTTTTCTTCTCTAACCTGCAGGGAAATAGCAGAATTGCCAGACAATCAAAATACAGGTTTTTGAAAAGGTCAAAGGATTCCAGCAAAATATTATATTTCATGTAGTGTACAAATGGTGAAAATGTTGATATTTCATTGTTGAGGGAAAAAAAATTGTTACAAAAACAGAATCTGACAACTTTTTTTTTCAGATTTGGGACAAAGACTGTAGCAAAAATGGAAACAGACAGACGGCTAACATCACTTGAATTTGTTGGAGGTTTTTTTTTTGTTTGTAGTCATTCTGTCTTATGTAAAAGCCTTTAGACAACCTGACTTTAGTTATCTAGCAGAACTTGCCCTTTGTTCCATGGTAAGGCTACACTGTAGAGCAAACACACAGGAAAAAATGCAACTTGCTGTCACAGATCCCATTCAAGCACAAATGAACTCAATTAATTAACACTTTTTGTAATGATTATTTTAATCTCCTTCATATTGCTTGGACACCATGGCTACTAGGATAAGTTATTTACATATAGTTCTCACGATAGCACTAATGCACTCCACGAGGCATAGAGCTTGTTAATCAGAAGAGCTTTCAGAGTTCCTTAGTTCTAAAAGTTTTATTGCAGGTAGGTAAGCACCTGAAACTGCATAAGTTCAGGAGCTGCAGTAACTTAAATAGCCTATCTGAAGTAGGAGAAAATTGAATGCACGATTCTCAGCAGCTTTGTCTCGATGGGGAGAATGGAATTATTCTTCAAGTATTACAATGTGGCAGAAGAAACCATTACTTAGGACTGAATATCAAATGTCTAATTGCAGCATTGAATTGAATAATTTGGAATGATAGCTCTCTAAAGCCAAATTGTAAAGTGAATACTGAACAAAGCAATAAATAATAAAATTACACATACTATATGTGATTGCTCATTGAATCAGATTGCCGGTCATAATAAAAGCCAAAAGTAACAATCAGTCCCATTACTTCACAAAAGAGGAAACTCTATTAACTATTTCTAACTCCTGTTATCAACGTATATTATGAAAGCAACACGGTAAATCTGCTTTATTCAACTGGACCTAACCTTAACCTTATTACTTTCTTACATCTAAGGATGGGGTGGGGGCTTTGATACTTTAAAGACTGCTTCATCACTATATTTATTGTGCATGTAATTCTCTGGTCTCTCACAATACTGGCTGTTTTCTCCCACAAAACAAGCTGCAATGCACACTGAAAAGGAAAGAGTAAAGACACTGGGAAAGACGAGTGTCACTTGAGGTCAGAGAAGGTGTTCTCAATTTGTTCTGGTAGATGAGACTGAATGTCTCCAGTGTGATTTCCCCCAGGGACTTGAATGAGCTACAGATATTCAGCTGGTATTTGTAATATATATATGTCTATATATATATATAACTATATATGTGTGTGTGTATACACATAAGGAACTCAAATTCTGTCTCAGTTTGAGGGTCATCCTTCATTTGTATTAGGATTGAAAATGCCCAATTCCAATGCCACATAAAATAAATAGACTAGAGATATAGCTCTCACTTCGCAGCATGTGCAAATGGAATGCAAGTTTATTTAAGAATTTCCAGTACAGCAGCAGGGTAACTTGCAAAAGGATAATTTTGCATTTTGCTGTCGGAGGGTTTTTCTGTGTAATTGTTAGTATGTGTGGCAACTGACATTCCAGGCACTTTGAGTCTATATATTTCCACTGTTACAAGCAATGTCAGAAAAGGTTCGTATGTACCTTTTCCTGTTCTCACTGCATTATTTATCAAATGAATATGAAATCAAAATGTTGATGCACAGAACAATATGTTAAACACTCTAATGTGCAATGCCAGCTTAACCTTGTCAACCTTCCACCACAGGTCAAAGTTCAATATCCTACTGTCTTAAACCAGTATTTACCAGTCTTTATTGACCTATTCTAATTTTTTAAGCTTTCCCATCATTTTCTCCTACCCTTCAAGTTCAGCCAAAAAGAAAAAAAAAACAAATCCAAAAGCCCACTATATGCATAAGCACTTGGTTGTACATTTTATTTTATATCTGATGACAGCCATGCCCAAGAGGTTTCAGCACATAGGCCCTTACTCCCCACAAACTTAGAGGCAGGTTGAATCTATAATTTACTTCTAACCTTGCCTGAATACTGTTTTTAATGAAGTGCTTTCTCTAGCTCCATAACATTTATCTGTTTCTTGACATCTCGTATGTACTACTGACTTGGCTGCTCATTCAGGTTACTTTCTGAGCAGGTCAGCACCAATTACCTGTCAGGACTAAGATGACAAGTTTACAAGGACTTAATGGACACCTTAACTGAACAAATCATATTCTCACTACATTAAACATACCCTACAACCAGGCTTTTCAAAATAGTCTAAGGACATTAGGTTCTCATACAGGTTTAAAAATTTATCCAAATTCTGAAGCATTAATTCAGCAACCTTGATTTCTCTAGTCATTGTTGGGCAATTCCTCTTTTTCACCTGAACCTGCTTTACTGATTCCTTGAACCATCAACGTGAAAATTCATGAGGACCAGGGCCTTGCTGTTACAGGTCTTGGGGGGGGAATAGAAAAAGGAATCACTGACCCAAAGACTACATTGCAGATGGTAGCTGCATTCAAAGGCCCACAGGAGGGCAAGGAATGTGAAAGAGTAAGTCATCAATACAAGTAATGATTTCAGATGATTTGTCTAACAATGCCATGTGTTTTAGGAGTTTCAAGGGAAATTAAGAAGGAAAAAATAAAAAATACCCACTATGTATGTCTCCACAAAGTGCCCATTCCCTACAGTACATGTTAGTTTTTGGCTCTATGTTACCTCTTTTAATTAAAAGGTCATAAAAGCTCCTGTGCATAGGCTTTCCCAAAATGCAGATTATTTTTTTCTACTCTATCCAAATACCGAATGAGTCAATTGTCACCGTCATGCATTTTTTATATTTAGCTTAGAGAGCTAAATTTGGTTTCTCTGGTTTTGGCCCTTTCTCTGTTAAAGCAAATAAGCTTTCATTTTCTCCAAACTGCTTGGACAACTCACACCAAATACTACCTGATACCATGTCACTGACACTCAGAAATACCAAGAAGTTCAGATAATACTGGTGTTACCTTCACTAGGCAAAATTATTCTGCTTTAGGTCTTAGGCCTCAGTGAGATCTAACTAATATTGGCATAAATTTTGCTGGTAAAATCCCAAGATGCATGTCTTTTAGAATTGCCAGTGCCACAAAAAGGCACTGACAAAAAGGAAATTAGAATAAACCAATTAGAACTGAATGTTAGATTTGCAAAATATTTGGGAAAAGGAACAAAGAAAGCTTTGATCATGTACTGCTTTGATAGGAACCTAAGGACATATATGGGCTCAGCTTGGACACATTAATACTACGCCTGTGGCTTTTGTGGAGTTATGATCATTGACACCAGTTAAGAAGCTGCTACTACATACTTCCTAACCCAAATTTTAGGTATATTTGCATTTTAGATGCTTTTAAATGTGCTTCTGTCTGTGTATGCTAAAGGCAGTCCTTTCATCATTTGACTACAGATAAAAGCAAACAAATACAGGAAAAAAATAGCTACATACAAATGGCCTCAGAAAACATGGATAGAAAAATCCAAAGCGAATTCATTGCACTACTGAGGTTTCAAAATAATTCATTAAACAGCTACCACTTGTCCTGTCACTGACTATCAGTCTAGAAATGGATAATGTTCTAAATGTGTCTGCTTTCATCACATATTCTCCCGCTATCACAGTTGGTAACATTAGCTATGCACAGGAAGCATTTTGCAGTCTCTCATAGCTATCTTATCAATACCACCACAAAACTAAGGAAATAGATGGGGAAAAAAAGTAATCACAACAGTCTATGGTTATAGTTGAAAGTATAATGCTTCTGTCTAGCAGGCAAAAATGCTTGCCCTATAATCCTACATGACTGTGGAAAACAGAACTTTAATAATCAGGTTGAGACTTGCCATTTAAGTTTACAGCGGAAAGTCTGTCATATTTGTTGTTAACATTCTGAATAATCCTTAAAACCAGTAATCTGTTTATCATTTATCTTTTAATATAGCATTATTATTTCAGGAAAGCATGCAACAAGGCTGAAATGGCCTTATTCCAACAACAACAACAAAATCAATCCCTTTCTACAAATTTGATATAGGCAGGCTGTGTACTATTTGAAAAAGTTCACTGAACCATGAAGACTGGCATTTGCACCATAAAATTCAAGCTTTATTTGATGAAGTTATTGAACATTGCATTTACCTCAACTAAGGTTTAAAGCAATCATATATTTTTACTGTCCTCTCAAGAAGGAGCCTTTGAATATGAAGCAAATCAGATTGCTACTTCTGGGAATTTCAAAGGGATCTGAGGAGGGACACAGAAAAGATGCATGTTGTTTAATGAAAAATATCTGTTCAGTTCAATTATGATACTAGAAGCTCAGCACAGAATAAAAAAAAAGGATAAAAAAGAGAAAAAACATAGTGCAATAATAACATGAAAGAATTTTGTTCTCTAGCTTTCTGATTAAAAGTGTATTTTCATGTCAACTTTAGGAGAAATTATGTACAAAGCCTGTTTGTAACAGAATCTGTTTTAATTTGTCAAAGGTTTAGATTGTATAACTCGATCTCATTAATTGCAAAGATTGCCTTCTCTATTGTTTCACTCTACTCTTGAAAGGCGAACAAGGCAAATTCGGCTCCTGTAGAAACACCAGTGTGGTAAGTTGTTTTTGTTAGACCATCTCCTGGCCATCACAACTTAGTGGTAACTAATCTAAATGGGAGGTTGCTGGAGTTCAGTGTTATTAATGTTAGTGTCAGCTGAAACATTGGAGGCATCAATTTGGGGATCAAATTCAGATTCTCAGGAGACATTACTTCCTCATGTGGCCACTTGACATTGACACCAACCTGACTAAGAGAACAGGCAAGTTATTTAGAGATGATATTCCCCTGCATCAAGCAGCGTGTCATATAAAAGACTCATCTCTCAGATGGTTACAAATAAGCTTATATTAATTGAGTCTTGCATAGGTATAAATTCAACAGAGTATATCAGGGCACAACAAGGTCAATGTGCCTTCCGACACCCTACTCAATAGCAAATTAAGCATATTTAGAGAGAACATGCCTAACACTCTCCAGCAGCACTGAACAAACATCACCAGTTCTGTGGCAACCTTTTATTCAATAATCTAGTCACTTTGGCAATTGCTCAGAAGCCCAGTTTTAATCTGCTGCTCAGCCAGAGAAGATTCTGAGTCACCTCTTCCTTCTACCTTATACAAGATTTCTCCTAACCATGGAGTGACACAGCAGGCTGAGAAGGGTTGGGTTCACTTGTCCTTCCCCTTGCCCACAACAACCCACCACATAGCTAAGAATTACTGAGATATAACTAGAGTAAAGCATAGAAGGAGAGTGAAACTCTAGTAGAGATGCTAGATAGGCACTCCTTGTGTCCACTTCCTCTAATATGTCATACTAAATAAAATTTTGGATTTTTTTCATGAGAATCCAGAACTCAGGACTCCCCTTTGTATCCAAAACACTTTAGTAGGCACTCAAGTGCTAGCAAGGCCCACCCCCAGTTAATAACTGGGCCTCAGAATCATCATGATACCACAGCAATTAAAATTCATTATACAACAATGATTTTTAGATTTAAGGGTGAAAGAAGATCTTTTGAGGTGATTTTTATAAACAGAAAACATAATGAAAAAGTGATGATTTTGATCATTTAGTAGTCCTCAAAATTGAATGGTCCACTAGAAGTCATTGTATTCCTAAAAAGACAACTTTCTTCCATGGTACAGACACATGCAAGCACACAGAAAAACAGCTCTTACTCTCTTTGTTCACTTTTTTGAGAGAAGGAAGACTCAGTCTGAGTGTCTACCTTATTGTCCACACTAATTAGCTCCTAGTCACTCCTTGGCACTGTTCCACATCAACTGACTCCAAGAGGAATCTTCTACTAAGGAGGTTAGTCCTAAGTAGTGTTGACAGGAACTGGTCAACTACACATGATGTTTGGGCTACAAGTCAGTCCTTGACCCTCTTTTGCGTCTGTTGATGTACCCAAGAATTACCCATCAGTGATTCTGAGAGCAGGGTCCTGTGTCCCCAGAGTAATACAACAATGGGAACTTTCCAGCTTAGAGAGAGAGTGAATGAGCAGACTCCAGAGAACTATCAGAATGAATTAGGTAGCAGAAGGAGGTTCAATACAAAAATCAGTAAGTAAATAAATGGAGCTGACTGGAAACAAAGCTGTACATTTGATGGCCTGCATTATAAAGCATCAGACCTCTATCACACTCTCCCCCAGATCCAATACGTTGAATATTGTTCCTTCAAGCTCTGATCATTGAGTACTAAGCTGACAGAAGCAAGCAATGCCAAAATAACTCATGTACTTTGGGGCCCTGAGCTAATTTTCTATCCTGAAAGCTTGCAGAATATGGTGATGTCCCTAAAAAAAAAAAAAAAGTTTGTTTTCTCACTGCAGCCAGTTGGAGAAACAGTGCTTTGATGTTGCTGTCCCACCATGAATTTAAAGGATATGGATAATTTAAAACCTTGATTAACAATCTCAGAGCTGCAATAGCTCATCCTCTTCACATCCCATCCTTTTTACTGAATGTGCTTAAGTATTCATGAACACATGATGGTAATCTTGTTAACACTATGAAAAGCAATGACATCCTCATTATAAACTGCTTGAAAATGCTCATGATCCTTTCACCAGAATGAGCTTGCTACAATTAGAAGCTTGAAAAAGTCACAAGTGCACAACACACAAGGTGATAAAATTGTAATTTCGAGATACGACAGTATTGTATTGTCTAGGACAGTAGATTTTGCAGCTACAGACAGAGGGCAGGATGCACTAGTGCTCCTTGTGACATTAATTTCTCACAGGTGCCATGCAACTGCATCTTGCTCTCATATTCAGCATGAAAACATTTACAGATTTAACAGCAGGTAGGTACTTCTGTGCATACCTGGTAGATGAAGGTTATTTGGGCCTAGAGATGTTCAAGGTCATGCTTGAAGGGGCTCTGAGCAACCTGATGTAGTGAAGATGTCCCTGCTTACTGTAGGGGACTTGGACTAGATGACCTTTAAAGGTCCCTTCCAACCTAACACATTCAGTGATTCTGTGGTTCTGTGATTCTGTGATTCTATTTAAGGCTCTTTGCATTATGGTGAGGAAAATTTTGGTCCCTGGGATCAAAAAGGACCTTAGGGTATTTGAACAAGGTCTCTCTTGGTTTCTCCAGTGACATCCCATTCCATTTATGTTCTTTTTAAATTTTATTATAAATTAACAGATTGTTATGGAAATGGGTGCAGTGGGGTTTTTTTGTTATGGAAATGGCTCTTTGGTCATGGTCACCAGGAGGTTCAAGTGGAGTTGACATCCCATCTGCATATCTTTTGTATAGCTAGTTCTGGATTTCAACATACTTTCCTTTCCTTTTCCTTCCAGTCATTTTCTTACCTTCATGCATCAGATCTTTCTACTATTGCATATCGACAAATAGGAAAGGCTGAAGATGTGTACTAAAATCTGCCATGTTCCCTGGCCCTACAACTCAAGACAACCAGATGTTGGCCCTTAAAAACACACCTGCATGCTGTCACGTGCAGTGATACTGATACATAGGAAGGCAGACACAGCAGGCAGGGAGTTGATTTGAAGAAACTGAACCCAGACAAAGTGGTTGGTTTGACATTTTGTGATGCAAGTGAGACTCTGAGATCTGAATTCCATTTATCATTTTGGCCTTTCAAGAATTGATAGGGAAGGAGAAAATTTCAGCTACAGTTCAGCATTTCCACTTAGCCAGCTAATCAAGCTACCGTTAAGTGAGATAAGTGGCAATGAAGGAAGAAAAGGTACAGCAGATGTGTCACACTCAGCCTGGAAGAGTCATATTTGACTTAAATACCTTCACTGCCCTGATTTGAAAAGGGACAGTTAGCAAAAGATTTCATTTACCTCATCGGAGACTTTCTGTTTAACAGTCTCTGCAGGCAAACCAAATGAGACAGAGTAATATATTAAAAAAAAACAGTCTCTTAGAAAACCAGATCTGCTCCTCTGCTGTCAAAGAAACCTGCATAAGCATAAACACTTCTGGAAAAGGTGGGGACATGGCAATGCTTCTGCAAAAATGTTGCATATTGCATTTTTCTGGCATTTAGCCTGGCCTAACATATATGAGTACATAAAGCAGTGCAGAATTTTGCCCAGCACTTCCAGCAAAACAAGTATATTTTGCTTTCAGGAGAGCTTTTAAGTACATGTTCAAGGTTACAGTGTGGGATTTGTCACCCTTCCTCAGCCTGGAAGTCACTTCTAACAACATTTGGGTTCATCTCTGTTTATATAATCCACTGGAGCTGGGCATATTTTCCTTCCTGTGAATGAACTATTCATAGCCCCAAAAAGCTATTTCATCCATTCCAAAGCAATTTATGAATTCAATGTTAATTTTACAGACAAATAGTTTCAGCTGGGAAGACTTTCTCAAACTTAGACTGGCATAAAAAATATACCTGAAAGAACCTCTATTTTTCCTCCAGTTGTCACAAACCTAGATACAGAAAATGTAGAGTTTCTCTTAAAATGGACTCAACCCCCCGGGTTCTACAACTAAAGAAAGGTTCCAAAACACCACAGAGTAAATTATCTGAAGTTATGGGCTCGATATCTCTTCTTGATACTGTTCATCATTGCATAAACCTCTTATGAAATTCCCTGGAATGGGGGCTGGAAGCCAGGTGTCAGATCTTCTGATGGCTCAAAGATGCTGCCGAATGGTCTGCTGCAAACTGACATCCAAGGAAGGAAATTAAAAATGAAGAATGAATGCTTCAGTGTACCACTAGCCTCATTCCTAAAATTGGCCTTCCTAGATATGTAGATGTTTCACGCCTTCTGTCAGGACCATCTCCAAATAGTGTAATTGAATTCTGTTATCTCTTTTGTTTCTCACATCTGTCTTCTTTAGTTAATTATATTCTTTTTATCCAATCTGGAGTGCCTGGATCCTAAAGCAAACTCTGCTGTCAATGACCCCTGAGGTGGGGATCCATTTAATGAAGCAGAACTAAACAAAAAGTAGAAATCTGGAATAAGACCAGCAATTTGCCAAGGTAGCAACGGACCCATAGATAACTGCGTGAAGTTGTTATTAGCCATTAAATGGCTGCCTACTGCACTCCCGAGGTACCTGCCTTTATGGTCATTAATTGATTTACATACCTAAGGTCTTTCCAGATGGATCACTTGGATTTACTGTCCTCAGTCATTAAGTATTGATACAGAGTGATTTCATCAGGAAAACAACAAAAGATTTTGAGCGTGAGGCTGGAATGCTATGCATAAAAATTGCAGCAAGCCACAAAGGACAAAACTTGTATTTAAGATGTCTCTCAAAACATCAGATGTTAATGTATTTATTTGAGTAACTCTTTTAAAAGGATGTTTTTCTAGTGGGTTGTTCTGTTGTGGGTTTGGGGTGTGGGGTTTTTGTTCTGGAGTTTTTTTCAGAAATTTTGACTTAACCTGGAAGAATCGAGGCTCCCCAGAGAAATTGAGTTGAAGACATAAAACTGTCTCTCTGACAAGTAGTAGAGAGGGAAATATTTCCTCTGAGCTAATTCAGGGTCACATATTGCCGAGCACCCACAGCAGCTGCTGTAGAGAAAACCCCCTATTAACAGGAGGTGCCGTGTCCAGAGCAGAACCTTTTCTAATCATCAGTTAGCATCAGCCCTAATATCTTTTGCAGCAACCACACCACACCTCAGGCTTAAAGTCAGACTGCACAGGATGATTCATTTGATGAAAGTCTGTTAAAAAGAAATGGTGGGTTTATAAATTTGCCTATCCACTGACTTTTGTCTCTTCCTCTTTAAATCAAGCATCTTTTTCTATGCAAATTTGGAGTCAAAGGCATGATGCATTTCAGATGTAATAAAGCCAGCAGGCCCAGGCTCAAGAAGTTTCTCAGGTGAAGAAACCAAATCTGCTTAGACAAAGAAAAAAAAGTCTCATCCCACCCTGTCAGAGTAATATGTTCTTCAAGGCCTGACCATTATGCATTCCATTTATACCACTTCTTTAATCAAAGCTGAACCTGGTGAATTGCAAATAAGAACGAAAACATTAAATGTGAAAGGCCAACTCGCTCATCTATATTTTTTGTCAAAACGACAGTTTTAAAATTACATAGGTAAAATACTTCACTAAATAGGGTTATAAATGTGTAATTCATCATGGAAGAACATTTTTATGCGTTTTAAAACTACTCTTTTATTTTAAGAGGTGAGGATGCAAAATGGTTGGCTCATTCTTCATCTTTTCATTTTGTGGTTTATTTTTGACACAGCAAAGATGCAGTGCAGTTGGAAAAGCTCTTGGAATGGTATTTGTACCCTTCTCTTTCTAAGGCATTGCTTTCTGGAAAACATATTTCAAAGGTGAAGGTAAGATCCCACTCTGGTTAGTAGATGTACTTACACACCGCAAGGCTTTTCCCAGATGAAATACTAGCACTTCATAAAAGTGAGTATTGTTAAAAAAGGGGCACTCTGTTACACACACACACACCCCACACCTCCCCCCAATCCCATACTAAGGTGCCATGTATCTGAAGCAGAAGAAACAGATTTCTTGCCCCACTATCTATGGAAATCCCTGAGTAATCATTCTGCAGCAATGTGTCGGTTGCACCGTTCCCCAGTGGCCACGGATTTGTTACCCCGTTAAACACGAATCACTGGGAAAACTTAGAGGAAAAGGTAAGCATTAAAGCTGAAGAAATAAGGCAAATGCTTTGCTAGAAACTCCAATTGCTTCTCTGTAATTTGCCTAAAAGCCTTGTTCTTAGTTGCAAGTGTGAATTCACATATGGAGATTGCAACAAAGGATTAAGATAAAACTCCTGGCGTGGAGTCAGGGAAGAATAACATCTTTGCAAGGTCATATAGAGAAGAAGATCACTGCATCCAGGTAGTCTGCTGCATATGATGTTTTTGAGAGGCTGGCAAGAGCAGAGCTTGAGGCAGGATGAGGAACTGTCACGGAGAGAAAGAAAGAAAGAAAGGAAAATGTGATCTGACTCCTGTTACATCCTGAGATTGTCTCCAAATTCCTCACCAGGACTGGGTCAACCACAAAGACACAGACCCAGAATAGTATACCTCGGGTCTAACATTAACCCTGGTGCCTCATGGGTCGTAGTTCACAGCATTTTACCTGTGCAATTGTGAACATCTGTCGAGGAAGCAATTTCTTCCTCCCATTAAATCCCCTGGGTGCCAGATTGAGGCCACCATGGAGACCTGAACAATAAAGTTAACCAACTGTTGCACTTTGATTTGAGGAGCTTTCAGCTGAATATTCAGTCCACAGACTGCTCCAGTTCCAGAGGACACTCACCAAGAAAATCCCAAGTTCAAGAAGACTGAGAATTTTCACACTGCTTGCCACACAGTTAGGTGAAAATGATCCCAATGCTACTCTCTGCAGAAAGGCCTGATGGCCAGATCTTTGAGACACCTATTGCCATTCCTGAGACACCCCACAGTTTGCTGTGACCATCTTCTTTGCCTCAGTTTCATCTCAGCCAGGATTTCTCAGTTTCCACTTCCCAGTGGGAGCAACCTTAACTGGACAGGCAATCTCAGGTGGACAGGATTTTCACTGTAGGCAGCAAGAGTTTTCGAAGTAAATGGGTTGACATCACATGTTTTATTATGAAAGGAAAACAAAAATATTTTTTGTGTGTTTTCTGATGCTTTTTTACTTACCTCTGGTAAAAAAGCAAAACAAGCTGCATCGAGGGAGTTGCATAAACCCATAATTTGGCAGCCAATTAGTCTTTGATTTAGACAGTTGCTTTTTTGAATATTTTTTTAACGTGATTCCTTGCAGCTGAGAAATTTACATTTTAAAAAGTGCTTAATGCCAAGGCAGTAGTGGAATCCCACATTTGTTAAAGAAATAAACTGAGATGAAATCCAGTCCTTGTTAACATCCTAGGCTTGGGCTGCTTTAATAGTGAATGAAGGAGAGGAGGGGAGGAATTTTTTCTCTTCTGATAAGGGCTTTGTTGTGACAAGCAGGTGAGGCAGCTTCCTTGTTGCCTCTTTACCTCAGCTAGGATGGGACATAAACAGACATGCAGAGCAAACAGGGAAACCTCCCATATGTGCAAAATTGTTACCAAAGGTGGAGATAGGACAGTCTAGAGCACAACAGTGAGGAGGACAGCATGACTGTGACTTTCTCCTAGTGACTGTCCAGAGCAGCTGCAGATACAGGTGTGACACTTGAGCTATCTTTAACATCCCCAGAAAAATCAAGGTAGCCTCTGAATCGAAACAACAGCAGTGCAGGCATCTCGTTTGCAGTCTGGCTACAGTCAGCTCTTTGGGCTGCGTATAGATCTAGTGTCAAGAACAAACTGCAGCTTCTTTCATAAATGCAGATGCTGGAGCTTGCTTCATTTTAAACACAGTCATGTCAGAACCACTCTGCTTTGTACAGAATACAAAAGGACAGAAAAAGTACTCTCGTTCACTGTAATGAGAACGGCTGCTGGAAGAAACATCAGCCTTGCTGAAACGCAGGAGAAATACCATGAATGTTAAACCCTGTTAGAAATAACAGCTCCTGCGTACCCAAGGCTATCCAGAGCCAACAGAGGAATATGGCAGTATGTATACGGGTGCACTGTTTGGTGAAGTATGGATTCAGGATTCAGATGAGTTATAGGGGACATAGATTAGGCATTGAAATCCCTTTAAAAGCTCACAAGGTACATTCCTACCTTCTTGTTTAGTTTCCTAACTGGTTTAGAGGCTTGAGACTAGAACAGTCCCAAGATTAATCATGCTCAAAGCCAGTCAGGTCTCCTTGTAACTGGGGTGCACAGTGCAGGGAGAGCACCTGGTCTTGTTTTGCATACCTGAAAGTTTTGGGAAGGAAAAACAGAAATCTTGCAGAGATACATGCTTTAATAAATAGTCTGTCAGCTGCTGTTCTTGTACAGCTCCTCTGTGAGACCAAGGGGGAAATCTGTGGTCCTTACAGTGAGATGGGTGGGGTTACAGGGAGTCCTGGCCTAAGGATGTTCCTAGTGAGATGTGTGAATGATATTTTTCAGGCTGGGCATGGGAAGCACTAATTGGCTCCCACTCTGGTACAGCAAGTTCAGAAAAGGCCACCATAATTTTTGGGGCTGAACACTTGCCCTATGAGAAGCATGCCAAGGAAGCATGGTTTGTTCAGCCTGGAGAAGTGGCAGCATCAAGAGGACTGTACAGGAGACTGTAGCACCTTTAAGGAAGTCATCAAGAGGATGGAGACAGGCTGTTTGCAGAAGTACATGGTAGGAGAGTATGAAGTTCTGAGAGGGTTTTTTCACATTTTTTCACTCTCAGGAAAATTAAGCAGTGTAGCAGGTTGTCCACTGCAGGTTTTCAAGACCCAGCTAGATACAGCTCTGTACAACTTCATCTGATCCCACAGTTGGTCCTGCCAAACAGGACGTTGGACTAGAGACCTGCAGTCTGTTTTAAACTGAAATTCTCAAAAATTTGCTCTGGTGGTGACTGAGTGCTAATAGCCCTGGAGTAGAGCTAGGAAAATTCTTTCAGAATCCTTCACAGAGGTGGCATGGGATTCACCTCAGTTAGCAGTGGGACCCTCTAAATTAGACTTCCAGTCTCCTTGAGCCCCCTCCATAGTCAAGGGGAAGAATGGGAATTTCATCTTGTCATGAGACAGGGTCTGAAATTGGGGTCTGACTGGGTAGGCGCCATCACTTCGGTGGTGACCATGTCTTTTGTTTAATGAGAGGATGCTCAGGTGAACAGCTTGAGCACATGACTTCTACACAACTAAAGTTGACAGAAATGAGTCCTATACGAAGTTCCAAGAGAGATACTGGTTAATCTCATACTTGCATTGATACATACATGTAATCAATCTGCTGAACTGGCTTTGACAGGAATTGAGGGAGCTCAGAGCCACTCTGAGACAGGGATGGAGCTTGCTCGAAGTTTGAAGAGCAGAACATGTGAGGGCATGACTCCTGCTATGATCACCTCCAGCAACTGTGTGCAGAGCGACGCCCTAGTTAAACTCCCAGAATTAGGCACGGGATTGTCTCAGCCACAAGCGAAGGGAGAGCTAGAGAATGCAATTTCAGTGAACTGGCGGGGATGGGATTTGCAGGATTAGCACAGCAGGTATAACTAATTGCCTTTATCCTGCCCAAGCAGCAGGCATCGGTGTAATGTGCCTGGAGTTGTTGCACACTGTGTGTTTCTCATCCAGGTTTCGCCAATCCATCCTACACACACATCCCTTAGAGAATCTGTCTGCTCTAGGTGTAACACACTGGTCTAATCTCTGCTTTCCTTCTGCCAGACTATGTGACTCAGGCCCCACTGCAGTCTCCTGTAGCATCATGAGCTTCCAGGGGTATAGGAGGGAATGAATTATGTCTGCTCAGTTCTGTTTCAGCATGTAAATCTATTTTTTCTGAGTTTTGCTGGCCATTTAGGACCAATCCAGAAGACAGTTGTTGGGTGTCCGTGGGCTGTAGGATGCAAGGACATACCTTTGCCTAGATACTCCTCGTTCCAAAAGTATCCGCATAGTATTTTACATCAAACCTCCCTCAGTGCCTAAAGATCTTCTGGGTGTGCACAGATAAACCTTAAGTTCTGACAGCTCCGATGAGCTCCATCTCACGCCCAAGCCCAATTAGCATTCAGAAACCCACTCGAACTCCCCTTCAGTTTCATGTTTTTCACCTAACACACCTACACAATCAGGGCCTTTATCAAACACCATGGTTTCCACAGCTTGCTTTGTAAAGGCAGACAGAAGAGGAGGTTTGTGTCTGCTTTTAGAGCAGGCTGAGATCACAGAGCCGTCCTGTGCTCAGTCCCCACCATTGCCTGAGGGGATTCAAGACTACGATGGCTTCCCAAAGGAAGCTCTGGGAAGAAAAAAAAAAAAAAAAAGGCTTTTATTCCTAGATGGTTGGCTGTTTATATCCCACAATCTCTCACTGAGGATTTTCCGCTGCATGGGAAACAGTTAACTTTGTACGTGCTAGGAGCAGAAAGAAAGAGAACAAGAAGCAGCCTGACATGCACCCACTTAGAAGAGCACTAGAACCCACATCCCACAGGAGATGCACTAATGTTTCTTCTATGATCCCAGTAATGTCTTTTCTGTGCACCATCTGCAGAACATGTGAAAAAAAGAGCTCCCACACTCGAGGACCCCACAGTCAGGTGTTTACAGTACCTTTGAAGAGCAGTGAGACGTGGAATGTGGTCTCCCCTGGGAAAGGTGGGAGCTGAGCGTGGGCTGTTGCTTCTGGGGTGACTGCACTGGACTATTGCATAAGAGGGTGACACAGTTTCAACTCTATACCTAGACTTTTAAAAATAAAACAGGATTAAATTATTTTTAAAAAGAAATGAAAAGGAAAAAGAGTGAGACCTGTAATATCACTTTGGGAGAGGAAGGTAAAAAAACTCAGAGTAAACTATTGAGGTCCGGGTTCCAAGTATGTGGAGGCACCTGATGCTATAGCAGTGTATTAGAGGGGAGAAGATTGATTCCTGTCCTCAGATTGTCTCTGTTGGCTGGTTCACAGTGCACTGCTTGCAGAGATAATAGCTCGGGTCCTGGGAGCAACATCACCACCCAATCCTTTGAAAGCTAATTTACCCAGACAAAGCATCACCTGAACTGTGGCCGCTCTGCTGTTGCTTTGGAGCTATCCCAAGGTCTCTCCAGTTCAAACTGTACCTGCACCATGTTCATACTCCTTCCTGGTAAATCAGCTTTGGGTGTTATTGTTAGGAACTTCCAGATAGCTAAGCTGAAAACTGTTGCTCCATGAAAAACAGTTTTCATTGATTTCACGGGAGCCAAGACTACTTTCTTGATTTCTTGCACTAGAGTCACCACAAGCATCCAAAAATTAAATCAATGTTGCGAGGAGATGATTTTCTCTGCTCTCTTTTTTTACTCACCTCTGTAAATGTATTTTAAAAGGCTCACAGAGACAAAAAAAGAAATAAATAAAACATGTTTTTGTCATCTTAGACTGAAAGCATCACAGAAGTGATACAGAAGTATCCCTGTCAGACATTTTTAAATCAAGAAACATTTCTTTATTTGTGCCTTTTAAGTATTCTTATATGTTAAAGTGTTTTTTTATTACCATTGAAGCCCTGACTGGATATTGTTTTTAGAAATCTGTTCTCATTTATGTTTTTATTTGCTTTTTTATTAATGGCTTTAATAGGCTCTTACTTTAGTACATTTGTGCTTGTAATTTAAAAAAAAAAAAAGATGAAATAAAATTTTTAAATAAAAGTCTTTTTTATTCAGCTATTTTTTATTTTTGTGTTATACTTTGCATATAGAAAGCGAAAGAAAAACATAAATGAAAATAGTTTTGCAAGAAGCAAAATAGAACGTTAAAGCTTTTGTTTTCTTCCCATAAATAGCCCAAACCTGCCACCTAGTGATAAAAAGATAAATTTAATGTCACAAGCCATTTCGATTTTCCTCTGGGAAAAAGCTTCCTTACTTTCCAGCTATGCAAAACCATTGCCATCTAGTGGCTATTTCTAAGAATACGCAGGAGAAAAAAAAAAGAAAAAGTCAAATATTTATCAAAATATCTATTGCTGCTGTCTGCACAACAAGATACTTAGCCATTTTGGAATGGATTCAATAGGCTTAGTGTCCTGTGACTCCATACAAATCTTTGCAGTTATCCTCTGAGGTGACATATAAACCTATATGTTCATTTGTAGTTTTGTTTAACAGCAACAAAACTCAAGACATTGTGCAAATTGCTTTTCAGGTTATACACACCCTTCATTCCAGCTTTTTTTTTTTTTTT
>VXBZ01002766.1:260340-272957 GCA_013399135.1 Heliornis fulica
TTTTTGGCTTCTACTTTTATACCTCCCTTGTGTGATTATCTAAACTTTCAGGGATTTTGAAAGGCTAAACAGTATTGATTGTTTTAAGCTTCCTTTAAGAGAAGGGAGACCTAGCTGTTTGGGTTTGGGGTTTTTTTTTGGTTTTTTTTATAAAAGCATATATAGTTTGTGAAATCAAATGATCTTTCCCTTGTAATATGCCACAATAACAAATAAGAGACATAAAAAGTGTCTACAGTTGCGCTTCATTTCACAATGCTTCCACCATTTGATGGGCACTGCTTCCAAATCATAAATTCATCCTATCAAACTCAGTAAACACCAAGAGAGTAACTTTTATTTACACAAAACCCCCAGGCTTTCAGGTGCATTGTTAAAAACATGGAAAAGTGGCATTGCCGTAGACAAGGACTGCCTCTGGGACTCGATGCCTAAGTACCTCAAGAAGCAGCTAGTCAGTCGCTGGGATTTTCAGATACCTTCAAAATTGTTTTTAGCATGTAGGCAATCTTGCTTAAGGGCAAACAAAATCAGATTCAGGTCTGAAGATACAGGTCTTTTAAATATTCTTTGGTAATTCTTCCTCCTGGAATCAAATTTGAAGACAGCTTTCTATACTCGTGTTGATTTAGAGGCATACGGCGAATTCCCGCTACTCCACGGCATGCTTCTGATCGGAAAAGTGGCTCTCTGCTCACAAAAGGATGGGGTGAGCTACGTTTTACATCCAAGACAAGAGAGGCCACATCTTCACTGTGTTCATCTTCCTTACCTTTAGGTTTGCAAAGAGGTGGATGCCCACAGCTGATCTGACCACCTGAGGGTACTTTTAATAGTTAAGAAAATAAACGGGAGGAGGAGCAGATATTTTTCTTTTAGAATTTAGCTATCTTCTATTTCAAGGTCAAGTGAACTGAGCAAAGGTGCTTACTGCCTCCCACCATCTACAAGAGAGTGCAGAGGCAGTAGCTCAGAGGCAAAACATCTCCAGGCAGTCACAACCGATCAGGTGAAACGCTCTGCTTCTGGATAGAGTTAGGTATAGTCTTAATAGTTGTCAGGAAATTCACAATAATAATTCTACTCTTAACAAGTTTTCAACATTAGTCTGGGCTAATTCCACTGCTTTCCAAAATCCTTTAGTGTTGTATACAGGGGACTGATGTTCCTGGGAATGACTCCTTTGAGACAAACACTACAGTTAGATGCTAGACGGAAAATCTGGAGTTTCTATTCTGGGAATCAGTTTATCTGAATGCAGAAGGTATAAAACATGATAGGTCCCTCAGTACGAAGCACCTAACATGTTGAATGTCCCTTGGAGCTCATTTGGAAAGCCAAAAGTCCTACAGAAAAAAAACCAATACATTTTTCTTATCATTAAAGTCAACTTTCACACAGCAAAAGCAAAAGTGCATCTTTAATTCCATCATCAGAAAGATAGATGTTATACATGCACAGGACGTGACAAAAGTCTATGTCTTTTAAACAAGTGCAGTGCCTTGGTAACACGGAGTGGGGCATGTGGGACAAGAGATTATGTGACCTGCTGCCTTCACTCCCCTGGAAAGCCCATCAGCATTTACAGAATCCAGGCTCTGTATTCAAAGGAATTTGTTTGCTGTGCCTCAAGGCAGCAAAGAAAACCTCACAAAGATGTCCTTGGCAGAAAACAGTCCTGCTTTGAGCTCACACCAAGCAGGTAGACTAACGGCCGTTGTATTGGGGAGTGAGGGCTCTTTTCATCCACCTCACCAGCCCCATCCAAGAAAACACTTCCCTCTGAATAATAGACATTCATTTGAAATTTATCATGCATTTGTTGACACACCAGTGACAATGATGCCAGAACCATTTAAAACGTGGTCTCACAAAGGCACAGTCCATGGGCAAAACTATTCAGAATGAATTGGTGGAATGTACTGCTCAAGAACTAGGAGAGGTGAACTCCATGAGTACTTCATCGTTCAAGGAAGAAGGATTTTTGCAATAGTAAGCAATACAAAAAATGTGAAGAAGAAAAAAACATTCATGATCTGCACACTCCAAGCACTCACACAATGTTCCATCAGAAGGTTGTGGTCGAGAACACACACCACTGAGTTAGACTCTTCAGTGAATTATGATTGTATACAATACCAGGTGCTTAGTCCCAACATATAAGAAAGATCTGACTGGAGCTCGAGCTCTTCTAGATGTTTGCCTGTTGCTGTGAAAACAGCACAACAAGGAACCCTTCTGATAGATCCCTTCAGGTAACCAAGGCAATGCAGCGAGCTTCCAGAATCTCTTCAGGGGCCTTCCAGGACTGGCACTTTTTTAAAACCAATGCACTGGAAGAAATGGCTCTTTGCACAGTTTTGGAGGGAAAACAGCCCCAGTCTGCATGATCTTAAGCAATACAACCTTAGAGGACATCCCAGGCACTGTGGAGTGCCCAGCAGTGAGAGCTGACCATGTGAGATAAGGCATCCTAATTGTTGTTCTAGTTACAACACTGAGAGAATGGTTTGAAGCTACGACAGGAGAGGTTTAGGTTGGATATTAGGAAGAGGTTCTTTACAGAGAGGGTGGTCAGGCACTGGTACAGGCTCCCCAGGGAAGTGGTCACAGCACCCATCTTGGCTGAGTTCAAGAAGCATCTGGACGATGCACTTAGTGCCATGATCTGACTTGGCTGGTCCTGTGTGGAGCCAGGAGTTAGACTTGATGGTCCTTATGGGTCCCCTCCCACTCAGAGTACTCTATGACTCTATGATTCTTGATAAAGGCCTCTTGATAAAGAGGCCTTGATAAAGGCCTTCACCCTCAAGATCACCTCAAGATCATCACATTGCCCCTTTGTACTTCCCTCTTGACTTTTTGCACCTCTTTTCTCCTTCTTAGACAGGAAAGTGGTCAGGCGAGGGCTGTCTTTTTGCTCTGTGCTTGTATTTCAGGCAGTATGTGTGAATTCAAGTCCCCGAGCAGAGCTCCCAGGAGGGGAGCATTTGATGAATCAGTAGATATAAAATTGCCATTCTGGACATTATGGAAACATCAAGTTCATCCATATCTGTTGACTATTCTGAAATGAAAAGAAGATTGGCACACAACCAAAGATGCATATAGTCTTCTTTCAAAAATTGATGTTATCATCTCTCTTGTCTTCAGAGTAGTTTTGCATGAAATGGGAAGGATCAGCAATGGACTCCACACAATTTTGCTTGGGGCCAGCATACAAAATAAAAAGGTGAAGCATTACAAAGCTGAGCGAGTCAGAGTAAAGACAAATCATCCCTGTGGGAGTAGCTCCTTGCAGAATCAAAATTCATTTGGAAGCATCTTAGCATTGAGTTTTCAGGGCCCTGTATTGACAAATGAGACTACCACCAGCAGACTTATGGCAGCAGTTTTATAAATGTTCTCTGCTCCTTCTGTTTATTGAAGCTTTGCTCATGCATCTAAATGACAGAACTTGAACTTGCTTGCCATTTTAGGACATTGCTGCCTGCATTAAAAAAAAAAACAAAAAACGCTTCTACAGTGACCTTGATCAATCCCTTTGCCACTATTCGGTGATTTTATCAAATGATAAGTATCACAGAGAAAATGTAAAGGTACTGAATCCATAACCAAATTACTACTGCCTTGGAGTGACGTAAGGTTTTTTTCACACACCCCTGCTAAAATCATGAGGGAAAACCACACTGGAAAACAAAAGGGACTATGACTAATTCAGCATGACCCAATCTTTTGTTTTCCTGTGTCAACATGTTGTGCTGATTCTTTTCTGCCTGTGTCAGTAGTTTCTGATGAAATGCCCTTTTCCATCTTGTAAGAAAGCTTAACTTTTTCAGGTGAAACCATAAAACATATTAACACATAAGAGAATACTTGAATGATGCATGTACAAGACATGCTAAATAGTAAATGCAATTGGGTGTTTGGAAAGAAATTTGGCATGTCAAATAACTTTAACTGATTATTTTTTCTCCCCCTTGATGTAATGAGCCTGGTGTTGTACAATCCATCGCTTTCCATGATTCACTGAGCTTATATAATATCCATTTGCATAGCAGTGCTTATTTGAATACCAGTTTCACTCCTACAACAAAACCTGCAAATTTCAAAAATATTTGTTGTCATACTCATTTTTTGTCAAATTCAACTGATCTAAGTAGGACTTTGTGATGACCTAATATAAATATTTATGAGAAGTAGTGATCACAAAATAATAGCTTAAGGTGTGATGAATTTTAATTTTGCCAAATCTCACAGTAGGTAAGCCTACTTCAAATTTTTTTATTCCAGGCACCTTCTTTACCAAGAGAAAAAGTATGATTTTTTTTCTGCTTTCCCTGAAAAAAACCCCAACTGCATCTTTTTCAAACATTTCTTAATGGATTTAAGCTAGAGGTGGACGAAGGTTTAGATTGGATATCAGGGGGAAGTTCTTCATGGAAAGAGTGGTGAGGTGCTGGAAGAGGCTGCCCAGAGAGGTGGTGGATGCCCCAACCCTGGAGGTGTTCAAGGCCCGGGTGGATGAGGCCCTGGGCAACCTTGTCTAGATGCAGGCCTGGAGGTTGGTGGCCCTGCCTGTGTCAGGGGAGTTGGAACTCGATGATCCTTGGGATTCCTCCCCACCCAGACCATTCTGTGAGTCTGTGATTCAGTAATGAAAATAGTGTCTTTTATGTTCTCAGATCATAGCTTAGTCAAAGTGTGCCTCCTTTAAGTTTGGATTTAAAAATATAGAAATTCTGTCATATAATTAAATCTCAATGCAAAATTAATAGTGAAACCAATAAAGGATCTCTGTTGTACCAAAACTTAAGAAGATGGATTTGGGCAAGTTTTTATTAGACATCTTCATCCAGTTTCACAGCCATCATGAGAAGAGGTAGGGAACTACAATCACTTTCTCACACCTCTCTTGTGCAGGTGAGGTCTAGCAAGTGGTAGACACTCTAAACAGAAAACTAGTTCCTTCAGCAGCCACTGATGGCTTTGGAGCCTCCTGAAAGGAGGTTGTGAGGTGGAAGTTGGTCCCTTCTGCAAGTAACTAGCAATAGGATGAGGGGAAATGGTCTCAAGTTGCATCAGGGGAGGTTTAGATTGGATATTAGGAAAAAATGTCTAACTGAAAGAGTGGTGGAGCACTGGAACAGGCTACCAGAGAAGTGCTGGAGTCACCATCCCTGGAGGCGTTCAAAAAACATGTAGACGTGGCACTCCAGGACATGGTTTAGTTGACATAGTGGTATTGGACAGATGGTTGAACTTCAACAGATGGATGATCTTCAAGGTCTTTTCCAACCCTAAAGTTTCTATGACTCTATGATTTCTGCTACTGTATATGGTATATGCAACCTAAAGCTCCGACAATAACCCTCGCAGAGATGTATAGCTTCTGAGTCTTGGTTATGTATCTCTGCCCAGTACTGATGCACAGCCTTCAGGTACACCAGGCCATCTGCTGTTATCCTGGAGTTCTCCACTTCTATGCATCTTTTGCATTTCACTATTCTAGTGCTAAAATTGTGGTGAGAACTGGAAACTTCTCCTGCCCCACTCCCCCACCCCCCGCAGAATCTGAATAATTCTACCTAAATTAGGCCATTGCTAGGGATGTCCTATAGGACCTCACACAGCTCAGGCATGGCTCCTTGGGAGGGAGTCCCTGCACACAGGGCCATTTCTCCCAGTGCCTGTAAGAATCCTTGCTCTGGCAGAATTTACTAAGAACTTTAAATGATGTCTGTAATGTCAAATGAAAAGGGAATGAAAAGCACTCCTGATCCCACAGTCAAGGATGACTTTCACATTGCTTTGGATTAGCCTCTTACAGGAGATCAGTCCTGTAGAGAACTAGCTAGAGCAATCTAACACAGAACTCAGGAAGCAGCTAATAAATGTGAAAAATTGAGGTTGACCTCCTTAATTTCTTCTGAGGGACTCTTCTATGTACCAATGTAGACCTACTCCTAAAAGCTGTTCCTGTGCTTTTATCAAGCAAACATGGAAAAAAGGGCAAGCATCTTACCCAAATTAATTTCGAGGACAGGCTATATTCTCACTCATTCAGTTTGAATAAGCAGACCAGAAGTACACATGTTTTTTCATATGTAGGACCACCTTCAGAAGTGTTTTAAGGAACCGACATGATCAGGGCTTGACCCCAGATGTGAGATTGGCAGAATCTGCCGTCTTGTAGGTGCTGCTGAGGTCATGGCATGTAATAAGTGCTGAGACATCCATAGCTTTCAAGGCTTGAGCAACTGCACGGCTTCTCACCAGACAAAAAAAAAAAACAAACCAAAAAAAACCCAAACAAACAAAAAAAAACCAAAACCACAAAACAAACCTAAAAATATTACATGATACCAGATTTAGGCAGAGGAAGAGAAGATCTAAATTGCATATTTCAATGTGTGCATCCCCTCTGTGAATCTGTCCCTGTGCTTTCACATTGCAAGTACTGTAACCTTCTTCCCGCTCTGCTTATTAAGATCCCTAATTACATCAAAGCCTATCATCACTTATTCATGAAAGCATCTCTTTAGCACATCCAAAGTGACTGATCCCCAAGGTTAGAGTTGCAATGACAGAGAGGGATGTGTGTGTTTTCACAGACGCACACTTTAAATGAGTTTTCTTTTGTAACTTTTTCAGCAAACAAGGTCAGTTCTATTGTTTTTGTTCAGCTGGAACTCCTTAGCACTACAAAATTAGATTGTGTAATCTATATATACTTTGCCACCTGATCTCCAGCCAGAGTATGCTACCTAGCTCCAGTGATTTTCTTTAATGAGGTGAAAATGTATATAACAGTTTTAAATATGCAGGCTAACATTTTCTTCAATCTATAATTATGCAAATCATTATATAGTTGTCTCTGCATGACAGAAGTAATAACATCTTCTAGAGACCCTGTTAAAACTCACTGAAATCATCTACACAGATGGATATGTTATAGAAAACACAACATAGACTCATTAATTAGTTACAAACCACCACTGCCATCTCCTAACAAGCTATGTGACATGGTCTGAGGCATGTACTGTGTAATAACAGACTTTTGTTTTGCTTGCAGTAGATAACTGAAACACTCAAACAGTTAATAAGATCAAATGTAACAAGAAAAGTCACAAGCTGTTATTGTTTTTCAATATGTAGAATTACTGTATATATTTAATATATACTCTTGATTTTAAGACGAGTGGTAGCATGTCCATCCTTTAGCATGTTTCCTTCCCCTCCCTCCTTTCCCCACTTGCTTTCATTCATCAATGGAGCTTGTCAATTCGTTTCCATTTTTCAGCCACCCATAACTCCTACACTGATGGTTATTTATCTAGAATTTAGTCACAGTCTCCTGTTCAGATACACACAGGTTATGTCTGTGGATACCTCTACTACCCAAGACAAACACACTACCAGAGGGTGCATTCTGATTCCTCTATCTATACCTGCATCTTTTGAGGGTTCTTTAAGGTAAGCAGCAAGCATTCCAAGCTCCCACACATATAGTATATTCATTTTAAAATAAAAAGAGTCACAACTATTTTGTAAAAAATCAAATTAATTTCTATTTAATGGCAATATTTTGAAAGGTGTAAAATGTCAATGGTCTAAAAATTTGTATAAACACCAGCATTAAAAAAAAGCAGAGATTTTTAAATAGTACATGTGAGTCTCATTCAGAGCTGATATAAGATATGACTTGGTACCTGTGGTGGGTTGACCCTGGCTGGAAGCCAGGTGCCCCCAAAAGCTGTTCTATNTTACTTCCTCCCCCACAGCAGCACAGAGGGAAATGAGGAATGGGGACTGTGTCCAGTTCATCACATGTTATCTCTGCNCAGCTGTATAGACAGAGAGAAGATATGGTGAAAGGCTCATAGGTTGAGGTAAGGACAGGGAGAGATCACTCACCAATTAACCTCATGGGCAAAACAGACTCAATGAGGAATAAAATTAATCTAATTAACTATCCAATCAAAACACAACAGAACAATAAGAAATAAACTCAAATCTTAAACCACATCCCCCCCCCCNGGGAGACAGTCTTCCACCAACTTCTCCAATGTGAGTCCTTCCTACAGGGGCTTCAGTTCTTCACAAACTGCCCCCATGAGTCTTCCATGGAGTGCAGACACTCAGGACCAGACTGTTCCAGCATGGGTCCTCCATAGAGTAATAAGGCCCCCAAAAAACCTTCTGCAGTTTGGGCTCCTCTGTCCACAGATCCTGGCAGGTACCTGTTCCAGTGTGGGCTTCCCATGGGGTCAAAGATTCCCTCGTGTCCTTCACCAGCTCCACCATGTGGTCCTCCACTGGCTGCAGTGGAATCTCCCCATCATCCTCCATGGGCTGCAGAGGGACAGCCTGCTTCACCATGGTCTTCTCCAGGGTCTGTGGGGAGGAGGTAGTCCAGGCTGGTGCCTGGACCACCTCCTCCCCCTCCTTCTTCACTGACATAGATGTCTGCAGAGTTGTTCCTCTCACATCTTCTCACTCCTTTCTCTTGCAGCAAAAAGCTGCCACTTTGTTATTTTTTCCTTCTTAAATAAGTTATCACAGAGGTCCTACCAATGTTGCTGATGGGCTTGGGCTTGATCAGTAGTGGTTCCATCTTTGAGCCAGCTGGTAATGACTCTTTTGGACCTAGAGGAAGCTTCTAGCAACTTCTTACTGAAGCCACCCCAGCAGGCTCCCCACTACCACATTACCATGCAAATCCAAAACAGTACCTTACACCTCTTCTTCTAACCCATGCCTCATTTTTTTTAATGAGAAAACTTCAAAAGCCTATGAAGGTCCATAAAATCCCTAAAACAAAGTCCCCTGATATCAGTGTGAAGGAAGAAGAAAGGCTCCTTCCTGACAATGGAAGAAACAACGTCTTGGAAGGAGACATACAAGAGGAGGTGTAGCTTCTTCTTCATTAGGGCCCTCAACTACTAAGATAGATTAACACCCTGCCTCTTTGTCCCTTGGCCTCCAGCTCCTCTACCCATCGCAAAGTTGTGCAAGCTTTATTCATTACCACACAACCTTGTACATTTTAGAGACGTATTTATTCCTTCACTTTACCCCTTCTCTTCATTTCAGGTTCCCTTTTCCTGCGCAAACGTCCCCTAACCCATCTCTACTTGGACTGGTGATCTCCGAGGGCATTTAATTTCACAGCTGCCTCCGAAAGAAGAGCTATTTAAATGAATATGACATGCCTATCCATGCGACAAACATTCACACAAGCACAAATACACATCAGGCATGTAAATGCCCTCAAAATACATGCAAATTATTTCTACATTGAGTAAATTTTACCTGCGTAGTTTTCACAGCCATTCAGCCAGCTCCAGGCTGTGAGGAAATCTGCACGCTTGGAAGGAGGGATGCACTGCTTCTACACCCACCAATTCAATGGGAAACATGAGCAGGTAGGACACTAATGTCTGGGGACAGGCTGTTTCTGAGGATGAGATGCAAGAAATCTCTGGAAAAGGAGAAAGTCTGCACAGCGAGTGCTTGTCTTGCTCTCCATACCATGTAACAGAGACTGAATATTCAATGAAGAGTCTTGAACCTGAATTCCCTTGAGCCCTAAATTAACCTGGCAAGTGAATCAGCTTCTTTGGTCTACTAAAAAAAAAAANAAATGTATGTGCCATATACCTATATATATAAAAAAAAAAAACCAGTGCAGATATTTATCTCCAAATTACCTAATAGCCTCATTCTTCAGTCACACATCTGGGATGTGAAAAACACACACACAAAAATCATTATGGAAAGAAAAGAGAGTTCTGTTCAATTTTTAAGGCACAAAATTTCATGGGACAGGAAAACCACTTCTCACAAAGATGTATTAAAGCTGCCCTTTGTGGAGTAAAGGAAAATCCCAGAGGTCAAGTAGAAGAGAATATGCCTCTAGCTTCAAGAAAAAAACCCCACAAACTTAATGGAGATCTATTGGAGGACACCAGAGTCTGCTTCAGAGAGACAAAGAGTATAAAGAGCAGTCTTTATAATGAGAAACCTCTATTCATTCTTTGAGTGTCAGGGACTTTGCTACTGACGTGCTATTCCTCTTCCTTCTCCTGTTCATTCAAGCCAACTCCATTGTGTTGCTGTTCACAGCTCTAATAGCTATCTGCTTTGGACATCATTAAAAGTGTTGTGGCTTGAGGCAGCAATAAGTCTCTGATCTGTTTATTAACAATAGCAAAACATAAACAAATAAGGTCCATTTTGCCGGAGCCTTGCCGTGGCTTAAAAACACATCTGAGGACCGTTTCTACTTAAAGTTTCTGATTGTGCTGAGTGCCATTAAGTCATAGGAAAATAAAACTTGCACATCACAGTGGCCATTCAGCTGTTAATGGGTCCCTCACTGTTCATGAAAAGTCTTTCTATCAGTGCCCCCTTCACTGTAAAACTTTCATAGCTCCAACGTTACTGACACAGCTGGCTGGAGAAACAGGCTCCCAAAAAGTGACGGATGTAAAGGAAGAAAAAGTGTTTGGTTTGCTAGAGGTGAGTTATTTTAATATAATGCAGCAATGACAGATCTCTACATTTAATCATCAGGCTTCTGATTTTCTCCCCGGCATTTGAATTTCACACAGTTTAGGGATTTGGGGAGATGCTGTTTTACATTCCCATTCCCAGCTGTTTGAGAGTACCAGCCATGTTGGTGTTGTGAGCCATGTCTGTAAGTTTTCAACTTTAAAATTCCATTTTAAACAAAAACCTAAATAATTGCATGCATAAGAAACAGGCCTCAAAAAGCAGCTGATACAGGCACCCCAGCACATTTAACTGCACTGGCATTTTCAGCATCAGTTGCAAATTCTTATAATTGCCTGTCCAGAAAGTTATTTTAATTCTTCTAAATTTTTCTATGACATCTCTCAAGGATAAGCACATCTTCTTGTCTAACCAACAGTTGCTATGACCAAAAGGACATGAGAGTCTGGGGCTGCAAATCTTGAGTTTCCCAAGATTTACATTGCTAATCACTGGACTTCACCACGATCAGTTATGCCAAGTGTGGAATGAGACTCCCATGTCTTGCCCACCAACATATGTATGTTTTTGGATCTCTGGATAAAGGGCACATTTATGGCCATGAAAAAAAATAAAATTATAAAATTCCCCTACATTTAGGTGGCTAATCAGAAAGAAAACAAAGTGTGCTTAAAAAGAATTGTTTGAATGAACGAACAAAAGAATAGATAAATAAATAAACAAAATATTTCTCTGTCTCCCTCCTCCTGTAGCTCTCACAATTAATTGTAAGTGGATATCTTACTCCACTGCTTTCTATATTGGTTTGTCCCAGAATCACAGAATTATAGGGGTTGGAAAGGACCTCGACAGATCATCGAGTCCAACACTCCTGCCCAAGCAGGTTCCCTAGAGCAGGTCAAACAGGTTGGTGTCCAGACAGGTCTTGAATATCTCCAGAGAAGGAGACTCCACAACAACCCTGGTCAGCCTGTTCCAGTGCTCCATCATCCTCACCATGTAGAATTTCTTTCTCACATCAGTGTGGAACCTCCTGTGGTCCAACTTTTGACCATTGCCCCTTGTCCTGTCCTTACAGGCCACTGAGAAGAGGTTGCTCATCTCCCTTTGTCTCCCACAGTTCAAATATTTATAAACATTGATGAGACCCCCTCTTCTTCAGTCTTCTCAGGCTCCAGTAATACCAGTTTCTATGGGCCCTAGTGACTACATTGCTTAAAAATGTTACACAAGCACATCTTAAAACCCCAAATTCATGAGGCAGATCAGTAAGAAATCCACTCAAGCCAGTACAGATGAATCTATGTCTCATCTGCAGACCTTTGGTGGCCATGGACCAGTTTTCAGCAGGGATTAATCTTACAGTATGACATGAACATTTACGTTCTCTTGATTGATTATTTTCCAAGACAAGGACATTTCTTTTAGTTGGATTCTATCCCTTCTTTGAGATGTAGCACTTCCAGATGAGTCATGAAGCTCTCTTTTCTCAACAAGCCCAACCTTCAGACTCCTATTTGTATTTTCTACCTGCCTTTCTGGTATCAAGGGAACTGGTCCTTCATTTCCATATCGACTCAGTACTGTCTTTAACCATTTCTTACACAGTTCCTCACAAGAATCATCACAAAATCTGTATTGATTCTTCCTCTCACCTCCCTCATAGAAAATGAATTAGTCCGAGCCTTCCTGGTGTCTTACCTCTAGATCCAATGTCAAAATAGAAAAACAATGACAAAGAAGCCTTGGAAGATTCAAAGGTGGGGTTTATATAGCCTATCCTCAGTCTTGTACAGTACAGACCTGCTTGTCTGAGCCAGTCACTCTGGGCTTTCTTATATGACAATTGCAAGAAAACTTTGTTTATAGTAGAAGATTCATCTGACCCATTTTTGCTATCAGCTTTAAGATGAGATGCAGTTTGTATTTCTCTCCTTGTTTTAAAGGCCACAGAAGCTGACTAGCTCCAGTGCCAACATGTACATTGTAGAAGTCTACAGTTGCTTAGATAAATCCCAGACTGGGTGATCAGAAGATCCTGCGTCAGATGTGAAGCTTGAAATGGAAGAACAATCTTGGGAGCACAATGAACACATGGC
>VXBZ01002766.1:273734-342293 GCA_013399135.1 Heliornis fulica
GGGGGTGGGGGGCTGGAATGGAGGGGTTGAACAAAGTGAGTCTCTGGGAATGCCATTCCCAGTAAGGGCATGGGTCAAAGTATGTAAAACAGAAACAGTATGACAGAGAGAAGTGACTGTGAGAGATTAAACAAACCCAAATTTGAAGCTGGAAACTCACGTTTGTCCAGAAATTTAGAAGATTGGATGACATTCTTTCACTGGAAGTAAAAAAAAAACCCATCAAGTCAATACAGGAATATAATAGAATGCAACAAAATACAGTAAGAATACAATAGAAGACTTTTATCTTAATTAATTCTTGTGGGTTTTGAAGTCTGACTTGCAAATTACTCTTTTTCAGTTTTGAGGCTGGCAACGCTGACATCTCTAATATGTTATTGGCAATAGCTGCCGAATAGAAAGGAAAAATAAAACTAAATGAAAACACACAGAAAAAAAGAAAATCCACATGCTGAGAAGGAAGCAAAACACTTCTTGGCTGTCACCAAGCTCAGATTGCAAAATATTGATGAGAAAGGCCTAAAGTCTCTCCGCTCGTGGCCCACTGTGTTCCATCATAGAGAAAGCTGTCCCCATCTCAGCATGGGTCTCAGCAAGTCTGACACATGATCATGTAAGCTTGTAAGCTTACATCTTCGGTTCCAGCTCAAATTAAATATACCCCTGCGCTAAAAATGGAGAAAGTACACACATTATCATTCCCAGCCACCACAGCCTTTTTAAGCACTCTTCAGGACTGTGTATCTGATGCCAAATCCATCCTAAGTTATAGAATAGGAGGGAGACTGTAAACTGCAATTGTGACATTTACTGACTTGTCTCTCAGCTGCTCTTGCTGTTCCAAAACCTGACAACAAGGAAAACAGTATTTTTCCATTCATCCTTGCATTCTTTCCTCTTAAAACTAAGCTGCCTGACTACTCTTTGCCCTGCTCCTGCATGAAAATAACAGCAATTATATCTGAATACCATTGGTTAATATCTAATCATTATGTGAATGTGATTTCCAAGTTCATACCCAGTAGAACAGCAGCCTCCAAAAAGCTTTCATACTGTGAACAAGAAAAAAGGTGGTTAGCTATCAGATTAATCAAACACCATTGACCTTAACGTCAATAGTTGTTTTTATTTATTTATTACCTAATCTGATTCCTTTCCAACCAAATAGACTGAAACAGAAAATGCACATTCACTTATGCTTCTGAAGGTTAATACCACACATGGGACTCATTTCACCTGACTTTGGCTATCTAAAGGTTAGGCAACTATCTCAGTTAGCTACCTACATTTCCTTAGTTGAGGATCTGGAAGAGTCATCTAATCGGTCTTCATTTTTTATTTACTGTTCTCTTAAAGAATTTCTACTCCTTCAAGGTGAACATGAGTGACTAGCTGAAATTAAGCTAATCATAAAGTGGCTAATGTTACCTGAGATTAATCCTTCTATAATCAAGACAATTTGCCCAGCACCTATATAATTCTATCATATCCCATTTCTCCCTGCAAACATAGTGCACCTCTGGGAATTTTTAAAGCAAGTCAAGGCTATGCAAATGACTATACTTTGCTAGTAAATAAGAAATTAGATAACCTGGACTTCATCACATGTCTAGCTATAGGTATGCACAAGCTCTCATTCATATCCTTGAATCATCGTACTTATGGCAGTTAGGATAGCCTCTGCTCTCGGTCAATTCAAGTGACACGCAGTGGTTGGAGCTGTGGTGTAAGTGGTGTCTGATGAGCGTCGGACACCTCTTACTATTGATAAAGTGCAAAATAAGTCCCAGAGCAAAGCCAGTACATATTCAGGATGTTTCCTGATACTTGGAAAAATTAGCCTGGTATTTTTCTCCACTCATGCACTCATACACACAGATTATCAACCAGTTGGTTTGTTTGTAGACATCAAGATCTTGTTTTAGTTGTCTGAACATAGGAAGTGTTGAGATGCCTTAGCAGATGAAGCTGGCAAGTATGGCCCAGAATTTTTAGGACACCTTCTGTCACCAATACAGGAAGCTAGATGGCACACAGAACATGCAATAATGTATTAAATTGCATTAGGCACCCTCATTTCAGCAACTGAATTTAATTGTATTTTGTTCAATATCATCACACTTAATTGTAGTCATGGGAATGGTTGAGACCTGGAACAGGCTCCCCAGAAAAGCAGTCACTGCACACAGCTTGACTGAGTCCAAGAAGCATCTGGATGATGCACTCAGTGCCATGCTCTGACTTGGCTGGTCCTGTGTGGAGCCAGGAGTTGGAATTGATGATCCTTATGGGTCCCTTCCAATTCAGGAGATTATATGATGATCCTGTGAATGCAAGAGGTGTCTAAGCTTCCATTAGAGGCAATGGAAAGTACTCAGTGCCCAGCGGGAGCCAGAAAACTGGCACCTCGTTCAGATGTAGGAGGTGAAATTCAGTCATCTCTACCTCCAAAAGGTATCCATTCCATTATGAAGTCACATTTACTATGAGGAAGTTTGCCTTTGTGCATATAAAATTTTCTCTCAGCCTTTAGAAAGCCTGAAATGTTAAGGAGCTACAAAACCCTGCGGCCTGTATAGACAACAGCAGTACAGTGGCAACAGTTAAATAGAGCATGAAAAAGTTCTTTTCAAGTGTGAATGTTTTGAGTAAAACCAGAGGTGCCTCTTACTTTACAAAGGCAATTGGAACAAACTTGAATATAAGAAGTTCCGCCTAAACATGAGCAGGAAATTCTTTACTGTGAGGGTGACAGATCACTGGAACCGGCTGCCCAGAGAGGCTGTGGAGTCTCCTTCTCCAGAGATATTTAAAACCCACCTGGACACTGTCCTGTGCAACCTGCTGTAGGTGATTCTGATTTGGCAGGGGTGGTGGACTAGAGGATCTCCAGAGGTACCTTCCAACCCCTATCCCTCTGTGATTCCATGGTAACGCAGTCCAGCCTCACCAGCCATGGGATATTCTTAGAATCATAGAATCGTTTTGGTTGCAAAGGACTTTCCAAGATCATCGAGTCCAACTGTTAACTGAGCCCTGCCAAGTCCAAACACTAAACCATGCCCCTAATCACCACATCTACATGTATTTTAAATGCTTCCAAGGATGGCAAGTCAACCACTTCCCTGAGTAGCTTGTTCCAAAGGCTGACAACTCTTTTGGTGAAGAAATTTTGCCTAACATCCAATCTAAAATAGATTGATCTGGAGATGTCCTGAGGTCCCTCACAAGCTGAACTATACTGTGATTCTGTGCTTTCATGACATTGGAAAATTCTGAGCTCTTGGCCTAAGACGAAGGTCAACACCACACTTTGGTGCTTTTGACACCTCTATCTTTTTGGTTCTGTGTCTACCAGTAGAATGAATGCTTTAAAATTCATCTACTTGTCAATACAGAGAGAGACACTGAGAATTACTAAACCTTCCAAAAGTCACAATGTGTATTTAAAACTCTCCTTCAAGTCCATAACCAGTTGCATTCATGTTCACCGTACTGCAGCTCAATATGCACCCACTAGACTACCTCACCAAATGAACAATTGTGAGAGGAAATAACAAATTTGAAGCTTCCACACACTTCCAAGAGAAAGTTATTTAGCACAGTTGTCACTGCAACTTGATGCATTAGGAAAAGTCATTGTTCAGTGGAGCACAGACTGTTGCCTTCACCTATGGAGAAAGATGGCCCTCTGCCAAATTCTGTCTACTGTCTGTTGAATGATACAGAAAGACTGGCTGATTCACAGTCTGTTGTTGGTTTTTTTTTAACCTTGCCTTATTTTCCTTATTTAGCTAAATGCTTTCCTGTAACTGTTCCTTTCATTTGAAAATAAAGATAAAAAGGAAACTAACAAAAGTTCTCTCCATGGCTAACTTTGTAAGAAAGCACTGGGGCACATTTGCGGATCGCTTTAAATAAATTCATATATTCTGACTGTGCTTTCAACTCAACTAGGCATGGATTAATGCTGTTTTATTCATACACTGTAGCGTCTCCCTGGAATTCTGAAACATTATTTAAATGTATATTGCTAAGTAGATGAGGTTTGTAAGGTTTCAGCTAAAGCTGTGTAATACACATTAATTATACAATTACTGTCTTGGGTCTGAATTTATATAGGCAATCAATTTACTTAGTTCTTTCTGCACCATTATTGACCAATACACCACAGATGTACATTATACATGCATGTAAAATGCTACTAGATACATTGAAGGCAGAGATAGCAGCATTTTCTTTTCTGCTTGCACATCACTTTCTGATAGCAAAACCTACTTCATTAAACTTGAAATATTTTGTTTAAAATTTTCTATGCTGTCTTAGCATTAAATATTCCAGAATATTTGACCAAAAAAAGGCTTTAAATAAAATTATGAAAATGTGGGGGCTTTTTGTAGTCACAGGACAGACCTAGTCTTCTAACAAGAGTTACTAAAATGCAATTTTAATCCTAGTTTATACACAAAATTTGGCCATTTCTCTAGCTTTTCTTCTCAAGTCAATATCCTTGAAATGTGCCAATGCTCAGTGCTACAGCAGAAGTGTGTAAAGATCTCAGTAACAGCCAGTGCTCCTCAGTGCAATACAAAACCTAACTCTCTGCCCTGTGATCTGACGCAGTGGCATTTCTCTTGCCAGCTTTGTGCTATATGAACATTCTGGGATGTGTTCTTCATCAAAGTAACCCTATACACAAGTCATGTCCCATACATGCCTTCTAGTCCAAACAAGAATCTGGTTAACATACTCTCAAGACCCCTAGCTCTGAGGCTAGACCTTATCTCTCTTACCCCCTTATAACAAGCAATAATTGTTTACATTTTTAATGTTATTAAAAGCTTAAAGGCTATTTTTTCAATTGACTAAGATACATCTTACAGAGCAGTAGTATATTTGTATGTAATCTCTAACTAGCAGAGGAGCCACTGAACTCACTGATAACCAATGCTCATCCTACACTTTCAGCTACGATCTCTGTTAGGCAACCCAGGAACACCACTGGATTAAACTCAGGACAGAAAGATAACAAAGGGATAAAAATGACTCATAAACCTTACCAAGACTACAACACTTCCAAGGAGTCCTCTTTACTTGCTGAGATGCCTTCTTCATAGCTTAGTAAAGCTTAGCATCTGAGGAGGCATTTAAAAGGCTGCAGTTTCAAAGTGAGACATCTTGACTCAACCAACATCTTACTGTAGGTGCAACAGGTACTTTTTTGATTTAGGCCTAGCTCCATGTTTGGACTTAACTCAAAAATCCACAATGTCTGGGCCTTTTGTATCTATTGATCTTTAACACTTCTGTACCTGTTTGAGAGAAAATCTGAAAGGTGAAAAGCCACAGACATCAGGAGGAGGACAAGATACAGTGCAGAGAATGTACTGCAGATAAAGTACATTTTGTTTTGTTCCAGACTATTCTGGTTAATATTTGTTGAGGACATAGAAAACAGATTTTCCAAGACTGAGAAAGCTTCTTTGCTTTGCACTATTTGCCTGTCAAACATAGGGTAAAAGCTACCAGTGTTACAGAAACTGCTTTTAACATTCTCTGGTATCTCATCTAAAACTGAGACCTAAATGCACATGTCCTCAGTCTGCACAGCTGCATGAAGGCTATGTTGAAGTGGGCACATTTGAGACATTGTCACTGAGGCCTAACTTGGTGTAGGTAGGATCAAGCATCACTAGTTTATGTCCCATAAAACACAATAAGACTATCCAAATTACAAGAAACATTCTAGGATCTGCAATTTATTTTGTCTGTAAAGGTAGCTACATTTAAAAAAAAAGAAAGAAAGAAAAACACAATGTAAAATAAAACCCAGAAAGCAAACAAACAACAACAAAAAAAAGACAAAGACAAAAACTCCAACAAAAAAACCCACACAAAACCAGGACTAAAAGGTAAAAGTAGTAAGAACTATTTGCAAGCACTTGACTTGGGATTCCCTTGGACATAAGTGTGTGCTTTGTAAGTCCTATGTACCAAAGTCAGTCATCAGAGCTCTGTAAATAATCAGTGGTTGAAAATACGGACTAGTAGAGGGTGACTTATTTTTTCCCAAAGTATGTCTCATCTCAAGTAGGCATCTTAAACTGGTGAGATGACCATCTCATGCATCTAGAAAGGGAGCCTCTGGTGACTGACACAAGGTGCATTAACACAGCAAGAGCTGTGTAGGGTTCAGTTCACTTTGAGTCTAGGAACTTGATTCAGTTCCCCACACATTGTCATCCCAAGGCAGTTTAGTGCCCTGGGGCATCACAGGTACTTACACAGGGCCAGATGAAATTATGTGGCAGGTACAAGAGACCTAAACCCTGATGAAATGGCAGTGGAAAACCAGGCAGGGTACCTAACCTACCTAAGTTAGCACTACATACCATGTACAGGCAAGTGAATCTGCTCAGGAGTCCTCCACAGAGGAATCTACAACCCTGATAGGTGTGTAAGCTTCTGTTAAGTATCTAGTTAGTAGGCCTACAGCCATAAAGTCAAATACCCGTGGCCAATACAGTCAAGAGGACCTGTTATCCTAGAGAAGATGATTTCTCACTGATGCTGCTTGGGATAGGAATGGCCTGAGAATGCTGAATGTCTGCAGTCCTAGAGTCTACAATCCTGCTCCCTTCCAACTTTGATACCTCCTCTTTCTCAGAGACATGGTTATATAAACAGGAACAAGCAGAGTTCTGAAAACGTGTTCTAGAAAATGTGTCAGGACAGCCCATTCAAAAGCACAGAGAAAGGGTACGTTGGAATGGCAGAGCAGCATATTTGCGCAGAAATGGTTACTAGGGTTGCATCTCATGTGAATAAAACATGAACAACAGATGAGCTATTTTAGGACTGAAGTCCTGGATGCTTTTGCAAATCATCCACAAAAAGAACTCTGGCAGGAGCCTGGATTGTACACTTGACACCAGCCCAAGTGTTCCCAGAGGGCCAGAGTCATAATATTATAGAATCATAGAATATCTTACTTTGGAAGGGACCCTTAAGGATCATCAAGTACAACTGCCTGCTCCTTACAGGGACTAACACTAAACCGTATGACTAAGCATCGTCCAGATGCTCCTTGAACTCTGAAAGGCTTGGTGCCATGAGTCTTAGCTCTGGCTTTAAAATTTAACTGAGCAAAGGACCCTGGGGGTAGTGGTTGGGGAATAGGGACATTGACTAAGCCTTTTCAAGGAACTTTTTGGATTTTAGTAATTAGTTAAGCTGCCAACACAGATGTAGCCCTGAGAGAAATTAAGAGAAAGAGAGAAAAAGAGAAGGAATATATTTGCAACTAAAATTCATTGTTTAGCTACTCTACTGTGGTTACATTTCTTATCATTTTTTATTACATGTAGAAAGGGAGAGGACAAGAAAGTAATCTGAAAACTAACAACTTCCAATGTGAATGGAAAATGCTAGCATAGTTGGCTTCCTATTAGGATAACAATCAGGGTCTGAATAACTAAGAATCCCTAAAAACAAAGGAAGTCTCTGCTAGACAAGTTCTTTGCCTCCTATTCCGCACATGACATAATGAGGCCCTTGCTTTCAGAGCCACGCTTCCTAGATAACTTATAAAATCCATTGCTCTCTCAGGTAAGGAAAATCTTAAGCTTTTCAAGTAGCAGAATTAGCTAAGCTATTTGGTAGTGTTTCTCCTCCTAGGAGACTTCTCTTCTCAGCTGTTGCTTCAGCCTGGCAGGCCAGATGAAAGAACAGCCTAGAACAGAACAGATGAGGGACTCTGCAGGAGGGGGTAAAAAGATCACTTTCACACCATCCACAAGAATTGGATCCCTCAGCTGCATACGGAGCTAAAATTATCCTTCCCTATAGGCCTTCGACTTCTTAAGCATTTCTAACAGTTCACAGATTAGAAACATACTTTACAGAGCTGCAAGAACCACCCTTACTGTCATTTTATTTGCATTGCTGAAGAAAGCAGTAGAAGGGTGTTAAGACACTAGCTTTTTCTCTGTTCAGTTTTGGTTTGTTGGTTTTTTTTTTCCCTACTAGCACATTGAAGAATTTCCCTCACAGGAATGTAAAACTTTGTTTTGTCCCTCCCTCCCTTCTTCCCATCATCCCATTGTCCCAGGTCACTGTCTCTCTACACAAGTGAGATATCAAAAAAATCATGAGAATTTGTTGGAGTAGTGTGCAATCAAACAACTGCATTTCAGTTATTGGCAAAGGTGAACTGAATACCCCTTTCAGAAAGACATGTGCTCAGTCTTAAAAGAGTCTTAATAAAAAGTTCTACTAATCAATAGTTAACTAACATTATCATAAATATTTTTTACAAAATGGCATGCATAGAAGTTCATCTGTTCTAGCAACAGAGGCAAAATCAGATTAAAACCTTAATTAAAATATGAAGAAGAGGCATGTCATGATCTTCAACACAGTGGAAGATTCCTTTTTTGAAAATCAAGCTCTCTTGCTGTCACATTACACTATGTTGTTAATGAGCCCTTTCATTTCTCCCTGCATAGCAATATATTTAATCTTAGCTGCATATTTTAAATGATTGATGTTCCCCTAATTACATTTTATGATATATTGTGCTGTGCCACCTCTAATGAGTAGCAAACATGGCATTACCTCACTAGTACTCAACCACAGAAATCAATAACTGACATTTATTCAATGAACTGCAAATTGTGATTCACTAGCTTCTCTTTGTGTTGAGTAAATTCTATCTGTAATTAATTTTCATGCATATCACAAATAGCAAATGTGTGTATGGGCTAACTTTAAAAGCAATTTGCTCTTTCCCTGGCTAATTACAACACAGCAAAAACTCTCAGACCATGATTCAAAGGGCTGAGAAAAATCAATTGCTTGACAAAAGCCACATCCTTAGACGGGTAGAGCACAGTCATGGTTTACACTTTTGAGAATACTTCAGAGCCATTTCCTAAGAGGTTGCTCCTGTCTTAGTGAATGAAGGTAGGTGGTATCATTCACAAACAATCTTGTCTGCATTTATTTGCTTGTGCACAAGAATGAGAAAGAAACACCTTATTTGCTTTGTTACCTGGAAACAAATTTAATCTACTGTAAGAAATATATACTTGCCTTTTTCAGAAGGCAAACTTTGTCAGATGCATCCAGACTGTGTAACAAGAGAGCCAACTCACAAGAAATGGGTTTGCTTGTATGCAACATCAAAGTTGGAAAAACTACTGGTTGTTGTCCTTTCCAAACTCCTCATTACACAGTATTTCCAAAGACCCTTTGACTTCCATAGAATATAAAATTAGTGTGAATGCACGGAGCTAATATAACTTACCTTAAGCAAAAGCAGGTCTCCTATCAGCCTTGAATGGTTAATCCATAGACAAGCCCACTAATGAGTTTGCTATTCTATTGAGGTTAATGAGCCCTTGAGCATCTGGTGAAGGCACAGACACTTAGCAATTAGTGTCTTTTATTCAAACCAGCTGACAGGCTAGGCATTAGTTGATTCCCCGCTTTTATTATATTGTTGCCATAGTACCTAGCATGCAAATTCTGAGCCTGCATGCACTGGTTATGTTGGGTAAGAATGGATTCCTTCACCTTTATGCTGAGACTGATGATATAGGCTTTATGGAGTGGTTTTGAACCACAAAGTCTCCTCTCAGGTCTTTGTAGCTTGTATGCATGGTCAAGAAATCTCGGAAACTAACTCTTCCTCAAAAGAGATGAGTTCAATTCAGTTCAACCATCAAAGGTCAGACAGGATAGCTAGTGTATCAATACCAACAGTCAGTGGAAAAATATTTGCTATTCCCTGTTAGTGATACTAAGATACACAATGACATCCATACTAGATCAGTATTTGTTCCCAGCACACGTTGCTCACACATGTTGGCTCCTAGAACACAAAGATCATATGGGAAGTGCAGGATTTTAAATTGCCTTTGTGTCTCTGTATGAAGCTGTACCTGAAAAACAATTTGTTTGTAAAGAAAGAGTGGGGGACAAGGAGAAAACTAAAGAAATGCTATTATTCCCCCTTAATGGATAAAGAAAATGAGGTACAGAGGAGGTAACCACATCATGCATTTTCAGATACTTTAGTCTCCAACTTTCATGCTTTGAATTGTCCCCTGGAGGATCCTACTTCTTGTCACTGACTGAACATGGAAATTGCCAGCCTTACTTATTACCTTTGGTCTCTAAATTGTAGCTAAGATAAATCACTACAATAGCCTAAAGTAAATGTTACATATATATGCTGCAAATAAGCCGAGGGTTCTGTTCCAGAGTGACAGCTGCTTCCCTTGGGAAAACTCTAGTGGCTCTTAACCCTACTTATTTGTCCCACCTTTCTCTCAACATACAAATGTCTCAGCTGGGACACTGCAACTGCGAATGCAGCGGCAACTACACTCTCTTACTTCATGGGCTTGTTCAGGTACACTGGCTTCTGCTAATAAACTAGGCTGACACCTGCGACAATCAAGTCTTACTTAATATTGATATGTAAGTAGAAAGTACATATCAACCAAGCCACGTTACCATTGCCCTGGTCTCTGTTGTGCCATACAAGTTTCTAACCATATAACCTATCAAATGGGGGGTGGGGGTGTTTTCATATATATATATATACATATATATATACACACAGTTACAATAAGACTGAAAAAAACTAAAAAAAATATAGCCCATTTAACAGAAATCTAATTTTCATGGTGACTTAGAAAATTTAGTGGGGAATACAAGCCAAATTTCTGCCTACAGTTCAAATACATTCAGCTATGTATATATTGTGCTTGAGAAGCAGGCTTCAAACTGCTTTGGTGGGGATCTTTTGGAGAAATTTTGATTAGAAGCTTAATTTCAGAATTTCTGAAACTGTGTATCACCCTACACATCTGAAGGTAAGACCTAGCATTTAACTCTATGGTTTTAATTCAAGAATAATCTCAATTTTCAAAAAAGCAAATATAAAGTGTCTGTTTTAAGTAAGTACTCACAAAGTAACTAAAAGCTAAAAAAGAATATTATTTAAAATAATATGCAGCCAAAATGTATCTAACTCCTGAAGTGCTTTAAGCTAGCCAAATAGTGCATAAAAAGCATCCTAACTCATCCATTAAAATAACTTACTGGTCTAAGAGCATTGATCGTTTATACTATACTTAGTATATTTTTCTCTCTTTTTTTTTTTTTTTTTGGTGTTGTAAAGTGCCTGAATTATGTCTGTCTTCTGTGAAAAGCAATTCCTTATAAAATGATCCAGGATACCACCAGGAGAAAGGGTGCGCTTTCAAATAGAAAATTCAGAATTTACCTCAACTGTGAAGATACCCAAGCCCTCAACTGTGAAAATCCTCAAAGTATCTAGGCCAGTTGGCCTAATAACAGCAGTTTGTTGCTCAGTACCAAATTTTAATTAATCTTTTTTAACTAAAATCTCTATTAAACAGCTCTTAAATTTTGCTTTTCATTGGAAATAGAGTTAACCTTGAAATAGAGTTAACATGAGCTAAATTAGTCCTTCATCATTTCTTCAGAGCAAACACTTTGAGGTAGGATCAATGTTATATGATATAGATGTATCACATAAATGTAAGTATAAGATATAAGATAATAGTAGATCTATTGATATCTGACAAGAATATTAAATTCTATGTGTTACATAGGGATGAGAGTCTAATTGTTTTTCTGGAAAAAAATAATTCAAATTTATAAAACCGAGTTTGTTCATTATATTCGTCATGCTTTCTCTTCTCTTTCTACAGGAAATTTTGTTTTTAGTACTGAATAATGGATTCTTTTTCAGCAAGAAACCGGAGATATGGTAGTTTCTGTCTTGCATACCTGTACATCAAGAGATGTACATCTAATGGGTTTTAAATATGCATCTGTATCATGTGCAGAATATCCCTTTAGAAGTTTCCTTTAGGGACTTGGAGTCAGCTGTCCTGGCTGTGACCCATCCCAACTTCTTGTTCAACACCAGCTTAATCACTTTAGGGGTAAAGTAACAAAAAAAAAAAAAAAGAGAAAGCTTTGAGGCTATGCAAGCGCTGTTCAGCAACAGACAAAACATTGCTTCATTATCCACAAATCCAAAAGACAACAGCGTAATGGCTGCTGGGAAGGGTGCTATCTATCCCAACCAAACCCCATACAGTCAAGAAAAGAAATACTAACAAGTTTTAGCTGCATGTATACAAAAACACATGCTTATGTAAACATATGAGTGCACCACATTTTCCTAAATAATCTATATTCCTCATCCCTCCAGCAGAGATATTTTTTTATTTTCATAGAGCCCTAATGTAGGATCCTTTACTCAGGTAGTAGCACAGACTTCACCCAGCCATGTGGGCACAAGAGTCTACCTGCACTGACCTGAGGTTAATTTGATGCTATTAAAAAAAAAAAAAAAACCAGATAGATCATCTGATATATCAGACAAAAAGCTCTTTGGGACATTTTTGGCAGAAGATGTACACTTAGATCTTTTTATCAACATATATAAGGTTTTCAGTATAAAGATATCGCTTAGGTTAATTTACTTTTTGACTCCTAGCAGAACTAATTACATGACTGCACATGATTTTCACTTTGATTCTTTAAGAAAGAATAGAGGATGATTTTAAAATTATTTGTCTAGACTTCAATAGTTTTTGCCATAATTTAAAGTAACATTTGATCTTTCTGGGATGTTATTTACACATCTCAGTTGGAAGCATTTTCTCATAAACGTGGACAAAAGCACCCAGTACATTTTTATGATACTCCGTAATATCTTTTCATTGCTCTCTCACAATGATGTTCCTATTTCAGAGGCACTTAGGGGTAAAGTCTTCTTCGAAGGGTGATTTAATCTGCTGTGCTGCCTTGACAGGCCAGTTCCTGGGTCGGTCTGCCCGTCATTTAGAAATCTTTCAGATACATTCTGCAGCCCAGGCTCTTCCCAGGTTTAGGGAATATTCACTTGACAATATCATTCTTTCAGTTTTGGCTGCCAGGGAAGAAAATTAGACTTTCTAAACTGAGGTATGTGTTGATAAATTGGCATTGTAGAATATGCGATTGTGTAATCATTGTGTAATTTCAATGCAGGGGAAGTGTTTTCCTTGTTTTCAATTGTTTGGCATAAGAACTGCAATAGCTCTCTGCACTCTTGTACATCTTCTCCTCTGCAGAGGATGCGGTACCTGAAAAGGAAGCAATATTTTTAGGTCCTTCAAATTAGTGCAAGGTATTTTTCTAGAATTAAAAAATCTGGTATGTTTACTAAATTACAAATAATATATTCTCAGACCAGTGGCTGACTTTTAGCAAACTGTATGTAGAGGGCTATAATGAAAATACACCTACATAATAAATGTGATTCAAACTCAGCAGTCCAACTGTTGATGTATCTCAGTTTTTTACAGTGCTCACACTTAGGGCATGCACTTTGCAACACATATTGACTGACATAGACCAAATATGCTCAGCACTTGCTTGCTCTCAGGCCTCTCTTCAGCATGCCAAATTGGGCATCCTGAAAACAAAGCTCTCAGAAGCCCGTCACTTTGGAGTTTGACAGTGTTTAATATGAGAATGAGCCTCCTCCATGATTTTGTGCCATTGCTGAGATGTTTCATGGGTGAGTCAGAGATGCTGGTGAGCAAGGTGTCAGACAATCCTACTTTTCAATCCATTCCTGCTTCTTTTTTTTTTTCATCCAGGGGCTTTGGAAAGAATTACAAGGATTGTTTCCATTTGTTACCTCTATTTATAACTTTCACTCCAAAACTGAGATGTTAAGTTTTATACTCTCCGAGCTGGTTTTCCATTATCTCTGAAGGTGTCATCTTTAGTCTTTCTCCATTGATACTGGAATGACTGTCATTAAATTTCCTGAATCCTCTCCCACTGTCCTTCACGCTCAATTGATTTGGAGCTGAGTGGGCACTAAAAACAAAAGGAAACCATTAGAATTTTCTTTTCTAGGCACCACAAGAATATGAAATACAGTATTTCCAACTGTTAATTTGGATAAATAGGCACATTTACCTTAAATTGGAGGTAGACTTTTCTTACAGCTGAAGAGATGAAGGATGAAATGAAATGAAATGAAATGAAATGAAATGAAATGAAATGAAATGAAATGAAATGGAATAAGAACTGACTCTCCTAGAGGAGAAAAAAACTCTGCTTATCCTTTTGTACAGACTCAAATATCAGCACGGCACAAACAAGAGTTTCAGATTAGAGAAGATTGAAGAGCAAGAACTACAGAAAAGTTCAATAGTAAATGTAAATACAACACAAATATCTGCCTGGTACTTAGTTACAGTATAACCTGCATATTTACAGCATAAATAAATGTGGTTTTCTCAGTATACAGGCAAAGAAGCTGAAGCACAGAGAAAGTTGGGCTCCTGGTAGCCTCATCGTTAGGGCCTGAGAAAGGCCCTTTCTCAGGTTCAGCAGCATCCAGGTCAAGCAGCAGGAAGATGAGCAGAGCATCCTCATCCTGGGGTGTATTAGAAGAGGGGTGGCTAGTGGTTCAAGAGAGGTCCTTCTCCCACTCTACTCTGCCCTGGTGAGACCGCACCTGGAGTATTGTGTCCCCTCAGATCCAGAACAAAATAGAACTCCTTGAAAGAGTCCAGTGCAGGGCCACCAAGAGGATTAAGGGAGTGTGTTACCAGATTTAGGGAATTTAGGGAATTTTAGGGAATTTTTGTTTAGATATAAGGAGCCTTCTTAGTGAGGCATAACACTAGACAGAGAAGCAAGGAAGCTCATCTTATCAGAAGTTAAAAATTAGCAAGTGCTTTAAATACTTGAATAGGTATTCTTTTGTAGAAACAAAAGGGGAAGCATGCATGTCAGTCTGTGACGTTATCTTGCTTAACCAAGCAGTTAACTGGCCATCGCAAACAAAAGGTGATCGGAGGGAGTTGCACAAAGACATCAGTGGAACTGGTCTAGGAAGGTTGCAAAGTTCCTGGCAGGCATTCAAACCCAAAGGTAACAAGCGGACAAGGATGACCACTAGCTACAATTTTATAGGTCAAACGTATGTTGTCTGAGAGACACGGTATGCAAGCTAGGAGGCAGTAGCCCTCTTGCACCCGGCACTGTAATAAACATACCTGCTTTATAACCTTTGGTTAAGTTTGGTTCTGCAAGCCAAGTGGAAAACCTCCCTGATGAGCAAAGGCTGAGGGAGCCGGGTCTCTTGAGCTTGGAGGAAAGGAGGCTGAGGGGCGCCCCCATTAATGTTTATAAATATGTCAGGGGTGAGTGTCAGGAGGACAGAGCCAGGCTCTTCTCAGTGTTGACCAGTGGTAGGACAAGGGGCAGTGGGTCCAAGCTGGAACATAGGACGTTCCATATGAATGTAAGGAAAAACCTTTTCACCATGAGGGTGACAGAGCACTGGAATAGACTGCCCAGAGAGGTTGTGGAGTCTCCTTCTCTGGAGACATTCAAGACCAATCTGGACACATTCCTGTGTGATTTAATCTGGGTGATCCTGCTCAGGCAGGGGGTTTGGACTAGATGATATTTCAAGGTCCCTTCCAACTCTTAACATACTGTGATACTGTTATCTCCATCATGACCATCTGGGCAAAGACAGGGCTGCTGTCATTGGTATTGCGGGTGGGGATGTGTATGGTGTCTGCTGCCATCCCTGATCACCAGCTCCAACATGTAGGTGGGCTGGCATTCATGGTCCAGTTCCTGGAGCAGCACCAGTACAGCTCTTCACCTCCACACTGTGGGGTTATTAAGGGCCTCTCAGGACAGCATGTGGCAAGGGAGAGGGAAGCATGGCCCAGAGGCAATCATCAAAGAAGACACAAAATACTTCTCTTCCCTCTCAGCTATTCTGGTCAGCAAGGTTAAAAGACATCAGATAGTACTTCCAGCTAAGGATACAGTTAGGAGAGATTTGCAGAGATATCAAGGAGGAGAGGTTAAAGCTACGGGTTTTGAGGCCCTTTCTTTAATGTAATGTAATGCAAAGAGAATTTTTTAAAGGCACAGAAAAGGAGAAATACAAGAATGGGTTTAAAATCTATCAGCTGTCTCACCCTCCCAAACAGCATATACAAATGACCTTTTGTGAGGTCACTACCAAATTCACCCTGCTTAACCTTCTCTTTAGAAAGTAGCAAAAATAAGGTCCATGGAAAGAGAACAAACACTACAGAGAAGTGATTGCAGAGAGGACTCTCCTGCTTGTACTGAAACACAAATGACCAATGGGACTGAAGAGATTGGTCACAGCGCTAGAAAGTGGCAAAACTTAGTCTTATGAAGTGATGCCAAAAGGGGTTGCGCAGTCTCTCTGTATTCGACTGGCTGTTTCTGAGTCAGACTGATTTTATGCACTAGTGCACTTACTGGGAAGCAGTTGCTCTGCTCCACTTGTCGGTCTGCGGTCCTAGCAACAGTGGCAAAATTATCTTTGAACAAATCCTTTTTATAGGAGTCATGAATATTTCTTTATCCTATAAGCTCTATAGAGAAAACCTCCCATCTGTGAATGATTTGATTTCCAATATGCCTTTTTAACTTGATAAAGACAGGAGGGTTCTTTTAGCCCACCAGAGATGACAACTACTGTAGCATTTCAAGAAAGGCTTTTGACAATGATGTTTTAGCAATAAGGGGTCAATGAGTGCATTGGCCTTACTTTTTTTTTTTTTTCATAATCAAGCCTGAGGTAGCAGTTTTTTCTGTTAGCTCTTCTAGGACTTTCTTTCCTTCTGTCGTGGACCACACTTGCTCTGGGCATCATACCCCCGCAGTCTGACTGTCACCATAGGTGCACAGTCATCCTGATATTTTTTGCATGTGCCGTGACCGGCCATGTCCGAACAAAGAAGCGTGTGCTGATGAAGGACATCTGGAGTTTCAAAAAAGACATTTGCAGAGGCGAGATCAACGTGACACCCGTGAAGTGACAGGCGGGTTAGTGCAGATACTGTAGACGTGTCCCCTCGGGCATCAGGCATTGACTTGACCTGGGTCACACACCCTACAGCTTTCCAGGCCCCCCCTTTAGTCTCTGGGGTGGATGTCCCCCTCAGAGTCCTGGAGAAGACAGACCTCCTGCACCTCCATGCTGGGTGGTCCGGGGACACCCTCCCACGACCCCCCCAGGGGTTGAAACACGCACACACACAGAGAAACGTCTCACCTTTCCCTCCCTCACCCCCCACACCCTCCCTACACCCCCCTCCCTTTTTTTNGCCCTGCAGCCATCGCCGGTTAAAAACCCAGCCTAGGTGCGACCTACAGCTGCTTTCCTCTCCTCCCTGTGAACATATAACAGGACAAGACCCCCTATCCCCTACTACCCTCCCCGGGCACACCCTGCCAGACGGTGAAAAGAGTAATGAATATGAATTTATACACGGCAGAGTTAGTTGCCTCCTCGAGTCTTCTCCAGATTTCAATCTACACATTTGATATTCGCCAGATCTGATCATGGCACTGTCATTATCACGTTTTGCGAACAAATGAAACCGCGGGGAAGCCGCTTCCAACACCCAGAAGGTGATGCGGTGAGGGGCGAGAAGGATGGTTTTAATGGGAGCGGGCGTAAACTTCGCCAATACCTTGGAAACTTCTGGTCTTTTCACTCCTTTGTCATTCCCTACGAGGCAAACAAGTCCTGTTTGTTTGGAGGGTTTTGGGTTTGTTTTTTTTTTTTTTATCCCTAGGTGCTGATTCCTGTAAAACCTGGAAACAATTTGCATTCCTCGACTGCCTGCATATTTTGTAGATTTTTAATGGCAGTGTGCTCTCATCTGCAATAGCTTCAAGGTTTAAACCCCAGGAACTGAAATCATTAAGGAGGAACTGACATTTGAGAAATAAATCTGAAAGGTAGAGTTTTGGGGGTTTTGTTTTAATTTTATTGTTATCCCTTGAAACAGAACCGGGGTTAATAATCTAAACCACAAGCATAAAAATAAGGTCTGTCTCGATGTCATATTAGCTCGTATTCTTATTAAAATCTTCTATATTACATTCTTCTGTGATTAGAACCAGAGGGCATAGCCTGCCAAAAAAGAAAGTTATCAGTGAAAATACCCATCTCTTTAATAAAGTCTATTCCAAGAATATAATTCAGGTTCACAAAGAGCTAAATATGCCATATATTCAATACCCTGGTGGCAGGTTAAAATATAGTCAGGATTACTAAAGCACGGCAGAGTAAGAATAAATCATTTTTATCAATTCAGAGCCATCTTTTCTTTAACCTGATGGAAATTAAGGAAGAATCCAATTAATTGATATCTAGACTAGATGCAGAAGATGATTTCTTGAATTATCATAAAATCATAGAATCATAGAATCATAGAATCATAGAATTATAGTGTAGGAAGGGACCTGCAAAGGTCATCTAGTCCAACTCCCCTGCAGTAAGCAGGGACATTTTCACTAGGTCAGGTTGCTCAGAGCCTTATCAAACCTTTCCTTGAATGTCTCTAGGGATGGGGGCTCCACTACCTCTCTGGGCAACCTATTCCAGTGTCTAATCAGCCTCATGGTGCAGAAGTTCTTCCTAATGTCTAATCTAAACCTGCCTTGCTCCAGTTTAAATCATTGGCCTTTGTCCTATCAATACATATCCTGGCAAATAGTCCCTCCCCATCTTTCCTGTAGGCCCCCTTCAGGTACTGGTAGGCTGTTATGAGGTCTCCCCACAGCCTTCTCTTCTCCAGGCTGATCAGCTCCAGCTCTCTCAGCTTGTCTTCATAGGGAAGGTGCTCCAGCCCTGACTTTACAGAAGTCCAGATAGATGATATCCATGGGTCTTGCCATGTCTACTGATGTAGTCACTCCACTGTAGGAAGCCACTAGGTTGGACAGACATGACTTGCCCTTGGTGAAGCTGTGCTGGCTCTCTCAAATCACCTCCCTGTCCTCTGTGCCATAGCATAGCTTCTAGGAGAATCTGCTCCATGGTCTTCCCAGGCAGAGGTGAGACTGACTGGTTGGTAGTTCCTGACTTCTTCCTTTCTGCCCTTTTTTTAAAATGTGTGTGATGTTAGCCTTCTTCTATTCACTAGGGACGTCACTTGACTGCTATGACTTCTCAAATACTATGAAGAGTGGCTTAGCAACTACAACAGCCAATTCTCTCAGGACTCTGGGATGCATCTCATCAGGTCCCATGGACTTGTGGACATTCACATTCCTCAGGTGGTCACAAACCTTGTCTTCACTCACAGCAGGAGGGACTTGTCCCCCCTGATGTACATCTAGTGCTCCTTCCATTGGGTCATTAAGAGAGGCTTTCCCAGTAAAGACAGAGGCAAAGAAGTTGTTAAGTACCTCAGCCTTCTCCTTGTCTGTTGTTATGAGTTCACCATCCTTGCTCAACTGGGGTGGTACTCTTTCTTTAACATTCATTTTCTCGTTTATATACCTGTAGAAGCCCTTCTTGTTGTTTTTAGCATCCTTTGCCAAGTTATGGTCCAGCCATGCCTTGGCCTTTCTGATCCCATCTCTACATAAGCAGGCAGCATCTCTGTACTCTTCCCAGGAAATCTGACCCTGCTTGAACTGCTTGTGCAGTTCCTTTTTGGTTTTCAGTCTTACCTGCATGTCCAAATTCAGCCACCTGGTCTCTTCCCTTTTTTCTGGATTTCTTACACTTGGGGATGGAGAGCTCTTGTGCTTTGGAAAGCATCCTTGAAGGGCTGACAGCTCTGTTCCACCCCCTTGTCCCCAAGGACCGTTTCCCAGGGGTCCTATTTAGTAATTCCTTGAAAAGCTGGAGGTTTGCTTTTCTAGAGTGATGGGTCCTTGGCTGACATTTTTCTCAGGACCATGAATTCTACCAGCATGTTGTCACTGCATCCTAGGCTGCCTCCAATCGTGGCCTCCCCAATGAGTTCACTGGCATTAGTGATTAGCAAATCCAGTATGGTAGCTCCTCGTGTAGGACTGTCTATTTCCTGCCTCAAGAAGTTGTCATCTATGCACTCCAGGAACCTCTTGGATTGCTTACACCTGGCTGTGGTTTTTTCCAGCAGATGTCACAGTGGTTGAAATCCGCCATCAGGACAAGGACCTTTGAGTGTGTTGCCTCCTGTAGATAGACTAGGAATGCTTCATCAATATGCTCCTCTTGATCAGGTGGCCTGTAGTAGACACCAGACACAAGGTTTCCTATGTTGATTAGGTTTCTAATTTCTACCCATAAGCTTTCAACTTCCTCTTGGCTATTCTTCAACCTCTAAACTTTCCTTAATATAGAGAGCAACTACTCCACCCCTTCTGCCTCTCCTGTCCGTTCTGAATAGCCTATATCCCTCGATGGCCACACTCAAGTCACAGGATTCATCCTGCCAGGTTTCAGTGATGGCCACGATCTCATAGTTTCCCATCAGCACAGTAGCTTCCAACTCTTCCTGTTTATGGCCCATGCTGCGTACATTTGTGTAAAGGAACTTCAGCTGGGTTGCTGACCCAGGGAGTGAGACCCCTTTATGAGAGAAATGCCCCTTGAGGTGTTCCTCAGATGTTACCCTGTTGATGAAGACCACCTTAGGAGACGCTGTCTCATCTTTGTTACACTGAAATTTTAAAGCAGTGCCCTAAGTACATCTCATTGAAATCAGTCAAGAGCTGTCCTCCTAAATCTGATGTGTCCCACAGTTTGTCACAGACAAGTCTGTTATTATCATCCCCCTCCCCATTCTCATCTAGTTTAAATTGACCATGAATTACCTCACATTCATCTTATATCTAACCTTTGAAACCTTTTTTACCTAAAGCATCTTTTCAGACATACTAAACCAACAGCAATATAAGGCTACCACAAGGCAATATTTGTTATTCTAATGATTTATAACAAAATACTTTACTTATTAGCAAAGGCTAATACTGGATCCATCAGTCTGGACACAAGTAAATTAGCCATTAACTTTCTGACACCTAGCATAAAACAATCAGTTAGGTCTGGCCGTCTAAGTAATTAATTTAGGTTCTCTTTGTGGACACCATGGGGATTATAAGGTGAGCTGAAACTACTCACGTATCTCAGTTGACTAATTTATATTAAATGCCTATTTTTTTAGGCTACTGAAGCTGAGAAAATTAACTCCCTACCACAATATATAGCTACAGCAGGAGCCACACAGGTACACAGGTTTCAGTGCGAGATTTCTCAAAATCTAACCCTAGGAAGCTCCTACATAACGCTTTTCAGCTTTAGAACATAAATAATTTCACAGAGTCTCCTCAGCAAGGACACCGTTCCTAATTTAAATATTGGGAAACTGAGGTACAAAGAGAAGTCAAGTCTGTAAAATTCTGTGAGGATGAAGAGGAATTGAATGACTGTTCTCCTTTCTGAGTCAACAACCAAAGAGCATCCACGGGAACTGGCATACAAGTTGTCGAAACAGACCAAGGAAAGCACTGCCAGGGCACAGCCAGGGCTGCTCTACAGTGGGAGGAGAGCTGAAAGTGGAGAGTGGCAGCAAGGCAGGAAAGAGCAGTGCCCTTACTGAAAAGGACTAACCCTTGTCTTACCACTAAAAGCCCTTTGAAACAGCCAGTCTCCAGGTTTCTTGCAGGCTCCCTTTAGGTATTGGAAAGCTATTATGAAGTCTCCTTGGAGCCTTCTCTTCTCCAGGCTGAACAAGCCCAACTCTCCCAGTCTATCTTCACAGGAGAGAGGTTCCAGGTGTCTGATCACATTTGTGGCCCTTCTCTGGACTCACTCCAACAGCTCCATGTCTTTCTTATACTGGGGTCCACAGAGCTGGACACAGTACTGCATGGTGGGGTCTCACTGGAGCAGAGTAGAGGGGCAGAATCTCTTCCCTCAACCTGCTGGTTATCCTGTTTCTGATGAAGCCCAAGATACAGTTGGTTTCTGGGCTGCAAGTGATCTTTCCCAGCTCATGTTGGTAATTTCACCAATGAACACCCCTAAGTCTTTCTCTCGAGGGTTACTCACAATCCTTTCTCCATCCAGCCTGTAGTAATGTTTGGGATTGCCCGGACCCATGTGCAGGACCTTGCACTTGGCATTGTTGAACTTCTCAAGCCTGTCAAGGTCCCTCTGGATGTCATCCCTTCTCTCTAGCATGTTGACCACACCACACAGTTTGGTGTCATCGGCAAACTCAATCCCACTGCCCATGTTACTGACAAAGTTATTAGATGTCCATAAAAGTTGTCCTTTGCATAGCTTAGATGTGGCTATGAATACATGCTCTGCTGGTGGATGACTCATGGTCCACTGTGCTTGACTTCTTAGCTTGTTTTAAGGAGGGATGCTTTGGAAATACCTACTCTGCAATTTTACTTCAATTTTCGTGTTTGCAGCATTTCATCTATTCTACCTATTTGTGGGAGGGGTGAGCGAGGGGGTGGCAACAGCTTTTTGTGTCTAAGGCTGTTCTGCCTGCCCGGGGTGACAGCAATTACACAGCCAAACTGAGACGCTGATATATCCACACAATAGTGTATCTATTTCTTCTTTTACAGAATCAAAGACTTTTATAATTATGATGCCACAATACTACCTGCCTATGAAAATGCATGTAAACAGACCGTGATTGTAGCCTGTCTTTCTACATTTACTTTGACTAATTTATTTATTGGGGGGATGGGGAGGGAGTGGATGGGGGGTGCCTGTGTGTATGCATGCGCTCTTTTGCCCCGTCCCAGTCCATCCAAATCCATGCATCTGATTATGAAGTAGAAACTCCAAAACATTATTATAGGGACTGGAGGGACAGCTTGGAAGCAGGGAAAAGGCTGTGGCACAGGCACATACATTATCTTGCATCAGAGAAACAACCATTTGAGAGTCATTACGAAAGCCTTGGCTGGGGGAGAACCTTCAGTTGGTGGTCACCCCTTATTATACCCCAGAGAATCCAACTTCATGGAACAAACCCTTGGCAAACAAGCTTCCTTTCCTGTCCTGATCATAAAGTTACCTAAGAATCTGCCAGACAACAATCAAAAGGTTGCTTTTGCAGCTTTCTAAACCAAAATTCAGTCGGTGTAATCAGCTAAACTCTAACAGATTCAATGGAGTCATGATCTAGTCAGATCATCTGTCAACCCTCACAAGGTTTTGGTGACAATATATTGGACACTAAGGGAGTGACAGAGAAGGATTTTGTTCTGCTTCCACAGAAGCTCCACTGCTGCTCTAGTGGCTTCAACTTCTTGTGCGTTTCTGTCATTTAGCAAGTGTAAGCAGAGTGTTGGGGTTTTTTTCATAGCTCAGCTGATCAAAAGAGATTCTGTGCTTGTAAATAGAGATTGTAGAGATTGTTAGTAAATGGAGATTTTGCTCTACTTTCCACACACACACACTAATTTGAAAACTTGTTAAAGTTGTCTTCATCAAGAGAAATATTGTTAATGGAAATTTCATGTATTTAAGGGGTTTGTGTTTTGTTTCTTTCTGAAATCAGAGGAAGAAGAGCTGGTAAAAGATATACAAAGTACTCTCATCCATTTTGCTGCCAAGGCAAGTTTATTTCTACCATGTATTTGCGAGTGCAGTGGTACTCAAATGACAGTGCTTGGAGCTGCTTCTGTCACAACCATGAAGCATCAGTCACTCTTCGAGCAGTGACACCTTCTGCTCCTTATAGCCCAGAACAAGGCTCTTCCAGGGTTCCCAGTGGCTACTTCAACCAAGTAAATTTGAAATAACAAGTACTTGTCTGCAACACGCACAGCTGCTTCTTGTCTTTTTTGTTGTGTTTGTTTTTTTTTTTTTGGTATATCTCCAGACAGGATCAAAACTGGGGATTAACACATATTGTGCAAGGCTGAACTTCAGAAAGGCCTCAGAAGACTATGTCCAAGAGTACTTTAGGCTACAGGAGGAAATACAACGTTAATTAAATACTTTTCCTGGAAAGCAAGCAAATATGACATGAAAAAAACAAACTACATAAATGGTTTCCCAAAATTGTTTTTGGATGTAGCAATGAAGCAGTATGAATTTTTAAGAATAATACCTGGAGGAGATGCATGTTTCACCATTGAACATATTCAGGTAGTTGTGCTCATACCTATAGGAAACTAGTATTGGTTTCCTATATATCTTCAAAAGCTTGCTGGTTTATTAAAAAATGTTTGAGTCCTGAAATTCACAATATTATTGTTTCTCATTATCAGTTAATTGCCATCATTAATCATTGTTTTCTTGATTAAAAAGTAACAGTCAGTTCAATACCATGTGATATGGATGACTAATCACAACTCAGGAGTAATAAAGGGTTGAAATAAGTGTTCACGAACAAGTTGTCATCTGTAATTTGTCCTCATAAACTAGTTAGCAAATACTTACGAGCAATGAATACTTCCATACAAATTAAGATGAGCTTGAAAATGATTTATAAACAGGGAAAACTAGTTGAATTTGTCTCATATTTCACTTGTAATAAATAATTTGGACATACACAGTTATCAGAGTGGAAAGCAGAAGACCTTTATGTAAAGTGAATATCTACAATGCAAATTAGTTGAAAATCACTTCTGCTATTGCTTTATGTTATCAAAATTTTGAATTGTCAGGTGCTGATGTAATTTCCCTAGCAAGACTGTTCCATAATCCTAATAGCAATCCCTCTTCAGAAAGTTTTATCAGAATTTTCTCTTAATTATTACTCAATTATTTCATTGCCCCTTATACCACTCCATCTTTTTCTCATCAGGTGGTAGATGGACTCCTTCATGCAGACTCTCCTGTCTATTGCTTCATTACACTTGGTTCCATCAGTATTTAATACATTTTGAGTAGGATTCCATCTGTATTAAGACATTATCAGTGTCAGTTTGAGATGTCCTAAGATACCTGAAAATCGTGATGGGGATGGCAAATGAGACAGAATCTGTGGAAAATCCATTACCTGATGGAGAGGCATCGGAGATTGCTGAGGATTAAAATAGTTTACTTATGGTATATGAGAATAATTTTTGTGCTCACTTAAAATTAGGTTGAATTGAAACTAGAATGGCTTTGCTTGGCATGAGTGATCAGAGTGAAGAAGCCTTAGGTCACAAACCATAACTGAACTTCAGATGAACCTCTGCTTGGCTGAAAAGGAGAAGTACCGGCAGTCTTGCACAGTGAGACAAACTGGACCAAGACTATAATTCAAGGGAAAGATCTTCAGTGAAAGAGAGAAACCATTCCATATCAAGTCAACAGAAGGGAGACAAGGCCCAAGGGTGGATAAGACTGGAGGATGATGAAACTGCATGAGTAGGTAAAATTTAAAAGATGATATTCCAATCATTGTAGAGAAAAACAGCTATTAAACAAAAATCATGAACACCTTGTGTAGTAGACTGTGAGGCCTTGAAAGGCACAGGAAAGTAACTGAGAGTGTCTCTTTGGTGATATGCAGCTAGAGCTGAAATAAACCAACTCTGTGGCAGAACCTAGGATCCGAAATCTTCTTTGGAGTCAGAGGCTGAGACTAGATCCAGCCACACACCTAGACTTCCCTCTGAGAAGGAGTTTGGAAAGCAAGAGGATCCAGTCTGAACCTCATACCTCAGTGGGAGGGTCTTCTTGGTCTTCTCTATGAAAGAGACGAAGCACAATATCTTAGGACTTTTCCAGTGGTAGCAAGCACCTGTAGTTGATTAGAAGAGATCTTCGTTGCTTGTAATGAATCTCAGGCATCCTGACATTCATGGGAAGGTATTAGTTGCAAACTTAACCTTAAGCCTCTTAATCTGGAGCTGTACCCAACCCCTAGAGCTAGGTGACATGAAACTCATCCAGATAAACTGCTGTCTCTATGCCTTAGCCTTGTTTGCTCACTTGCAACCAAAAAAAAAAAAAAAAAAAATTTCCATCTTTGTGTTTTCAGGGCTATTCAAAATTGTCCAATTCTGTGCATTCATTCATACTTAAATTATACATATTTGTTGACTACATGCTTTTTTAATTCTTCCCTGAATGAATCACTCTTTATTCCATTTTATCTCTTTCCTGGCTGTATATTTGCACTTTAAGAGTAATTTTCTTTTCCTCTATCCACAGGCAACCTGAGTGCACTTCCCTTTCCATGCTGGCATGCTGGCATAACAAGGTACTGTGGAAACAAGCTGTTTATGTAGTCTTTTAGAAAACTAATTAAGCTATTAGATAAGATTATGAGTAATGATGAACCAGATGATACATGGTGCACATCTCTGAATTAGAAAAGTAATCTTCCAAAAGCTTCCACAATTTAATTACGCAAAAGAAAATGCTTTTGCTTGTATGGATCCACAGCATAACCAAGGGTCTACAGCAAGTCAAATGCCCACAAGAGTATTTTGATTTTGTAATAGCAAGTGATCTAAACCAGATAACTTGGATGACTCGCTTGCACCCACATTTAAGTTGCCAGATGAAACAACTTTTCTACAGGAAGTTTCTATGTTCCCTGGAGAGAGGTAGATGTCAATTAAGATGTCTTGATGGAGAAACCTACTTGCCCAGGAATAGACAATTCAGCTTGCTAGGGTTGTTCTGCCCCTGAAACCTCCAGGGTCACCTGCCTCTGGAGTACAGAGGACTCTTTAGAAGCATACTGCAGCACAACTGAAATAATCATCAAGTCATCAAAAATAATCAACAAATCAGCAAAAATAATCAATAATCATGAAAAATTCTGTGTGAATAGGGGCCTGAATTGGGCAAACTGTATCCCTCCTCTCAACTGTGTCCCACAGAGCTTATTCTTATTTAGAGGAGGGCTGTTACCATCTAGGTAGCTAGTGATTTATTTCTCTTAATACATTGGTTTCATTATTTTCACCACAGAAACAGCACTTGGATTCTTCCAGCAGCAGTTACCAGATTTGTGGAGTTTGGTTTTTTTTCTTTATAAGCACAAATACATTTGCTTTGACACATTTACCATTACAAAAGTGATGTGACATCTTGATATTCAGATATTTAAATAAACATCCTTGCTCTGACACATTTTATTCCATAGAGTTGAAATTGATTTCTCAGTATGGTCTTTATGAGAGGAGAGATATGTGTGTGAGCGTGGGCACAAGTGAGAGTATGTGAGCACGTATGTGTAGTTTGTCTAGCTACAGATATCCTGTGCAAATTTACTCCCAGCACAGAGATTAGCAATACAATCCAAAGTGTAAATCAAGAGATACAAATAGTCAGAAACCATCTTGACCACTCTGAATAGCTGCTATAGATGATCTTTTTGTCGGCCTACAAATTACTCAAGTGTCTCTAAGGGGATGAGATGTATCATCTTTTACTATTAGCTATTATTGTTACATGCCTGAAGTGATGGAGTAGTGTGCTTCTATTTCAATTACTGAGGCCTCTTTACTGGATATGGATTGAGCTGATTTTACCCTATAAGAACAAATACTGTTATTACATTTAATGATTAAAATCCTGCTTGCGCTCAGCTAAAATATAAATCAGTAGTTTGGAAGAACAGGCTTCAAGCTAAACAAAATTGCTTTGGGAAACCAAATAATTCAGGGAATTACCAATGGGTTATTCAGGCTTTCACCTCTATAGCAGGTCACTAATTGGATCTAGACCAGGTTCATAGTAGTGACGTGAGTTTGGAACCAAAAATTATTATGTTTTCTGTGCAGCCTGAAGTGCCTAGTGGTCTCCACCCAGTTCCTAGAAATTTTCCACACTGGGATGGGCATGACAGGGATGACTCACCCAGCCATGTTAGTTAGCATAGTCTGAGATGTGTCATATTATCGAGATGAACATTTCTCTCCATTAAACAGAGAAAGTATCTAGATTACTAGCCTGGAGTTAGACTATTTATTACAGAAAGGTACAGGATAGCTGGTTGATGTGGATAATTCTGTCATATGCAAAAGTTGGATAAATATATTTTTCCTGAATTTCTGAAGCTCAAAATTTGGAAACACTTTTCATAATATGAAAAAAAACCCAAAAATTTCAACTCTGTATGTACAAAAACCAGTAACACTGATTTTCTCCTTGTCTCACCATGAAAAATAAATTTAGATGTTATTAGGATGTTAATAATATCAGACATAGCCTTTGGTTTTCATTTTACTTTCAGGCTACATTTCAAAAATTCAATGATTCGGGTGGAGATGAGGGCAGAATATGCCCGTTCAATATGAGAAACACATATACAACAGAAGGCAGGTTGGTCCATAATACTAAGAATACTACTTCTTTATCTCTTTTATCAGATGATATGTCCAATTTTCCTCCTTCAATTCAGTACACACTCATGACACACAAAGAGCCCTGCAGGACTATTTTATCCCAGGGGAATGCCAGGATTTAATATCATATCTCTTCAAGCTCCTTTTGATTATAATCACTTCGTGATTTTATGCAAAACTTAACTCTAGTCTGTATTGTTCATCATATGAACTTTTACTGGAACTAGACAACTGTTTTGCTGTGCGTTTGGGTTTGGTTGGAGTTTCTTTGTTGTTTTTTTGTTGTTTTTTTAACTATCAGCTGTCAACAGCTTTGCTTGAAAGCTTGCATCTTGGATACACACACATGTCCTACTGCGACAAAGAGGTTCATGGGGTAATCTGAGCTCTCAGTGTGAGAAGGGGGCAGATATCCACTGAATGATACTGAAGTGGGAAACATTTGGCTAATGGCTTGTTTCCTCTCCACGGTCTAAGTCTGCTAGTTTTCCTTGCCAGATGGTGTGTGAGATTTATTTCTGAGCTTCTAGACAGAGACAAGGCATTTGAGCTGCTCTGAGGGCACATCTCTTCTCCAAAACTCTTCTAAGCAAGGATTTCAGAAGTCTCTGTTGTAAATTTTGAAGTGGAAATCTTCTAGAATTCAGTTTGCTCCACGTTTGAAGAGGAGTTTTTTAGTTGTCTTCCCTATTAAAACAAACAAACATAAAAACCCACCCCAAAACCTCCATTGCATGGTGTAAACAAGCACACATGCACATACTCAAAACTCAGTAGCTGGGTTGTGGGTAGACATTTACTTCTGATCGAAGAGGTCCAGCTATAGGCAGCATTCCATTCTAAATAAATACGGCGAGACAATGCAGCTCTGCACAAACATGCCAAACTTTCCTCAGGACTTCTGACAGCAGGCAGCCAATTACTTTGAAAAGAATGGGTTCTGTCTCATGACTGCAGCAACACAAATGCATCTCCCTTGATCCCAACATCAAGGTAGAGCTTTGAATTTCCGATATTTTAATTCAATACAAAGGAGTGTTCTCAATGTTATTTATTTTTTTATAGTGGGTGGCAGCTTGTTGGGGTTTTCTGCAATCAGATGTAACAGCAGCAGGGTTAAAAGAGGTATATAAATAATAGAAGGCTTCTCTCACCTAAAGTAGGATCTACCAATTCTTGCCCTCTTTTTAATTTGGGAAGGAAATATAAATTATATGATGACAGATTTGTTCCCATCAAGTCAGAGAAGAAGAAGGCCTCCAGAAGAACAATGGCTGATGCCACAGCATGACTATCTGACAAGCTTGAAAAGCGACTGTAAAGTTGCCAACACAACAAGCCTTTTATCTTTGATGATAGTATTTGAAGCTTGTGATTTTCATCCAAGGAATAGGAGGAGGTATATAATGTCTTTCCACCACCTTTTTTCTTACTGTTTTAATTACCATTATTTTAAAAAATATAAATATTCACCAAATAGACATTTATTTTCTTATTTTCAAATTCCCATAAGTGATTTACAGGAATAGCTTCACTTCTTTGCTGAACTTGGCTTTATTCCTAACATAAAAATACATAGCTCTTTATAAATTTCTTTGACTTTATGTTCATTTTCTGGTGCCCTGGTTTCAGCAGGGATAGAGTTAATTATCACCCTAGCAGCTGGTATGGAGCTGTGTTTGGGATTTAGGATGAGAATAAAATTGATAACACACTGATATTTTAGCTGTTACCAAGCAGTCAAGGACTTCAGCTTCTCACACTGATATGTCCAAATTAAAACCTGGATTTGGATATTACAGTAGAGGGAATCTGGTTAATTAAAATTCTTCCACTCCTTCTGTGTAGGCAACAGGACCCTGTTGGCAGACCGCATTCATGGGCATTTGGTTCTGGAAGTTTCATGTTGCAAGACTCAGTGGTGACATGCCCAGGTGCCTCACTCCAGTCAGAGGCATGTGGTGCTCAGGTTCCCTTCAAGTAAACAAGAAAATATTTAGTTCCTTCATTGCAGCCTGCTCTGACAGACAAAGCCAAAGGGGAGAATGCACCTAAATCATTGCCCCTTGCTTAGCATAGAGCACTTAATATCAGACATGACTGTCAGTGTGCAATCCAGAGCCTGAAACCTGATCCTGGCTTAAGCTTTTGGGTTTCCCTTAAGGAAAAGGCCTCCGTAACGGCTCTCTTTTGCACAAAATCTTATCCAGGAAATGGTAAAGCTGAGTTCGATGTTTACCTCAGACTAACAGGGTTTGAATTTATATCTCCCAGAAGTACTGGAGGGTACACGAACAGCCATCTGTAGGCTCACCTGAGTAGAAAAATGCCTCCACATCTGTTGAAGCTGAATTTTTGTGCTGCCAGGCAAACAGAATTCATGGTACCCAAAGGAAGAAGAGTAAAAAACCTGATTCTATACCTGGAAATAGGAACAATGTGTATCCATACATGGTTATGGGATGCTGTGTCCACATCCTACTCTGCTGGAGGGTAAAAAAGAGTCATTCAGGGAAAAGGAAGAGGTTTATCCATCCCCTTTTGAGACTCCTAATGTCTAAGATGGACTGTGTCTCACCTCTTCTGACCCTGTAAATTCTTCATCCCTTCTTTAAACAGGAAGGATGTAAGGGATCTTCTTAAGAATATGCCTTTGACTTCCAGCAAGGATATCCATCTCAGCTGTACAATCTGCTGTCTTAACGAGCAATGCGAACATTAATTTAAATCCTTGGTCTTCCAGTTCCTGACCAAATGCTCCACAGAGTATGTACTGTATCAATGATTGTTGGCTACACAAGTTCTTAAATGAAACAAGTGTCATCTAAACAACTTTATCTTAGACATACTTAGTAACCACATCTTATGAAAGGTGGTACACATTCTTTCACAAGTGATCTAAGTCAATATAAAGATTTCCTGCTCTCAAAAAGAGGGATTTTATCCTGTGCCTGACATTCACGCTCATCAGCATTCAGGTAGCCATATGGTTCTCATCTTGCTGATTGGGCAGACTGTACAGCTTCAAAAACACTTGTACAGAGAAGTCATGGAACAGTGAGGCCAGGATTGGAGGGGGAAGCAGTAGGAACAGACTTCCTCTTGTGTCACTCAGATCAGCTTAAATCGCCTGTGGCATCTCATTTGCTATAAACCAACAATTATAATCTCCATCATCCATCATAAGAGGTAAGTACCAAGGGAGTTTGCTCCAAAACGTCAATGACACTCTGGGACATGAGCAGGAACTTTTCAATCAAGCACAAGCAGCTTAGAAAGGGTTTTCTCTGATCACTGCCCTTTATTTGGGCTTCTTACATAGTATTTTAAGTGCCTGAAGCTGTTGTCTTGAATTTGAATCCTCTGTGGAATAAGGAGAGTTAAACAGGATTATTGGCACACTTCGTGCGTGGCAGTACGCTGCGCTATCCAGGCAACAGAAAAATATGTGAAATATTCCCTTTCCATCATTAAAAGTAACAGTTCTCAGGATTATCTGCAAATTCTTTTACAAGAACATAAGAACATCGCTGAGTTAAACCAGAGGCGTGTTTAACCTAGTTCTTGTTGTTAACAACAATCAATAGCAGAGGCCTTGAGAAAGACATTATTAGAGGAAGAAAAAGCACATCAATGGCAAAACGTCCTTGCTTCCCGGTCTCAGTAGCTTAGAGTCTTCCTCAGCCATAGGTTAGATCAGATCCTTACATTTAACAGACCTTTCTATTACGGCCAGAGTAGGCTGCAATTGATATTTTACCCCTGAATCTGTCATCGTGTTGACATCATGACCCCCCGAAATCTTATTTGAGTCTGGCCTCTCCCAGTATCTCATGGCAATGAGTTGCATAATTTATTTATGTGAAAAATACTTGTCTGGGTGCCATTCCACCCATGTTACACTAAGTAATCATTCTCTATACAGTTTTTCTATAGTGTTCTTGTTTTTCTACACCATTTTGCCAACCAGTCCCTCCCCAGACTGCGGTGTCTCATTCTATAAAATAGCCAGGCCAGGGCTTTGTTTAGTGCTGATTACACATGTGAATGTTTTCAGATGTCACCTTTTTTGGACAAGGGTGATGATAAAAAGTATTTATGAGGAAGGAGAAACATAAATGATCTATAACTGAATCCTCACAATCAAGAGCCCTACCCGATAAGCTGCAAACTCAATCATTTTTCTGCTTTCTTCCTAGTCCTGTAGCTCTCAGGCACAAAGACTATAAATGCCAAAGGATTTACCTCTTCATTTCTCTCCAATACCATGACTGACTACTTGTAGTTTTGTCTGAGATCCTCCTGTGGAGTAAACAACTTTTTTTTTGCTGCACTTTTTTCCTCCTCCTCTTATCCTTCCTTGTTAAAACTTCAGCAGTGGCATGAGCAAGACTGAATCAGGTTCAGCTCTCCAGTACCTTTTGAGATCACTCCAGTTAAGTCCAGTTCTTTATTTTAAATACTTTAAATACCTGGCTTTCAATAAATCCAGAAGAGCCTTAAGGCCAGCACAGAGGGGGCTCATCCTGAGTTGTATGAGAGCAGGATATTGATGCCGGTTTGACCACAAGTGCTCCTGTGTGAAGACACTGCTGTAGCCTCAGATCAGGAGCAGAAAGAGCTCTCCAGGAATGCTGATTGCCACCTTGTTTTCTATGAGGCAACATAGATGTGAATCTCTGAAACAGAAGATTAAATCCAAATCTAATGATTCTGAGAGGTCAATGTTAGTTCTATCTCTCTGAGCTCTCTATTTTGTGTGCAGCCCACCCTGACAGCCAGCTGGTTCAGATCACTTCTGCCAGACCAGACACAGATATGTAACTTCACTTACAAATCCTTGCTAGACAGAGGCAGGAGATGTCCACCCAGAGTTTTTTTGGCATCTGGGAAAGCAGAATTTAAACCACTAGTGAAAAGGGGAAGTATATGGAGAGCTAAACCAACTGAGGAACAGTTGAATCCCTCTGTGAAGAGCTCAATCCTAATAGTCCAAGCGGTATTTTAGGTGTCCAAATGCTATTTGTTCATTTATTTTTCCTAGAAACTCTAGCCAATTTAGGGTTGTATTTATAAGTGGGAGGGAGGTATATATACATATGTGTACCCAATTGTTATGCACATAAAGCTAATGAATATAATTTATATTTGTGTGTGTGTGTGGTGTATAAACATGTATATATAGGTATGCTTGTATGCATATGGTATAAAAACATTAATATATATGCACATGAATAGAATATACTTTCTCACATGTAAGGCAAGACTTTCAGAAAGAAAATTATGTGCCAAAATCCCATTAATCCCAAAAATCTGTTTCACTCCATTTGACTTATCTGAAAACTCAAGGCTTGGCCAACAAGCTTGGTCAAACCACCTCTATATTCCATTCACAGTACCTCCAGTCACATCTTACTAGAGTCATCATCTCCATCTTTTCTTTTTTGTTTCTCTTTTATTTTTTGTTTCTTTCCCCCATTTTATTTTCTTGATTTTCTCTATAGATAGTTTAGTAAGCTATTATTTTTCCTCATTTGTTATGCAGGGCATTCTTCATGTCTTTTCCAGAACATTTGCATTTGCATTTCTGATTTCCACCCAACAGTACTGATTTGGCTATAAACAATGAAGGAACAATCAGAGAAAGGGAAAAAAGAACATTGCATAAATGAGAGGAGATGCTGTCTACAGCATGTCTACATCTCTGGGTCTTTCACTCCAATATTCTAAGCTGTGGATTTCATCCACAGCCCTGGAGTCAGTGGAGAGAATTAAGACCTCCCTGAGGGAATTCAGGACAGTTGCTCTGTAAGAGCCTACCCCTGTCTTTTCCATACATACAATACCTGTGGAGCTGCACCACTTCACTCAGACACCTGCAGTGAAATGCATAAAGCAGAGCCTGACATTTTTTAGCTGTCTTGATGACAGTAAGTTTCATTATGGGCTGAAAATCCTACACTGAAAACAGGTTTAATTAAAACAGTGCAAGCTTGCGTCTAAACCAGCCCTTAGGCACCTTCACAAAGTCATATAAATCAGAGCCGTACAAGACACGTTATGTTCCTGAATGCATCTGCCTGTCAGAGTGAGCCCACCCATGCAGGATATCTTGTAGCATTTTATTCAGCCTAGTTTTAAAAGCCCAAATCATTCCGCCATTTATTCCACAATACACACAGAGCAAATGCCCTGACTACTTATGGTCATTTAAAAACCCCACAACACTTTACATAAAATTTGCTACCAGCAGTGTCCTGCTCAATTTACAAATGAGATAATTGCAGCCCTATTTAAATTCCCTTTATGGTTTCAGCTGGATGCAGTGCTTTTCTTCATTACTGGTGCTAAGGTTTTACAATAACACTTGGAATTTCGGAGTGGCTGTTTGTCACAGAAATCTGAATATATTGTGCAGGGAAGTACGTAGTATCACTCCTTTGTTAAGGAGTGGAATACTGCTGCCATGGCAAGTGCAGAGCTAGGACTGAATATCAAGTCAGCAGTGTGGTTAGCATTATATTTGCTCTACCTGGACTCCAAGGCTCAGCCTAGACCAGGTTATAATGGGCATGATGAAGTAGCAGCCATATTCCACTACTGCCATGGTAGCATACAGTCATGAACAAGCTTAACCATTCCCACAGGAGAATTGATGACGTGGAACAGATGGGAGAGGACATACATGATGTTCCATTTAAATACTTTATTTGGAGGAACACTTCAGAGCTGTCCTCTCTATGCAGGAGGAACCACAGTCAGCTTTCCACTATCCCAGTGCCAACAACTGTTTTGCTCCCAGGAGATCTGCCAGGGTCTGGAGTAATCTCACAGGTAGATTTGGGTTCCTCTGTGGCTTCCTGGCTTCCCTCGCCTTTTATTGCATCTCAAACACATATAGGGGAAAAATACAGAAACCAAGAAAGCTTGAAATGCCATAAGATACCTCATCAGGTGCAAGTTCCACATGATGGAAAGGCTCCAAGTTCAGGAACTACTGTAAGCTCAGTTCTCCAGGGCATACCTCACACTTTTCCCTACATCCCTTTTTCTGTCACAGAATCTAATTTTAAAGATTTTACTGGTGGGCAAGAGTGCCAAAGGATTTAACTAATTTCCATTTGTAAAAGCAAATTTTGGAAAAGCAGCAGTGAGAGAAAAAGCACTGTTACCAATAAAAAAGAACACATTGGTCTGAAAAAAATGGATGTGAAAAGAATTGTTTCCAGCAATCACAGTCCCTCTTCCATTTATCTTCCTCACTGTCTTCCTCTCTTTCACAAAACAGGTGCTCAAAGAGATTTACTCATGCTCTGAATGCAACCATCCAGCCAGTTTCTTAGCCACTGAACAGTCCACCCACCAAATCCATATCTCTCCAACTTAGAGAGAAGGATGCTGTGGGAGACCATGTGAAAGGTCTTACAGAAATCCAGATAGATGACATCCATAGCTCTTCCCTTGTCCACTGATGCAGTCACTCCACTGTAGAAAGCAACTAGATTGGTCAGGCAGAACTTACCCCTATTAAAGCCATGCTGGCTGTCTCGAATCATCTCCCTGTCCTCCATGTTCCTCAGCGTAGCTTCTAAGAAGATCTGTTCCATGATCTTCTCGGGCACATAGGTGAGGCTGACATGTCAGTAGTCCCCAGGGTCCTTCTTTCTACCCATTTTAGATACTGGGGGTTTATGATTCTGTGTTTAGATTCCATTTTTTTTTTTTCAAAACGCTTATCATAAAGCATAAAAAGAGTAAAGAAACAGCACCTAGATGTCAGTGAGGCACTAACAAAAGGGCTTTCTTTGATAGTCAGAGAGGGTATGCTGGAGGGAGCATTTAAAAAAAAATAAAATTAAAAAATAAGTAAGAATGATTTACTTCACAGTAGGGCTCCCAATATAAATAAGGGCTGAAAATTCAGAAAGGAAACAGAGGGTGTCATTTTGGTCTGTCCTACAACACTCAATTATCAGGGAAACCATGTCCTTTGCAAGTGCTCAGAGAGAAAATTATTTTTGCAAATAAGCCATCTCTGAGCCATTACTTAAGACAACGTGTACAAACACAAATGCTACAGAGCAGTCACTCCAGATTTTCCTCTCTTTGCATTGTAGCATATTGTGACCTACATTAATTGGTTTCCATGCACTGACCGCAAAACAAGCAGGCTCAAACGACTCAGCCCGGAGTGCAGACAGCTCCATCTCATTAAGGTGTAAAACACAGGCTGCAGCTTTTCTGTTAGCCATTTTAGAACAGCGACATACACCTGCCGCAGTACAGACACCTCTGGGCAATATTAGATGGGTACTGCAGCACCATAAGAGGGGTTAGAGATCTTAGTCAGCTAAGCACCCTCCCAAAAATGACACTATGCCTCATAGTGCTATGTGACATATCAGATGCTAGTGCCTTCTTGTATGTCTCCAGAGCTTTACCATGAAAGCTCACCACTGGAGGTGAAACACCCGATCCCACACAGGGCCCCTATGCAGTATAGTCCCACTCACACAGGGCTGTGCCTGTGGCAATAATCCTCTGTATCTAAGATGGCTCCCAGCTCAAAAACATCTGGGCAAAAATAAAATCCAAAACTATTAATTCCTCCACAGATAACAGAGAGTAGGTAGCAATAATAATAACATCCAGATGCTAGTCAACACTTTTTTTCTTTTTTTTTCCACAGGAGGAATTGTAAAACCTGAATTGTAAATCCTGGTTTCACAAAAAGGGAACTGAGATGGCTAAAGCTAATTGATTTTGCTGCACCGTAGCATGGATATACTAAAAATGAGATATAGTCCTTATTATGTTTCTTATAATGGAAAGAAATAAAAAATACGAGGATGTGGACATGAATATATACAGAATAAACTGCATATATATCTCTCAGGCACACACAAACAAATGAGCAGAAAATAAGCTTGTATAAGAGGAAATGACTGTGTAAATTTAGAAAGTGCCAGCTTTAAAATTCCTCCTGTGACCTTCTAGCACTCTTAGGATACAGCCTTCCATTGCAATAGAAAATGGTAGATTTTTCTCGGATGTGAATAAAGACTGTAACAAGGGGTAAATATAGCTATAAATGCCAGATACATGCAAAGGAGCAGAAGTGATACAGCATGAATTAGCTTAGTAATAACTCCAGTTATTTCTAAATACTGACCTTGCAATCTTATTGTTCTTTAAATGTGTGTGTTAAATATAAACAGGATCACTTTCTGTATTTACATAAATGTACTTGCCACTTTTCTGGGGCAAGTACCTTTTAGGATGAATTGGAAATACAAGGTCACTGACAGCTATATGACACACATTAAATTGTTCAGCTGGGTTATTTATCAATGTATAGATCTAAAATTCTCTAAATGTGGTCCGTGGGATAGTTTAGGTCACTTTCTTTATCCAAATTGTCCATCTGATATGTCTCTCATCACTCATGGTACTGTTTGCTGGGGTACACTCTGAGGGTTTGGATCAGATGTTACCCAGCCCTCATGTTCAGTTTCTGCAAGGTAAAAACAAACACCAGCATGTCCATTTGGACACAGCTGTGGTGTTTCTGTTTACCACATCAACTCCAGGCAGCCATCGTAATTAGCAGCCTCACGAAGCTTATGTAGCATTTGGCTTCCTCCTGCCTGTTTGCCTCTGAGCAAACAGAAGGGCATTTGGTGTGAGTGAAGCAGACAGAGAGCATCTGGGAGAGGTGTCTGCTTTACCACCTTCACATGAAGGCTCAAAGATGCCTTCCTCCAACCCACTGGCTCAGTTTAGGTGATGACACTAGACCAGATACACGGCATGCGTGTGAACACAACAGCCGTCACCAGTTCCTCTCTGCAGTATCCATTCTCCCACACCACAATACTCGGGACATTGTCCAACACCAGATGTTTGATTGTACAAGTTCACCATTCCTGACCCTCAAAAAAGGATTGGCTCACTGTAGTCCAGAGGAAACTCCCTCTCTTCGGCTAATGCTTTTTGTCACTAATTGTGGATGGACGGGGAGATCTGGGACCTACACTGTATTGTCCTTCATGCAAGGAAAATGAGAAAGATACCCATAAACTCTATACAATCAGATTGCCCTGTTTCAGTGGTCCAGTCTCTCTGCTGCTCATTATAGCAATCTTCTGTTACCTTTGTTCAACAGGGAGAGAATAAAAAGGAAGCACTTTAATTTGTATCAAAGATGCTTTAATTTTGCATTTAAGTAGGTATTTAAAATGAAAGAGTAGTTGCACATTGGAGTTTGCTGTGTGGAGTAGTTGGGAATCTAGCATTTATAATGACTGAGCAATCAAGGGTTTGTAAAAGTTGAGTAGGTAACGGTCTGTCACCAAAGGCTTAGGCACACCTGACCCTGCCTCGCTGCAGAGTGGCAATAAGCAGTCCTTTGAGGATCTTTCCTGCCAAATATGTCTATCATTTTATTGTCTTTCCTATCTGTGAGCTTTGTCTGTTTTGCTGATCCAAATGAATTTAGTATGAAGCTTCAGCTGTGACACCCCCCACCCCTTGTTCCATGGTACAGTTGAGAAGAGAATCCCGCCCAATTCAAAGTCACCACTAAAATAAAGCATCTATCTCCTACGCAATGTCACTGTGAGGAGGAGAAATTCCTAATGAATGTCTCCAAACCCTCGGGGAATGTCAGAATCAACGACAGTAGCCCACTTTCCTTCCAAGCCCACATAAAACTCAGAGGCTATGGCTCTGCAGGGAAGTAGGATGGATAGATCTGTTTAACAAGGACATGCAGACACTAGAAGATAGTAGGTAGGGAACAAGATATGCTTGTGGCATTGTAATTTGTGAGAAGTCTGTGCTGTCAGGAGCTTGAAGAACAACATATGGGGACAGTTTCTCCAAGATGCTCTGAGAATTGGAGGGTTAACCAGAAGACTAGTTGCAGCTGGTCAACTAGTCACTGAGCACTGCATACATGAGAGTCTGGGACAGCTTTCCTGACAAAATCTACTGTCAACTTTCAACAGATAATTTTACAGCAGCATCCCAAATATTACATGGAACAAATACAGCACAGCCATACCAAAATATTTTGTCACATAGAAAGCGGCTATCTCCCTCATAAATTTCTTACCACCACACAACTTGCAACTTCTGATTCTAGAGGGATGCAAGAAGCAACAGCAATCAACAGACTGCAGACATTCTTGGACTTGTTTAGCATGGTATACCCAAGGATGAGCACTCTTGCTAGGATGTTGACTTTCAATAGCAAAGAAATTTCATATTGCAATATTTTAGTGTTTACATAGACAGACACTTTCTGGGTAAGGTGAGAACAGTAAGACTGTATGTCTCCTGTGTCCGTCAGTAACATGAGAAGCTGGATAATCCCGCAGCATGTCTTGAAGGTATACAATGGATCTAAAATTTAATAACTGTGCATCATTGCTTATGTAAATCAAGGGAGTCAATAAAACAGATTTTTTGGCTTCTTATCTCAAAAGCAGACTACTTCACTAAAACTATAGCAACACCTTCCTTGCAAATCCTATATGCCCTCTAGCTCCTAACTCCCTCCTCCCACTGTGTGGTTCCTCAGGAATGTTTCTTTCCCTATATATTTTCAACAGCACCCCAAGGTAGACTAATTATTTTTCCTCATGGAACATAAAGACATAATGATGGACTTAATACATTCAAAAGTGATGCTAAGATTTCTCTATCCTTTCTGGGATGTTATTAATAAAAATATATATGCTTCCTCTATTGCAACCACTCTGCCACCAGCTCTTGCCTGTTCTTCATCCCACTGTGGTGATAGGCTGATCTAGATACTATTCCCAGGAAGATGAAAGAACAAGACATTGTGAAATGGACATATGAAATAAACAAATAGCATGATGAAATCATCTTCCTTCTTGTCAGGAAGAAAAGTTAGTCCTTCCCTGCAAAACCAGGCCTTAGAAGAAGCTGACATAAACCAAAGAGTTTTCAGGATCTGGGCCCAGAAAGGAAACTTCATGGTAACAGGAAAAGGATAAAACAGAGAGGGCACAACAGCCAACTTTAAGAGTGAAGAGGGCAGAAATAAAGCATCTGAATGTGTGCTTGAAGAGATCATCAGCCAGGACAAATAGAAACCCACCCACCAAGTTCGTCACGGTGAGGGGTTGTACCATACCTGACTCAGCATTATTAACTCACTGTGACTGTCACGATGGTTTAAGTATAGATGTGATTGCCAAGCAGAATTTCTTGATTATTTCTGAAAACACCAGTGACTTTCATTTGAAGGTCACCATTTGAATATTGAAGATAGTATTATTAAAAGAGGTTTATAAACATAAAATAATGGTATTGCATATACAACTCCATGTATTCATGTGGAGGTTGACAGAGCATTCCATATTGAAGAGCAGGAGGAAATTCTCAACTGTTCTCAGGTCCATATAAGCCATTTTTCTTTAATTGACTTTATAAATGTCTAAGTTTGGGTGAGCTAATCATTTGAGACTCCTTTACAGTCAGTGCACTGAAATAAGCACATCCAGGGTATAATTTATTACAGCAATCTTAAATACTGAATTTCCTCTGGAGATTTAAATTTCTCACTTCAATTTAAGTGAAGGTCATGTGTCTAGCTCAGATTTAGTTGCCTAACTCAGGGCAGAAAGCAGTAATCCTCCCTCCTGTAATTACACAGACCATTGGAGATCCCACCTGAATCTTGCTTAGAATAGCTGATCTTTGTGGGAACAAGGTTTTTCTTGTATAAGACTGTAATAGGATCTAAATCTTCCCATCTGCTTTTTCTCATTGCCTTTGGTTGACAGACACTGCTTTAAAAGATAAAGTCTTAGGTATAGTGGGTAGCAGCATGAAGGGAGATGTTGACGCGCAAGCAGCACATATAGAAAATTAACACTCCAAATCTCACTATGGCCCAGAAAACATCTGTAGTTCTTCTTATCATTGCACCAACAAGCAACAGTCTCAAATTGTGTCCTGTGGTTGCAAAGCATGTAGGAAGGCATAAGCATCAAAATCATTCCAGAGCCACAACAACATGATTATCACTAATTTTTTATTCTCTATAACATGCATCTCTATAGATCTAGGGAAACAATGTATTGCCACCATGGGAACAATGGGATTCCCAGGAATCTCTGAGATGCATGTGCCCATGAAAACAGAAATGAGACTAAATTGACCACATCTGGAGACCTACCATAGATATCTCAACATCCGAACTAGGCTTCCTTTGTGGTCAATGAAGAGAGATATTTTCAGGTGAACTTCTGAGCTCACAAAAAAAAGCACAGACATTTAATATTCAAGTCAGTTCCACACATACAGGCATCTAGTGCCATTTTCAGATGTCCTAGGGTGCCAGCAGTGTATCTACATGGAGCTGCAGATATGGCAAAGGTCCTATGCCCTTCTGGAATAATAACTAGTAGACAAGCAGAAGACCAAGAGTATCTCACACTGCAGTAAGTATCACATTAATGTAAGCATGTGAATCAGACTTTTACGTAGTTGTTATGGAATTCAAATCCAAAGTGTAGATGCCTTTTAGATATCTGAAATCACCTGGCCATATGTAGGTGTTTCTTTTAGAATGAAACTGTCAGGTCTCCAGACTCCACTCCATTGACTTGATCTTCATCGTGGAAGCTTAGATACCTTGATTACATGCAGACACATATATTTCAGTATCTTAAATTTGCTTTAGTCACATCCTACACTGCAGGACATAAGAATCTTAACACCAGGGCTGCCTAGCATGCTGTCCTTTGGAAATGGATAAACTGGCTCAAAGAAACTCTGGAAAGTCTCTAGTAGATAATCTTGCCTAAACCTCTGCTGCTGCTGGACTTCCCCATGAAGCTGATCTGCCTGCCTCTGCCTCTCACTAAAGTGCTTTCATTACAGGTTTTTAAAGAAATGCAATGTGACAAGGGCAGCTTTTGACAAACAAATTTGAGAGACAGAAATGCAGACATCTAATGTGTATGTGTATGTGTATATGTATAAGCTTTTGTGTGTGTATTCCCCACCACGCTATGGTCCTGTCCCATCACTTTCAACTGCCCATGTTACAGGAGTTTCATCATTTCCACAGAAAAGCTATTCTAACATTTAATACTTCAGAAGTTCACTCAGTAGTTATTCTGTATCTAGCCTATATTTTATTTCTGTGAGAACTGATAATGTATAAAAAGCCAACAGTAAAAAAAAAAAAAAACCGAGGAAAAAAAGAGGAAAATGTGGAGAGGCATAGAAGAAAGAGCTTGTGGCATATGCATGAGCTTAAAACTTCAAGAAAAAGTTAAATTAATGAAGGTAGTTCACAGTTTAAAATTAATTATTTTTTGCATTTCTTTTTCTCAGAGGTTCCTCTTCAATATTCCAAATATAAATGGTGCTGGGATTATTTAGAAACCAAGTACATTATAACTAAGGCCTATAGCAACCTCACTCAGCAGTGAAATTTGTTGTCTCCCTCTGATCCTCAGATTATGGAGATGAGGGGATGAATGTACATCAGTAAGATTCCCTACCGAGATAGCTTTTCAGTCTTTTCAGTAAGAAAAAGATCAAAGGAAAAATAGCTAATTAACATACCAAAGGAGACAAAACCCCTAGAGCTTTATCGTTGTTGCAATCCAATAATAAACAGCCAAGTACAAAAAAGATTATTTGATAGTGACACACAGAATTGAAAGCCTTTGAAATGTCAGCTTCTCAAAAAAAAATATTTTTGGAAGGAGAAAATATCCATAATTATACAGAATAATGCTTACGCATTGGGGAGTAACTCTTCATTCCTGTGAGAGCTTGCTTGTAAAACTACTGTGCTTAAGAACAACAACTTGGCTTGCCTTTATCTAAATTAAAAAAAAAAATAAATTGAAAAACTCACACCACACAAAAGGCTTCAGCTCCCTTCTTGAGCAAACAGTCCATTCTTTTCTAAAAAAAAAATATTAAGTACAATTTTTCTTGATCTATTAAAAAAATATATATCATCAATCTTGGAAATAAAACAGGACTGGAGGCAATGGGCACAAAGTTAAACACAGGAGGTTCCACCTGTACGTCAGGAAAGACTTCACTACCTTGAGGGTGACTAAGCACTGGCACATGTAGCACAGGGAGGCTGTGGGATCTCTGTCCTTGGGGATATTAACAAACTGTCTGGATGTGGTCCTGGGTAACTGGCTCTAGGTGGCCCTGCTTCAGAACAGGGGATTGGACAAGATGACCTCCAGAGGTCCCTTCCAACCTCAGCCTCTCCTTAATTCTGTGGTGTCTTTTCACATCAAAAGTATTCTGCTTTTGTTAGGGTTTTCATTATTTTAGGAAAACTTTTATTTCTCTTGTATTCCACCCACTCTCTGAATAATGGTAAGGTTTAAGTTTCTACTGGAACCAGTCATTGCAATAAGGAAGACTATTCTCTATTTGACACTAAAGTTCATTAATTGATTCAGCATAGTTGTACTGAAGTGCTAATCCATACTCCTCATGAACGTAAAAGCAACGAGTCCATTTCTTGAACCCTGTTTAGCACAGCAGGGCTGCAAAGGAGATGAGAGGCAACCTGGCCCAACTTAATCTTTGCAAGCAGAATAATGTACAGTGTCCATTGCCCATAATTTTTTGGTCCTAAAACAGGCACAGCCATACCACTCTCACTAGAGTATCAGGAAGCAAGAGCAAGAGAAAAACCAGCTTTTCATTATAGCCTGGCTCAGTTTGGGATATTCCTAAACCAAAACTGCTAGAGAGGGGCTAGCCCTCACCCCATGTGAACACAAGCCACTGTGTGCCTTGCTAATCTTGGACTATGGCTTCATCTCTGGCTCTCTTTCTATAGCAAGTTATCAAGGTGAACACAGTCATAAATGGCCCTCTTGGATGAAGAAAAAAAAAAAAAGACATCTTGATGCCCAATTAAAACACAACAGCCAACAGCTTGACTCAGAGGATATCCTAAATTAAACCAGCTGGATACAAAGCTGAACAAAAAAGGCGCTTTCAGATGCCCAGTCTCCCATTTCAGCAGTGCCAAGCTTAACACGCTAATATATATCTAGAAATAGCTTTCCATTAAAAAGACACAGTTATGGCAAATAAATCACTGAAAAGATGCTTAGAATATGACATTTCAGAAGCTAAATGCAGATGCACTGTGTTTTAGAAATAGGTATTGTTTCCTAAGTGCAGGGTACACAGGCCTTAAGAGGCTGAAATAACCACCTGTAGATGCATTCAGCATGCCCATTGCTGTCACTATCCTGATGTACAAGTCAAAACCATCTGAAGTCCATACCTCTAAGGATGCTTTGACAGCTCTGGCAGCAAAGGCTTCATTGCCTTTTACCCTGCTAGTAGTAGCAAACTCAGGTATGTAGAATAATTTGGCCTACTCCAAAATTGCTAAGATCCTATTCTACTCTTCAGTGAGGAAAAAGTCGTGTAGCCAACTTGATTGCTAAAGCCAAACTGAGCTGTAACTACACAAACTCGATCTCAAGACTCCTTTGTAGTTGTGGCTGCGTGGCAATTCCCTTCACAAAGTTGGTCTAGAAAGAAATGAGGAGAAACCTACAACTTAACTCAGGTAATAAATAAAATACATCTACGGGTTCCTGTAGGCTCTGTGCTTTGGTCAGGCTGTGAATACATCTCCAGTCTTCCAGAAATAGTCATTTTACTGCAAATGAGATAAAACAGTGCCCAGTTTTAGTCTTTCTTGTTTTTCTATTTTGAAAAGACTCTGAAGACTCTCAGAACTCCTGCAGAACAGTGAAAATTCTTCGTGGTATTTGGTCGGGTGTCTCAATTCACTCAAAATGTCACATTTAAAAGTACTTTTGCTAAAGTGGAAACAAATTAATACTACGAACTAAGGGAAATAATGTGCCACGACTCTTTGGCAAGCTACCAGAATATAAAAGGCTTCCAACAAATCAATATTAGAGGCGTTTTATGCAGTGTAATATTTGCTTTAGCTATCTACTAGGCACAGTTTTTACATATCCGTTGTCTTTTCACTGTAAAGCCATTAGAGAATTTAGCAATATCATGTGTGTATTTTCTTGTCTGACTATTCTCATGAGTTTTACCAAATGTAATCCTTTCCTCGGTTATTAATCACTAGTACTAGGCAAACACTGACACACATACACACCCCTCACAAAAAAAAAGTCACACATGTTCTTGTAGATGGTTAAATAAATTCACTTTGGCTGTTATTGTGTTTACTTTTTAAGGAAAATGTTGTGGGGGTTTTTTATTTTAAGGAAAATGTTTCCAGGAGGAAAGCAGAGAACTGTTGAGAAGGGCAACTATCTATGAATATCAGGAAACAATCACAGAAATTAAATTATAGAAGCTTATAACCAAATATTTGTGCTAGAAACCCAGTTCAATGTGTTTGTGACACATTGCAACATGCCACATCACTTATAAGATCAGTCAAAACCATTCACATTCTGAATAACAAACACACACAAAGAATTGCTTATGAAATAAGAATTATTTCCATAAATTAATTGGGAACAGATTTCCTCAAGTCTATTCACACACAGCAGCAGCTTGTTCCACAGTCAGGTTTTTCTTGCTTCAATATGAGTAACCAGGAAAGAATTTGACCCTTGACAAATGATTTTGAATAACGAATATGTTTTTAAAATATTCCAATCTGCTCATGGGCAAATTCATCAGCAGAACAGCAGGCAAAATTTGCCATCTTCATTACTTTTTATTATTAAGCTTTCTATTCTGTCTCTTCGAAACCTCACCTTTCAAATGCCACCCCCCACACCCACCCTCTTTAACTTCAGCTACGGCAGCAGAGAGTTTTTGTAAAAACCTCCTGTTGGTAGCATTCATTACATGTTAGTCTGCAAAGCCATGAAGTGGAGGATGCTTGGAATGAAAATTAGGAAAATAATTCCACAGAGGAAATGCAATGGTAATAATTATCAACTACGCTAAGTTTTCACTGTTTGATTATGATTCTCAGCCAGCTACCATAATTTCTCATTCAGAGGCAATTGTGGTAGAGGAAAAAGGAACAGGCTTTTTTAAGGCTTTGTGAGGCTCCCTCAGTTCCTTTTTTATGTCAAGCTTATCTACACAAAAAAGATACACTAAAAGAATATTGCTCAGATTGCAAAGTCAAGCACTCCAGTGCTAGTAAATGCCAAAATTAAGATTTCCTGAAAACATTAATTCAGTCCCTTATACATATGCATTGTGCAACAGTCTTTAATTACTTGATGGCATACTATTTTTTCACGCAGTTCTTGCCTCGTTCTGTAGTCATGCTGGATGGTGCTCACTTAATGAGTAAGCTATTCAACATCTTCTTTTATTCTTCACATTCAGTGTGTGGCCCAAATGCTTTATTTACAGCACACTATTCAAACCCTGCTATGAAGACAGAATTAATTTTCTCATGGGCTTTTCTATGGCTGTCATCACTATGATATCTTAAATATTCATTAGGCCTGAGAGAGAGGGAGAGAAATGTTGTAGTTTGGTGGTTGGAAGACTCACCTGGGACACCTGCCCCAATGCAGTTTCTGCTCCAATGAATACTTAAATAGCCTGTGTCAAACAGAACAGCTTCAAGAGGAGATTCCTGGTTACAGCATTCACCAGAGAGGTGGGAAACTTGGGTTGAAGACCTTCCCAATCATGTAGAAATTGGCCCTAGAGCTTCAGATGGTTGACTGTCTCATATCAGACTGCTGCTTGCTTTTCCAATGATCCACTATGGTGGATAAGGCACTTAACTACAGCAGGTGGCTTATGACTATGTGATAGTGAAAAACTAGCTTTACTCCAACTGGAGGCAACTCCACAGATCACTCAGGCAGTTTCTCACCAAACTTTCTGGCTTCTTCAGACTCTTAGGCATCCAGTTCTCTCCACACCCTCAAACAGTGCCCAGTTTATAAGCCTGTAAGCCAAACTTAGATCCAGGGTCAGTCCCAATGAAGGTTCTAAGCACATCCTAGTCCATAGGTAACCTAAAATAGGCCAACGCTTCTTGAGCTTCACCTTTCCCAGTATTCAGTGTACATGGTGTTACACTGCTGCCTGTGGCACAAAGGCTCTGCTCCAAACAGCTCAGATCTCATCTCTTTCTCTATGAAAGAGGACAGAACAAGGGGAAATGCCTTCAGACTGGAGCAGGGTAGGTTTAGATTAGACACTAAGAAGTTCTTCAGTATGAGGGTGGTGAGACTCTGGAACAGGTTGCCCAGAGAGGTGGTGGAGGCCCCATCTCTGAAGATATGAAAGGTCAGGCTTGATGAAGATATGAGTTAAAGGTGTCCCTGCTTACTGCAGGGGGGTTGGACTAGATGACCTTTAAGGGTCCCTTCCAGCCTAATGCATTCTGTGATTCTATGATGTAATTAGCAAACAAGCATTTAATGTGTTAAAAGCAGAACAGAGCAGACAGAAGCTGGAGATAGAAACCCACTTCTCTTTCCATAAGTCAAGGAACCAAAGTAGGCTCCAGAATTCCAATGCTACCTTCCTCCTTTGCTTAATTACAACACAGTGGAACCAGTAGCTTGTTTAAAAAGCAGGAGAGTAACACCACCTCTCAGAAGCCTCTTAAGCTAACTTCCTGCTAGGCATAGTACTGTGACACATAAGCAGCTTTTTAGCTGGGACATGCATTAGCAGCTTGTTAGAGTAGCTGTAGTTGAATGCAGCTCTCTGACTGAAATTTGTTCTCAGCTATGACAGCGGTAAACATCAGTTTTGCAAAGTGAGAGATAACCTCCACCCACTTTAATATAATATCTTTCTAATTCAGATAAAACTTGATTGCGTAATTCCTGCCTCCTTCACAGTTTCTTACTCGTTTGGGGGCTTGGTTTCTTAATTGCTGAGGGTTCTAATGTTTCAAGTCATTTTATTCTGCAGCCAAAGAAGCAAGATGCAAGTTTCAGTTAGCAGTCTGTTGTTTTTCTCAAACTTCCATGTCTGTCTATGCTCCATATAAAACACTCTCGTGGATTTCAGATTTGGTTTTCCTGGGATTTTCCCCCTTTCCTTTAAAATCATCCATTTTTGAATCCCAACTTCTCTTCTAATACACATATAATTTTTCATAGAAACATGAGCTTTTGCACATCTAACACATCCCATCCCATTTAAAATAATTTTAGATTACTTTAGTCAAAAATAATCTAAAATTTCATCTTTCTGCTAGGGACCTAATGGAAAGATTATAAGAGTCTGCAAAATCTCGTCTCCAAAATTATCCATGAACAAAAACCAATCCCTGACTCCTTTCACCTCAGTTTCCCTGGTAGCTACCATGTGGTAGCAATATCTAATTATCATTAACAAGGGTTAGATTTTAACTGGTGTTCTTAACCCTTGGGTGTTCTATTTGAAAATTTACCAATCCTTTGAACTGTCCAGATGGTTTAATAAGGCTCTTTCATTCACTTACATCTAACTACTTATCTCCTGTAAATATTTGGGTTTGATTCATTAAATGCTTACTCCATGCTCAAGAAGCACTAGTCATTTCATAAAACCCTTATTGAAGATTACAGTTGTTAAACAATCTATTGCAACCTCAGCCTATTTTTCATTCATAGGCCCAGCTTCCCTTGGCAGGCCAAAGACCAGCATCAGTGAAGGGTAAAGTCCTTTAACAGACCTAAAAACAGGAAGACCAATTGTAAATATGCCACCAAAGGGCATCTGAGAATTGCTGCTGCTTAGTAGTTAGACAATAGCCTGACAAGCAGTATGTCTGCATTTCATCAGAGGGCTCCACAAAACATATGTGGGACTGTATAAATATTGCATAGGGATCAGAAAACAACCAAATATAGCACTCAACACATGGTGCTGGTAGTGATTGGCATTCAAGTGCATGCTGAGCACAGGACTAAAGTAATGAAATAATTACATTATAGATGTGTGAGAGGAGATCATTAGGAGAACACATGACACAATATATAATGAAGTAATTATTTGCATAAGAAGGTGAGCCATGTCTGACTTTTAGTGGGTGCTGTGGAATCCATTGTTTGCTGCTTCACCAAAGTTAGACAGTGCTATGCTTCCCAGACACACCACTGCCTAAGTAAAGGACCTACATCTACACTCCAATGCTTAGTCAAGTTGTGCCAGAGTCCTTATGATGTCCCCAGGCAATACCAAGATTGGAACAGGTGAATGTGGCCTGTGGGTAAGATTTCTTACTCTTAAAATCCTCAGTTGTCATGGGGTCCCTGAATATTTGAAGGAGATCCAGCCCAAAAAAAAAAAAAAAAAAGCAGATGATAGGAGGACCAGACTAGTAAATGATAACTCTATTTTTCTCTCCCCTGTCTATGGCCATGCTGACAACTGTGAGGTTGTTCTAGGTCAGTCATGCTCATCCTTTCCACGTCCCATTCTCAGTCAATGGAAGAACACAAAATATTTAATTATGGGATGGACACAAATAAAACTCATTAACATCAATGGTACACCTCCTACTATCCTTAAAATGTCCTAGTTCCAGAACATGGACTTTTCAGGATGCTGGGAAGGCATCCCAGGGAGCAGGATCTCTTCATCCGGCATTGTTCAGAAAGAAATTAAAATTTTATTGAAGGTACCAGAGAGGAAGAGGGAAGAAAATGAAACATGAAGTTCTTAACCTAGCTGGTAGGCAGTTCATCTGAATTTAGTAGAGGTTCTAGGCCATAGCCTGCTCTTAGGACTACTTCCTTCTTCACTTACGCCTTGAATGTTGGAACAATAAAATCATAGAATTATCTTGGTTGGAAGGGACCTTTCAGATTATCAAGTTTAAACACCAACCTAACCTGCCAAAACCACCATTAAACCATGTCCCTAAGCACTGCATCTACCGATCTTTTAAATAACTCTAGGAATGGACACTTCACCACCTCCCTGAGCACTCCATTCCAATGCCCAACAACCCTCCCTGTAAAGAACTTTTTCCAAACTACTCCGGCACAACTTGAGGCCATTTCCTCTTGTCCTATCACTTGTCACTGAGGAGAAGAGGTCTGCCCCCACCACTCTACAACTGCCCTTCAGTTGTACAAGTTGTACAAGTTGTACAAGTTGTACCCTTCAGGTAGTTGTAGAGAGCAATTAGGTCTCACCTGAGCATTTCCTTCTTCAAAATAAACAGCTCCAGTTCCTTCAGACACTCCTTATAACTACAGTTATCCAGTCCTCTCACCAGCTCCGTTGCCCTTCTAATGGTCTTTATTCACTGATTGTGAATCTGCAAACATTATTGGAGACTATTAGTTATAATCAGCTTCTCCGGTTACACTCTCCAAAACAATGAAAGGTGTGAGTAGGACTACATGCTGAGGAGCACTCTGAAAACATCCCTTTCTCCAAAATGAGTGCTTTAACCACATTATTATGTAGAAAGCTGGTAGAGACAATACATCTTTTAACTGCAGGTTTGTTTTTTCCCTCATCAACATAAGAATAAGGTTTTTACAGCTGCAGGGAATCCAGCTCAGTTCACAGTGAAGTGGGCACAGGGTAATCCCCTGAAATCTGCTTCTCTGCTGCACAAGTATGTGGAAGGGCAGGAGTTCATTCATCTCTCTCTGCTCACTGTTCTCCCACTTTGTCAGTTCATGGGTGGGTTTGGATTCCACCCTGAGGCATTTTGCTTCCCTCACACACGGAGAAAGGCGCTTCCACATCCACTGGGGATTATGGAGTACAAAATGAGGGCCGAACATTTAATATCTAAGAACATCTTGCATCTCCTCTTTAAGTGATGGTTTTCACCATCTGATACTAATGCATCATCCAAACTGTCTGAATATGAAAAAGAATCAGGTTCACTTACATCTAGTTTTTAAATAATTATTAGTAATGTACTATTTTTATGTTTGCTGCTGTGTCTCTAGAGCTTTCACAAACATCTTTAACTTAGTATTTCATTTGTCTGAATATTTCCTTCGCTAATTTATATACGTGTCTCTTAAATTCTCTGGTTTTGCTTGATAATATCTAAAATATATTGTTTTCTTCTTTTTCTGTCTGGTAGCACTTTTTGATTTTGTGGTGGAGGGTGTGAGGAGGATGGATGGGACCACCTACCAATCCTTAAAAAATTGCAATTTTCATATACAGATTTACATTTAAATATTTACTATCTTCATTCACATTTATTTTCATCATTGGTAAACTGGCCATTTTAGGACCCTAGCTTAATGCATTGACAGTCATATTTTTATTATTTTCTTTTTCAGAAGAACAAGTTCTACCATGGTATAGAGCTACTGCCTGTTTCAGGGCCCTCAGCTCACCAGTGGCCCTGAACAGTCCTGAGCAGACCTGCTTGAACTCAGACCTGTTTTGTCACTGTGGACATGTCTGGGGGTCATCAGGCTATTGGGCAACCCTCAGGCCCTGTTCTTGCTCCTCTGACTTCGGTGAAGCACTGTGGTATGGTGCCCTTGAAGGGAAGGACACTGTCCCTTCCTGCCACCTTACCACTCTCTGCTCCCTTCCCCTGCTGAGCAGCCCTGTCTGTGTCCTGACACCAAGCCATTTATAAAGCTGTTGTGCACTGGTGTGTTCTTCTCCGCAATATTTAGATCTTCTGATCTATTTTCTCTCTGCAAAACTCAGTATGGGTCCAAGCAGCAAGAGTGCACCGAAAACTTGTGAAGAAATGCCTTGCAAGGGAAGTGAAGCAATGTGTCTGACCTAAAGCACAATGGGATTTCACAGCAGGTGATACATACTAGGGCACCACATTTCTTCAGTGGGACTTCTTGTATACACCCCTGCCCTGTTCAGAGTTGGGCAGCTCCCACAAGCAGGCAATGCAAGTAATTGATTTATCAGGTCAGCCAACAAAGAAAGTAAAAGAAAACAAACCTCATTTTGGATCATTTGGAATGCTTTTCAGCTCTTCATCTGAATTAAATTAAAATTACATTGTGCATAATATTATATGCCACTCAGCAGACAATAAGAGTGTTTTGGACACCAAACATAATCAAGTAACCCCTCCCCCACTGTAGTGAGAGAGACAAATTCACAAAATTGACTGGTGACATGGTTTTACAGCCCTGGATTTAAGAGTCTGCCCTTCTTCATGGTCCTGTAACTCATGCCTCCCAGAGCCACAGCATGGGCAGGTTGGTGTTGAGAGTTTCCCTTGCAACATTGTTCCATGTGTGGGTACCATTTTAATTTCTGCTTAATGAAGTGGAACAGCTGCAGGAAGGAGAGTCAACAGCACATGCCACCCCAGAACCCTGCTGGTCAGAGCTATCTAATCAGCAGGCCACCTGCTGATTAGATACTGCTGATTTACCTGCCACAGGTAAACCATCCAAAACCCACTCTGTCTTCCCTAAACAACCCAACCACCAAGAGTCAGGGTGTCTTCTGCAAGAGGAGTCTCATTGTCTGTCCTAACAGTTGCAACACTTGAATAGTCGATGGTGTAAAAACAAAACATTAACCACAGCAGATGATAACTACACAGCCCAGGTAGCTTAACAGGAGGGACCTTCCTTGTGTGGAACAGGATACATGAAAATTGTTTCGTTTCAGCTGCCACAGTCAGACTGCACAGTCCCAAATTTCTCAGAAGATGAGCAAATTCCGCAGCCCCCTATAAAACTGAATAAATGTTTTTTACTGAATTAAACACCCGTGTTATTCTGCTTCCCATGTTATTCTGCTTGATTTGTACTGTAAACCTAAATTTATGACTAGTTTTAGGACAGCTAAGACCATATTTTCCAAAGAATTTAACTAGTCACAAAAATAATTACTGGTTATCACCTAGTCATTTCACTCGTTCCACTTAAGCAAGTTATTGCAGTTCTCTCTCACACTTTATACAGTATGGGAAATCATACCACCCTGTATAAAAAAAGACTTCAGAGATACTTTGAAACCAATCCACCACCCCAAATCATTTGCACAAATTCAACACCAATGCCAAATGTTAATAATCTAAATTAACAGTATTTTGAAGCCAATCCATATTGTCAATATGGATTGTAAGAGAAAGAGGTTTCAGACCTATTTATGTCTGTAAAACTGTCTGGATGAGAAAGTACTCACTACTTTCCTATTTTCCTTGTCATCTTTCTCAGTCACCATCCTAATCATAAGCCATCCCTTCAGATTTTGCTGGTACAATGATCTCTGCATCTATCTGTCATCCAGTCTTGAGTGAAGTGGCTGTTTCACTCATTTGACAGAAGCAGAGTTGGTTTGCCAAATTTCCATCACTATCGCTGGATGGCACAACTCTGGGATATTAATAAATAGTTTTTTACCTAGGGCCACCCAGCATGGATTACTTTGGAAGCATCTCTTATCTTAGTGCAACAATTACAACATTTAATAGGTTAAGGGATATAGTGTGTGTAAGACTTGAGGAAATCCTTTCGCAAGGTTTTCATTCCTTAGTTGAGATGCAGGGCACAACTATTTAAGGATTAGCTCTCCCCTCTCCCAACACATGCTTCTTTGATGATACCATACCCTTCTAGCTTCCTTTGCGGAACCGAAATGGAGAAGAGACATGCCAGGGGAATTACTAGACTCAGCCTCATTTATACCTTTAAGGCAGTTACATTCCAAGACAAGAGTATCTAATGTGCAGTACTTTCAGCATGTGTAACAGGTATTTTTATGAAGTCATGAAAACCTCCTGATACATTCCTCTTTTAAAGACCGTCATATGTTATAAACCTTAAGCCAGGTTTAATGCAGGTGTTTATTTTTTTAATGTTTTCGTAGTGAAAATGTTTTCCCATAAAATATACAGGCACCTTTTTACTCACTAAAGAACTTTGAATCTTTTTTTTTTTTTTTCTCCTGGTGGAGAACTAAAGGCAGAATTTTATAATAACCAAGGATAATTAATTTGATTATTTGTATGTTTTAACTTGACACCCTGTACCATACTATTTGAACATAGTATTTCTGCAGTGGAGTAGCATGCAAAATAGTTTGTGGAGAGTGACAACTGTGAGAGCAATACTTTAAAGAATAAATACTAGCATCTTTTGCATAGTAGCCTGGACTGAGTAGATGACATCTGTGTCATAGAATGAGTAATTTCTGTCAGAAGTATTCCAGTAAAAATCATTCCAAATGCATCATCCATAATCAGGACTTATGGAGGAAAGCAATTCACATATTTCTTGAGCAGATATCTCTGGCATCAACACCTAAAGTGGTAGAAGACTGGGCATAACAACAGGCACAGAAGGTGCCAATGTTCCTCTCTCTTAAATTAACCAGGCAGAGCTTGTTGAAAATTCCCCATCAACATAATTTTCTGAAAGAAAAGGGTGTGTCAGATAGCTATAGAGAAAAGAAAACCTGTCTATTAGTAGTTTTTCTGTCTCAACAGTCCTGATCATGGACTGTTACAGCTTCACATCTGCTTAGAATTGCACTTTTTCACAGGTAGGCTTTCTCAGAATCACGCCACTACTACAGCCAAACTTCTTCCTTGGCACCTTGGAAAAAAAAAAAAAAAAAAAAAAAAAACACCCCCCCCCCCAAAAAAAAAACAAAAAAAAAAAAAAAAAAAAAAAAAACAAAACCACAAACATATTCCCAAAATTTATTTTGTATCTGGATGCTTGTGTGCATAGCAAATTCCCATTATCAAGCTGCCCTGGCATTGTATGTAGGGGGAATGCCCCCATTGTCAGAAAACCTAAAATTTCCAGTCACACACACACACGCACACACACACACACACACACACCCTATCAAAACCACAATATTCATCAGGAAAACAAAAACCACAATCTTCCATTTGCCTCTTCACAAATAAACACTACCTTGGTTCACAACTTTCCTATTAGGATTTTTCACAGGAAAAAGATTTCTTGCTCAAGGTGTTGTATCCATGGAGCTTACAGAGTCATAACTAATTCTCTGAGTTTCACCTGGTAGCAAAATGGAAGGGAGAGCAAAATACAGAGAGAGCAATGTTGGGATGGTATTTAGTGACCATGCCAAAAAAGGAGGTGAGGTGCTGACCTCCTTTTCTAGCAGACATTTATAAATCCCTTTAAAACAGAACATGTTGCAGAAATCTAGCTTGGAACAAAAAAGACATAAGTAAGTGTGACAAGCACCTCATCAAAGGAAAAAAAAATGTTTCAGTCCTCTGTCCAAATATATTTCTAAAGACAGAATGAGATACCAATTTTGTCTAGAAATGGACACAGAGTGACAGGTCAAGTATGGCTTTTAAAATGATGACCATACAGTAAATAGGAAGAAAATGCCTCCAACAGATGATTCAGGTATCATTATTATCCAGCTCTCCTGATACTTCCCAAACCATTTCTATCTTACCTAATTCACTCATTCCAGTCATCCAGGTTCAAGAAAATTGAAATTAATGAAAGGAACAAGAAACAAGGCAGCACTTCCTTTAGCAGCACTGGCATCCCTGATGGTTCACTGGTTAACTGGTGGACTGGCTTAGTCTCTGAAGCCTGAGCCACAGAATATTCCCTTTGAAGTGAAGCAAGTGACCCAGATAAAACACCAGTACACACACGTGTGTGTACCTACATAGTCTGCATTGTCAGACTTTCACAGGGCTCCAGCCACCCTGACTCTGCCTGGGACCTGGGCAGGTTGCACATCTAACCCATCCTGTTTTGAAGCTATTGCAGCACTACCCAGCAGGGTAGAGCTGTCCTTATTCTCCATGAAACATTGAGAGTATCTCTCCAGCTACAAGTCCAGTGCCATTCAGGTCTATAAATGCTGTGGCATATCTGTTACACATCTGAAGATGTCAGGGGTACACTTGGGTATCTAATATGGAAGAAAACATGTGTTTAAGGCATCTGTATTACTCCCTTGGGATAAGATTCAATCTGAGATTGACATATCTACATTTAGCAGGACAGTCAGATGTAGTATCCTAAGGTACTTTTAATGTCATCAAATTCTAATATTTTGGTATCTCATATGTCTACATGTGACCTCTACAAGCTGACATTATAGTTACTGAAGATCGTGACTCAATTGAGTTGCAGATACGTAAACATGGAGTATTTAAGATGCCCCGCGGTGTGGAAGACAGTGTGAAGATGACAGATATGACAGGGGTCTGTCCATACTGGTGAAAACCAGGGAGGATATTTCAGGGAATCTAATACACCACTGAGCCCATATATGGGCATCTGAATTCAGCTGCCAGTCAGTACATTCAGCAGTGCCTAGAAAGCAACTTAGATAATGCCTGAAATGGGGCTTTAATGAGATTACAGCAGGTATCTTCATTCAGACACCTGCATTTAGGCATCTTTACTTGGAGCTAAATGCCATCTTATTGACCAGAGAGATACAGTCAGAGCAGACTCAGGATCAAATCTGTTCAGCATTTAACAGACTTAGTCCGGAATGGAATGACAAATTCTGGGTTACTGAGTTGCTCATTACACTGGGGCAGCTAGGCTGTAGGGTGTCCTTGTAAGGGGGAACATAGGATGATACACTTCCAGGGTCAGCTCTGTCAGAGCAGTAGAGATAGAGACACTGAAGTGCCAGTCACTTTAATAGCTCTATACAGAACCACAGAATCACAGAATTATAGGGGTTGGAAGGGACCTCAACAGATCAACTCCCCTGCCAGAGCAGGTTCCCTAGAGCAGGTCACACAGGTAGGTGTCCAGATGGGTCTTGAATATCTCCAGAGAAGGAGACTCCACAACCCCCCTGGGAAGCTTGTTCCAGTGCTCCATCACCCTCACTGTGAAGAAGTTCTATTGCATATCGGTGCAGAACCTCCTGTGGTCCAACCTGTGGCCATTGACCCTTGTCTTGTCCCCACAGGCCACTGAGATGAGGTTGGCCATCTCCCTTTGTCTCCCACACTTCAAATATTTATAAACACTGATGAGATCCCCTCTCAGACTTCTCAAGGCTGAACAGCTCCAGCTCACTCAGCCTTTCCTCATAGGAGAGATGCTCCAGGCCCTTCATCATCTTTGTGGCCTTTGCTGGACTCTCTCCAGGAGATCCCTGTCTTTTTTGTACTACGGAGCCCAGAACTGGACACAGGACTCCAACTGAGGCCTGACAAGGGCAGAATAGAGGGGGAGGATCACCTTCTTTGACCTGCACATTTCACTGCTCTTGGGAACGTGAAATATTTCACTGCTATGTGGAATTTTGGCTTCTGCAAACTCTACTGTCATTCTATGATTGTTACCTCCATGCCATCCCTTCAGGTGATGGGTAGATCTATAATCTATTACATTCTGCAAATACACTGCCAGTGTTCTGTCACTTGCTAGTTTGCTTTAGAAACCTCTCTTTCAGCAGTAGCCGACAAGGGCTGGGCAACTAGTCAAAGCCATTCTACTTTGGGGAGCAAGAACGCTATGCCTAAGAGATGTGAAAGGAAAAGCCAAATTGTGTTGTTCTCCTCTGCTCTTCTGGTCTTAAGAGAGCTGTGAAAGTGAGGAAGGCAAGAAAGAAGGAAAAGCTGGAGTTAGTGCAATAAACCATTTTGATATTATTATGAATCATCAATGTTTATCCCCAAAATCATAAGCATGAAGAATAAACATGCATAAAGCCAGATTAGAGCATTAGAACAGCTAAGATTTGCCTATTACCACAAAGAAACTAAAAACCCACCAATGAAATTACTTTGAATTTTCTGAAAATCCTGAAACAAGGATAGTGCTATCAGAATAAACCTTTTTTACACGATGTCTGTTATAAAGTAAAACCATTTATCGTTTATGAAATGAGATTATCTGCCTTACTTCCTAGGCATTTTAGGATCTTCAAAGCCAACTTCATTCTTTCAGGTCTAAGCTTGATAAAAGGTGTAATTTTTTTTTTTAATCCAACAGGTCTTTAAGCCCTGTGGGTTTTCCAGCACTGAGAAAGACCATTACAACTACACAGACAAGCACAGGTTAACCAAGGGGACACCGAATTATACTATTCAAGGTAGACAAAGGCATAAAATCATAGTTCAGCAGCAATTAGCTGGCACACTCCTAGACACAGCAGTTGTCCAAAGTAAACAACTAGCATTATGTTAGGTAGGTGAAGGAAGGGAAAATAAATTATGTGGAAGCCAAAGACCTGATAAAAGGATTTGCACAAGCTCTACACCTCTTGTTAACTGCCAACCACAACAAGCTTTGGGTCAGATTGCCAACAAGGCAGAACCCACTTTCCGTGTTGTGAAGGAATTGAGGTACCCCGTTGTTTCACAGAGGAGTAGGAACAGCCAGTAGATGGTAGCAATTGTCGGTCACTAGTAACCTGAACTGGATGTCTGCTGACAACCTAGATGCAAAAAAACAAAAGACCCCACTCGTTTCATTATCAAAGAAAAGAGCTGTTCAGTCTTTCTGGAGAAAACTGTATTAGGCTTTGCTGTTGCTAATTTTAATGAAATTAGCTTTTTTCCCTAACATGTTTTCAGAAATAATGCTGACCTATATAAAGATTTCTTTAGCTATACTGTCCATTTAAGTCAATATTCGGGGGAAAAGTAGCATTAGGACAGGATTGCACTGGCTGGGTGTGTGAAAATGGTCTGAACAGATGGAAAGATAAGGAGAAAAAGACGGTCTTGTCTCTCTGTGCTTTTGGGAAGGAGGAAAGTTAATTGAATAAGAGCAAAAGTGTTCTTTCTTACATATGTGCAGAACTTTGAAAACGAAAAATCTGTATCCCCTGTGTTTTCAGAAACATGTCAAGTGTCTTAAATGTTAAGTATCTTTGTGTGGAGGATATAAAAATGCAATAATGCTATGAGGAATACATGAAAGAAGCAAATGCCTCACTTTTGAAAAAAAATAATGCAAAGATTTCTTTTTAGAGGAATACTCTCTGGCCCATGATAACTGTTACTGACAGAAAATTATTAGCTTGAAACTACAGGATCTGTTTTATAAAAAGAATTTGTAAATTTAATAACATAATTTCTGCATAAATTAAAATATTTTAATAGAATCTACTTGCTAAATAGTTGAAAAAAATGCTAATTGAGGGAAACATCTGCTCTGAACAAGAGCATTTACCACAGGCAAAGTGCTTGTCTGCAGTGGCAGTTTGCATGAGGAATAACAGGATGTAAAGCCTCAAACTGTATTTTAACTCTGACAGGGAGTTTAAGGATATGGCATGTTGAGTTTGACATTCGTCATGTCCCTGATTTCCATACCATACTTGCTTAGTTTTCACGGGAAAAACTGAAGGACGTGGGAGGAGGTGGGAAGGAGACTTTGCAAATGATAAGAGATGACACCAAAAAGCTTAAACTGCGATATTTAAGTCAAGCTGTACTCTTCTGGGTCTCTGTTTCCTTTATTATCACCACTAATAAAGGATCTTATTCACACCTGTGGGTCTCAGTTTCCCTCAGAAACGCCTATGTCAAGCACACCTGTTGCCTGTGGAGACGGTATAGTCTGCTCAGTGGTCCTGCAAACAGCTTTCCTTTGCAAAACTGGCACACAATGCAAATGCCATGGAAAGAGCCCTTGTCAGCCTTCCCAGGCTGGGATGGTTTTTCAGGACTGACAAGTTATATTGGTATACTGCTTTGGGATTTTATTCTAATTTTATTTATTTTTTTTAGAAAAGCAGCATCTCTGCCCCTGAATAGGCCCACGAGCAGAGCTGCTGAGTAAGAGGGCTGTGAGCTGGTACAGATAATAGCAAAGCTCTGCCTGCCATTTTCACACCCCTGCTAAGCTGTCTTTAATAAGCATTACAATTAGCTTCTGATAGCTGCTTGGAGGCCTGCACAGAGCAGGCTGGTTGTCTGAGTATGGGTCTTATTCGTGAGTTGCCTCCTCACAAAACTGCCTTCACAAGTGACACCCTTCTCAGCGGTCCCCACAGAAGCGAAGGATTGAACCCATTCAGAGAGCAAACAGCCCATAAAGCCCATTCCCTAAAGGACACAATAACAAGAAATAATATAAATCAGTATGAAGGAGTGAGGACAGGACAGCATAGAAGAACCTGTGCTGATGCTAAACGGAGTGCAACTGCCATAAGGGTGTGTTTTCAACCTCTGAGCTACCAACCTGATTGTTTCTCTCAGACTAAATATACTTACCTCTAGTTTTGGCAACGAGCAGTTCTTATGTCAACATCTGCAGCTTTTCGATTCCAACACACACACACACACACACACACACACACCCTGCCACCCAAATGTAGCATCCCTTTAAAACTTTGATTTATTCCCCACAATACAATAAATCATGGTGTAGCTGAAAATAATGGCAGCCCATAGTTCTCAAATACCCAGCAGAAACAATCTGCCTGGCTGAATCCCCTTATCTGTGTTTCCTGCTTCTAGTGTCACCAAAATCTAGTTATAATGATTTTTTTCTTTATTAACTAATGTGCTCCTGGCAGGTATGCTCTCTTTTGTTAAGGGCAAAGAGTATAATGCATGATCTCAATGCAGTTAAACATCTAAGTTGTCTTTAAAGTACACTTTGTCCAGAATAGAAACAATACAAAAATAAAAAATGTACATGCATTGAATCAACTAAGTTTAAAGTGAGGGTTATTTTTTTCATTTTTCTTTTTTCATTATTATGTTATGCTGTATGTTATGTTATTCCAGACATCATCAAGGACTTCTCACAAAATTCTGCATTTATGGAATCACTTTTTCTAAACTCCAGCTGAGAAAATGCCTTTTAGTTTCATTTAAATCCTATCATTATTTTCTTTCCCATTCTGCATACGTACTCCCTGACACGAAGTCTCTCAACAGAAAAGTGAATAGATAGGTAATTGCAGTGTTTTGTTTGGAAACTTATGATACATAATTCAAGGTTAATTCTACTAAACAGCAAAACTGAACAATTTATATTCCTTCTCTGAAAAATCAAACTTGTTCTCTACATATAATCTCTATCATAGAAGCATCAAACTGAATATAAGGCAGGATTTCTGTGTTCCCTAACACTTCTGTGTTGGATCTACATATACAGACATGTACATACATATAGGCAGATACATACCTGCTACAAATGCTTGGAGTTTCATCATTTTCTGAAAGGTTATGGGAGTTACATCAGCTAAAATCTTGACCTACAGTTTTGTGTAATGCAAATTCAATACTCTGAAATTGCAATGATGCAGGCACTTCTAATGAGAAATTACATTGGTGAGCCCACTCTGAATGGTGATGTAATAATAATCTCATTCTGAGCTCTGTAAGAACCATCCTCAAGGGAAGATCAAGGATCCACAGCAGCACAGACAAAATCAAATTTTATTTTCCCAGGAATGAGGACAAATTTTGGCTGGATAAAGAAATGCAGTTTTGCAGTAGCCCTTGACACTGCACCCCTGCTACATACAGTTGCTGAGGTTGTCACCCAGCAGCAAAGGAGATGATGCGATGGAGGGTTGATTTTAGGAATGGTTATGCAGGCAGTGGGATCATGGCTACCCATTGCTGAGGACACAGTGGTCCACAAATCATGGTGTTCCCAGTTGCTCAGGAAGGAGTATACCTACAGGAGGAATTTGTCCTGCCTCATGTAAGCCAATATAAGACAAGTTCAGAAGTGCAGTAGCCTCTTTGACACCAGGAACATCCTCATGCTTTCCCTTGCTTTCCTGGCATGATTTTTCTGCTGGCATCCCATTCCTGGGCATGGCTGATCATGCTGAAAAGTGCCGAGAGCATATCTGAAGAGCAGCTCTATATTCAGCTCTATAGCAAATTGAAGTATCTTGATCAAGAATAGAGTAAGCTCCATTTCATGTGAGAGCCAAATGTGTAAGTATGAGGCTTTACCAGCCAAATAAGACAACCAGACAATGCCATCTGACAGAAGTGGTCAAAACTGAAGTACACAACATCCCCAGAGGGATTTATTTCTGCACTGAATCATCTCACTTTCTTATCTCCAACAATGATATAAACCAGAGCTGTAAAAACACGCCTTCTCAGGCCTTCTGAAATGTTTGAATCTCAGGGTTTCAGCTCAGACTGACCCTTAGTGAAATGCTGACATCTGCAAACACAGGCTTTTCACATGCAAATAGAGAGGTGTAAATAGGGAGCGCAGGCATTTTGGAAATGCTTTGACATACCCTTAGACCAACTTTTTCTGTGGCCACTTCTTTCTCTGAAGTTAAGAAATGTTAAGACATATGCCATGCAATGTTGTCAGGCCTTCTTCCCCTCACTACCCATGTGCCTAATGATTTACATGAAAACATATTCAAAAGGGTCATTCACCAGTCTCCCTGCAGGCTTAAATATTTTCAACTCAATGTCAAAAGGATGCTAGAATGGGAGTCGTGCTCTGCCCAGTCCTTTTCACAATCCAAGTAGAGGGTGTGTGAAAAAAACCATGGACGTGCCTGATGTTATTGCGAGGTTTCAGTGTTAGCATCCTGTGCTGGGAAAAGGCCCTGCTTAAATGCCGCCATGGTTATAAGATTTGGCTGTGCAAGCAGCACATTTCTAGACCCTGTGCAATTTCACATCTTCACCAGATAAGACAGGTCTCCTCTGCACAAAATCCTCTCTGCAGTGATCACACCCCACTCTCTTAAAGCTGAAAATTCCAGATGCATTTTGGGCATTGCTGAAATCTCAGGAGCAACTATTAGTCCAAATAACCTACATCACATTTAAGTGACCTCTTGGGATACTGTCTTAGGTTACTGTTCATCTCACCTCGAGCTGGCTTCCTTGGCTAACACATGGGTCCTATTCTTCAGTATGCAAGTAACACATGGATCCTATTCTACTTTCTATGCAAGTCAGTTTGGTTTTGTGTTTTTGCTATTGTCATATTTATTCAGGTTACTAAGGGCTTAAATGACTACAAGGTCTTCTCCAGAGAAAGTCTATCAGCAAGAAAGATATTTTTCAAAGAGTTTTAACCTTTTCTAACCACAAAAGCATTGTAAAATTCAATTTTATGGCAATTTGTGATTGACAGTTTTTCCTTTTTTTTTTTTTGCAATAATCTTGAAATCCTGCTTCACTATAAATCTTAATCTCCCACTTTCTTCTGCACTATTGGATTGAGATCACCAGCATCAATAAAGAAGCAGAAATAGCATCTACTCGTATTTATCAGGAGGAAATAATTTCAGTTGACAGCAATGAAGAAAGATTAAATTCTTGTTCACTTTCAGCCTGGTTCCTGGGGATTTTCTGATGTATTTTAGTTTGAAGGATTTTCCAGGACCTGTAAACAAACTAAGCCAAAAATCAAAACAAAACAAAAAAACCCACCCCAACTTAATGAGGAAGGAAGGAAGGAAGGAAGGAAGGAAGGAAGGAAGGAAGGAAGGAAGGGTCAGTCAATCAAAGTACAGACTACTATATCAATCAAAGTTTATCTCATGTACTGTCAGTATTAGAGNAAGGAAGGAAGGAAGGAAGGAAGGAAGGAAGGAAGGAAGGAAGGAAAGGTCTGGCCCAGTAATTTCATATTATGTTGTGGAGTACTTAGTAATGAGGTGGAGAGGACAAAACACATGGGAAACATAGTTTTACTGTTTCAATTTACCAGGAGGGAAATCTAGGCCAGTATTAAAGGTCATATTAGAATATCATACTCTGGAAATAGCCTGGACATATGGGCAATACCCAGCTTTATAGTCAAGCCCTTAAAGATACCAATAGTTCTGTTTGTTTCACTGATGCAACAAGCAGTGGATGTGTCTGAATTCACGAGTTAATGAAGTCAGGGAACACTGAGTCTGGAGACTCAGTGAAAAACAGGAGCTTGGCTCACCATGACTCGCCAGCTCATGTAATCACTTTCGTTTCTAAAGGACAGTGTGTAAATAAGAACATATGACAGTGGAATGTTCTGATCTGGAAACTTTTTGCACCCACACTATGTAAATGCCAGAGGAGAATGTGGTTTCCTCATGGCTAAAGCTCGTGTCTGAGGCCAGAGGATCTCTCCAAGTGGATCTCTAAAAGCAGATCTATAGACCTCAGGAGTGGGTGCAGAGGTTCTGGCATCTCAATAAAAACAATTCCAAGTATTTCACTTCATCATAGTTCTAGTCTAGTCCCATGGACTGAATGTGTATCTGCAGCTCGAGTGCAGTAGGTGATCTAAGACATCGCTTCCAGTTTCAACCCAAAAGACTCTGGCTCATGAATGCTGAGACCACTCCATGATACAAATCAAAGAACAGCAAATTGCAAAGAGCCTACTCTGAAGGTTAAGGAGACTTGTTGGAGGTTCATAAGCAGAAGAAATATATCCAACATACTAATTCAAATAATGCACTTATGGTAGGTAACACCTTTCACAACAATAGCTCCTTCAGTGGTATTAATTGCAATTTATTATGCATGCATTCATTAGGCCTGTGCCTCCAAATCTGGCTGTGCCCTGCTTGATTCAGCACCCAAGGACAGCTCAATTTTCATTGCACTTTCTGGTCTCTGTACTTATCATTTCAGCCCTTGGCATAATTAGATTCCTTGTTAGGAATTACTGCTTCAGTCACAGATTGCTTGAAGCAGCAATGAATCTAACAATGCTCTTTCCTTTAGGATAATTTATTTTGGAGTTAGCTTGGTCCTTCACTAGCCAGAGATTACTCCCAGCTTAGGTAACTTCACGGCAGCATGAGAAGGACAGGGTCTCTTTCATACCATATTTCTAAGTAATGATACTGATATGTCATTTGCTTCTCTTCTGATTTTTTAATCACTATAAAGCAGGAGCAGTCATTAGGCCTGTGTTCATCACCCCAGATGAAATCCAGCAATGCTCAAAGTTCTAGCTTTCACTTTTTTTCTACAACATGATAATGACAGAATCCCAGACTGGTCTGGGTTGGAAGGGACCCCATGGATCATCGAGTTCCAAACCCCCTGCCACAGGCAAGGACACCAACCTCCAGGCCTGCATCTACACAAGGTTGCCCAGGGCCCCATCCAACCTGGCCTTGACATCTCCAGGGTTGAGGCATCCACCACCTCTCCGGGAAGCCTCTTCCAGCACCTCACCACTCTTTCTTTGAAGAACTTCCCCCTGATATCCAATCTAAATCTTCCCTCCTCCAGCTTAAACCCTTTCCCTCTTGTCCTACCACTCTCTACCTTTGTAAAAATCCCATTCCCTTCCTGTCTATATGCTCCCTCTAAGTACTGGAAGGCTGCAATGAGGTCCTCCCACAGCCTTCTCCAGGATGAACAAGCCCAGCTCCCTCAGCCTGTTCTCATAGGGGAGGTGCTCCAGCCTTCTGAACCCTCCTCTGAACCCTCTCCAACAGCTCCACATCTTTCTTGAATTGGGGGCCCCAAATCTGGATGCAGTATTCCAGATGGGGCACAACTTAAATGGTACAACTCTATGTGAAACTCCTCCCTTCTACATATTAGTGGGTTGGGGTTTTTTAGGTATTGCTCTATTCTATACATCCAATGATTTCTATAAGAATGTAAGGATGGAGCTCTAACGGAAAAATTGCTTAGGAAGTTCAGAGCATCTGAAATCAGAAGATGGGGAAAGAAACCATTCTGCTGACTTAATTAAGGCTTTTGCTAGCAGCAAAAGCTATAATGCAACATGAAAGTTATTTGAATGATTTTTCTTAAGATGACTATTGCTTTTCATTATCTAATTTGACATTAAGGTTGGTGCTGTGTGTCTAGCCTGCAAAACAAAAATAAAAGTTAATAAAACACATGCTAGAAATAGAATACAAGTTCAGAGGGAATGCTCTGGGGGCTAGGCCTTTCTCACGCTGTGGGGAGAAATATACTACCATACCCTTGTCCTAATTTTTCCACTGTAGTTTAAAAAAGGCCTTATGGCTAATATGTCACATCTAATATAATTTGCTGTTTCTGCCTTGCATTTTATCAAACTTTACTTTTTCATATTATAAGTGCTCTGCTAGAAGGGCTCCAGATAAAGTTGTGTCAGCACTTCATTGTTAACACTGTTTCTTCAGCATTTTACAAATCAGACATTTAAACAATTCTCATCCCTGACTTTTAGACTGGTAGATATTTTCAACTTAGGTGTGAATCATTTGAAATATATTTTAAGGAAACAGTCTGGCCCACTTTTTATCTAAAGAACCATTTTTGCTCCCGAACAAGGAGGAAAACATAGCAGGATCTGTACTGAGTGATGGAGCTTAAACTGCAGCCTAAGCAAGTGAAACCTTCTTCCTGCAGAATCTCTTCTTTCAAGCTCTCCTCCAAAGTATACCAGAAGACTAAAGACTCATAAAGTCTTCACCTCTGCAGGTGCTGAGGCCTTCCAATTTACACAAGCTGAGGACCTAGCAGGCCACTTAAATACAAGAGCTCCTTGGACTGGGAGCTGGATCTCCAAAGTTGGTAGATCCACACAATTCAGGCTTGAAATCGGAGATTAAATGCAATTAAATGCAAATCTCTTCCCAGTTGTGTTTTTAAACAAAAAAAAATGTGATTACTTTTAAATTTATGAAAAAAAAACCCAGAAGGTAAAAAAGGGGGAAAATGGAAAATAAAAAAGGAAAAAAAAAGAAAGGGGAGAGGAGAGGAGAGGAGAGGAGAGGAGAGGAAGAAGACTTTTTAATTCAAACATGTGTTTTGACTACATAGGAATGCATGATCAAATCTCCTGGGAGCTTTACTTACAATGCAAAAAAAAAATAATAAATAAACACAGTCATTCTGCCTTGAATTATTGAACAATTGAACTGTTTAATACCCTTAATGCCAGCTGCACAAAGAAAATATAGACAGAAGAATGTTTAATGGAAAAAAAAACCTCCTGTCCCAACTATGTGCCCTTCTCTTGAGCAATGTAGATGGTGAACTGGAATATTGATTGATAGGTAATTAACAAAACATATCTAATTTATCTGATGATTAAAGATCTAAGTATCTCTTTCAAGTGGATTAAAAGGAATTCAAATATAAGTATTTCATTTGTGAAACTGCATTGCTTAAGTAATTCCGTATTAATTACTTGCAAATGAGATATTTTTGTTTCATATGTCTTAAACCTCAATAAATACCCTTAATGAATCAACTGATAATGAGTGTCTTTTTTAAGCAGATCAGATACTAATTTGAAGTAGCTTAATAGGTTCTTACTGTTGATATTGTCATTACCTATTGCAAGCATCAGCAAAATAAAATGTTTTCCTTTTTTCTTGCTCTTTTATTCCTTTCTACCAATGCAATAATGTGTAAAAAAGATTATTTCCTTAGTCTGTGCCTTCAGTATGAAATTTTACAGGACAGTAGCAGAAGGTCTTTGTGTACACCATAGCAATGAAAAGAAATTATGTCATTATCTACAAACTAAAGAAAAATACCACATTTGTATGACTGATGTTTGGAAAAGTTTTGGAAAATTACAGATTAGCGGAGGTTGGAAGGCACCTCTGAAATATTCTCATCTGAACATCATCTTCCTCCATATATGCCCTCTGTATTCTTTTTATGGCTATCACTAGTCATCTTGCACCTCCCAAACAGACCCACTCAGCATGGTTACTCAGCATCCAGACTCTTCAGATGTTCCTTTCACAAACATTTCTGTTTATCCCTTCCTGCTCACATTTCTTTATTCATAGTTCTTGGTATTCACCTTCTAAATTTCTCTGTCTCTTGCTTTCTGTATCACTAAGAAGTAGATACTAACTGCACTTTCCTTAACTAGAAGTAATGATTTTCTGAGATCTTTCACACCATTTAGATCAAGTTCAGAATATCTTTCTAATGCCTCATTCAGATTTTTCATTAGAGTTCTGTTCTGGTGCTAAACACCCACATATTTATATTAACCTTTCTTATTCTCAAAGTTACATTATAATTTACAATTAGATCTTGATATAAAATGCCCACAATGCTATGGGAAATAGAAAAAAAAACCCAACCAAACAACACACAAACACACACACAAAAAAAACCCCAAAAACAAAAAAAAAAACCCACACAGCACATGACATTCTGGCCAAAACCTCAAAATCTGAATTATGTTAACCAAAATGAAAGTCTTTTGATGAAACACAGAGGTGCTGGCACATGGGGGTTAAAAATCAGAATTCTTATTCTCCAGTTCATGACCATAATCTACTTCCCATTAGCTAAGTATCTAATGTAAGGCAGTCATTTAGTCAACCTTGACAGCTAGTAGAAAGGTATAATTGCCTCAGAGTTTCAGCCATCTTATCATGAGGCCTGCCTGAAGATAGGATGACCTACCTACTGCATATTCTTCTCTCTTCCTACCTCCAGACAAGGATGGGAATCTCCATCCTCTTTACAACACTACTGTCTGCTTCTGTACTTTAAGTATTGTATCCATTGACTTCCAATGAGCTTTAAAGGATATTTCT